>VZRU01003684.1:61588-71741 GCA_013398155.1 Pedionomus torquatus
GGGGGGGGAAAAAAAACCAACAAAAAACACACAAAACCCCCAACAACCATAAACAACACAACATACCACCCAACACTAAGCCATATTCTTGAGCACCAAGTTAACTTTTCTCTTGAATACCTCCAGGGATGGTGCCTCAACCAATGCATTAATTATTAATGCCCAGTCTAGAGTCAGTATAACATCAGCAATATTTAACATGTGCTAAGCATGGCTTCTATAAACTGTTATTGGAGGTGGGCACTGAAACTGAGGGGCTGTTGGTCAAGTACAACATCTTGGAAACTAAGCAAAACATGACTTGGGAAGTAGGAACTTGTTTCTTGTGTGAAATTCGTGCTGAGTTACAAATTGAGAAATATCAATTTGTAAGTAAGAGGTATAGTTATGTTTTACATTGTTATGTAAGTGGGGACAGTGTTTAATCAACAAAGTCCTGTGATCTGATGGAAATTATTGGTGCTATGCTGGTTTATCAGGTATGTCTAGTTGAGAGTGTCTTGGCTCTCAACTAGCTCCACTATATTTGCTTGAATTTTTTGATGCTGACTGAAGAGAGACAAGTCTTATTAAATCCAGTGACTAATTGAGAAACTCCAGGTACACACATATACTAAATAGCTTTATGTTCTCTGACTGTATAAATGGAAGGGAAATTCACTAAAGGCATTGCATGAAAATGTAATGGGTCCTTTTGTTGGATAATTTGACATTCATTGAAAAAGAGTATAATGTTATTTGTTCCTTTTTGTGTATGTATTTTATTTTTGTTTGTTAGAAAGCCTTGTTATGAGTATGGATAGGGAGTCATTGACGGTTTTGATTTCCATCTTTCTTAGCCAAGGAAGAGCTGTTTGAGATAACGCAGAATATCTTGTGTAAGTTTTTGCATGCTAGTCGTCATTACAGGAGACCTTGAAGTTAGGTTGACTGAAATAGATGTCACCTCTGTTGTTGTGCTAACTAAATATTGCCTTGCTTTGGAACTGTAGTTTGTTGTCTCAAAGCTTTTGTTGTTTTAACACCAAAATATTAATGTCTGTGGGACAGACTGTTTCCCCCAGGTAAGGACTAAAACCAGTAAGGAACTGAACTCTGGGAGATGAGAACACTGAGATTTTTTGTGGTATGAAACTTGGGAAGGGAAGGAGCGATACCTTACCTTCCATCGACCCTCCACCTCCCATCGTTGGAGGGGTGGGAAGTCCTTCCAAAAGTGCTGTTAACAGATGCAGGAGAGGCAAGGATTACCTTTATAGAAACCTTGGTTCTTCCTGATTCTATTTACTGAAATCCAGTTGTCTAGATTTTTGGTGCTAAAGCTCACTGTGGAGACAGAATGAGTCTCCTCTAGATGAAAAAAAGGCTGCTAAAGGCTGGTGCAAATGTACTGCTTTTCCCAGGTAATGCCGGTGCCAATGAGTGAATTTCTTGCATCCTTTCCTTGGTTGGCTTAATTTATTTATTTTTTTAAATTTTTTCTCCTTGTGGTTTACACAGGAAGGTTTATGTAGGCCTGAATTTTGTGGAGTGCAAAATGATTGGATGTAAAGAAAAATAATATTGTTTGATTTCTTGTTCACTTCTTGTCCCTTGCTTTACCAAATAATGAAATGAAGTTTTATAAAATTCAGCTGGTCATGTTCTGAGCAACCAGATAGGATTATAGATGTGTTGTACCCAATATATGTACACATACATGCCCCCCCTGAAAGTACAACCAGGGCTCTAAACAGTGAATCTTTAAGCAGCAAAGTTCCTGGGAGCCCCCATCTGTGAGCCCCTGGGTGAGGGCAGCTCCACCAGGTACAACCTCTTCCTCCTCTTCTCTTCCATCACCTGCTTGAGATGTTGTGATTTTGAGCTTCTTGGTGCACTTGGGCAGTAACCAGCCAAATCACTGAAGAAACCTTGAATTTCTCAGGACATTCTTCTTTCCTTGTGACTGCTTGATGGGCAGCCCTTCAAATTTCAGTGCTAGCCTAATTACTCTGACTTTGTTATCATTGTGTGAAAGTATAACACGGGTAAGTGTATAACTTCAACAGAGCCCACAGCTGAACAAGCCAAAAGCCTGTTATTACTGCACATCAGACTAAACATACTTTTTAAAAAAAGAAAGATGAAGAATCAAGTTACACACGTTGGAGCTGTGCTGTTAGATATCTCTTACTGAATCTGAATTTGTGGGATTTCTTTCTTGTTGGCTGTTTGGTTTTGTTGTTGTTTGGTTGTTTTTTTTTTTTTTTTTTTTTTCCCCCCTTCAAAATGAAAGCTTGTTTCACATAACTGTCCTTTGGTTCTCCAGTTCTTTATTTTAACTGGTATCTCGCTTTAGAGTTTTAATTTCTGCTTTTCAGGATGAAACTGTAGGATTCGAGGTAGTTTTACATTCAAATAAACTCTCTGTGACAAGCTAATGTTGTGTTTCCTGGTCTCTTGTTTTGAAAGCCATACATTGAGATGGAGTGTACCTTTCTGAGACTATAATTTCAGTACAAAAAACCCCAAATCCTAAACCAAACAATAACAAAATTCTCACAGCTAAACATAATGAATGTATATTGGGATCTTTTTACTGAAAACTTTAAATTTCCTACTTGCCTTATAATGTATATTTTTCAATTAGTTTGGAGAATTGGGAATTGCTTCAGACACTGAGAACAGGTTTTCAAAGTGGTTGGCAGCAGAATATATTCAATATATCAGGTTCTAGTCAGAATATGATTGCTGAGTGCTTCTGAAATCCTCTCCTGTAAGATAGATTAGGTCGACCTGGCCTCTACATTGCTGAGACCATTTGATCTTGCTCTAGGGCTTTTATGTTGTCTGCTTACATTTCTGAGGCTTATTTAAATTTAATGTTCCTTTCAGCCTTTCTGGCCGTAACTGTCATCGGAGAAGTCAAATATTCACCTGAGTTAATAGGCTGAACAAAGTGTTCATTGCCTGTCTGAAGCTTGACAGTTTCTGTGTTCAACCTGATAGTAAAGGCAGGATGGAAATGGCTTCCTAAGTAATTGTCAGAAGACACAAGTTCACCTGTGAAGTGGCAGCTGGCTAGAGGGAGATGCTTCATATCATGGTAAACTAGTTCTGGTAGCAGTTGGGGATGGAAAGATTGTGTTGAACAATGGGACTGGGTTGGGACAGCTGGTCAGTATAATAGCCAGATATCTAGGGTTAACCCAGACACCTGTATTCCAAGCTGCCCAGTTCAGTATGGGCTGTTGAAGTCCTGGGATGTACATGCTGACAGCTTCCTACAGTAATGTGTGTCCTCAGTGGGAATGCTAAGAGTGGTGCTAGCTCTGTCTGAGTTTTGGTCCAGATGGGTCTGGCACATCCAGTTGCTGAAGTACAACAAATCAGAGACCTTTTCTTAGTGAGCCTGTAATAGCTGTGGGCACTGGTGATAGCAACAAAAGGTTTGTTTGTACCAACAGGGAACAGTGAGGTCAGGCACAAGCTGTTGGAACTATTAATGCATTTTTAAGTGCTGAGAATTAGGAATATTTTATTAATTCTGGGAGACCTGAATGTGAAACTTATGCTTGGGTGTCCTTTGTGCTATCATTCCCAACTGAAATACAAGGGCTTGCCTAATCTAGGTAAAAGAATTCCTGTGGTACAGAGAGTAATATCTTCTACTAGTTTGCACACTTCTTCAGGGAGAACTGGTGCTTTGCAGGGGCAAAATAGCTGGTTGCCTCAGGAGCAAAGAAAGTCTTCGGGACTTGATAGCCCCAGAGTCCTGAAGCCAGTGAGTGCAGCATTCGTGCAATGTAACTACTGTACGATGTAAAGTCTCAGCTGAGATCCCACCTGAAATACTGTGTTCAGCTTCGGAGTCGTCAGCACAGGAAAGAATGTGAACCTGTTGGAATTAATCCAGTGGAGGGCCACAGCGATGATCAGAGGGCTGGACCACCTGTTGTATGAGGACAAGCTGAGAGTTGTTCAGCCTGGAGAGAAGAGAAGGCTCTGGGGAGACCTTTCGCTACCTGAAGTGGGATACAGGAGTGATGGAGAGGGACTTTAATAGGGAGTGTAGTGACAGGATGAGGGGTAATGATTTTTAAACTGAGAGGGGAGATCTAGATATCAGGAAGAAATTCTTTAGTTTGAGGGTGGTGAGATGCTGGAACAGGTTGCCCAGATAACTTGTGGATGCCCCATCCCTGGAGGAGTTCAAGACTGGGCTGGATGGGGCTTTGAGCAACCTGATCTAGTGGGAGTTATCCCTGCCCATGGCAGGGGGGCTTGGAACCCAATCATCTTTTAAGTCTGGATCTCTATCAGTTCTGGTCTCATGCAAACACAGTGGTTTCATGGACTTCTGGTTTCTGTGAATGTTGAAGGATGAACTATTGTTAGTGAGAAAGGCAGCTTTTGGTTTACATCTTGCTGAGCTGGCTTCCAGAAGGTATGTGGATGGAATTCAGGGAGGCTTGGTCCTGTTCTGTCCCCTGCCCCTGATCCCAGCTGCTCTGATTTCTGGGCCATGGAAGCTACACTAACTGTATGGGAAGACTGAGGCAGCCATTAAAGCTTACTGTGTTAATATGTAGGTAGTGTAAATAGTGTCATTATCTTAAGCATCAAAGCTGATGGATTAATACAGTAGTTAATTGGAAAGGTAAACTGTAGGCAACACAACGTGATTATTTCAGACTGCATGTGGTGCAGAAGATACGCTTTCAGCCTGTGTGGAGAACAGCTGATGAGGCCTTTGTGCTTTTGAAGTCATCATCTTGTTCTGGGTTGCCTATTTTCATTGCTAAAATGGATTAACTTCACTGAGCTAACTTGGGGTTTTTTGTGTCTGTCTGTCCAACATTCATGGAGTAGTTGCCAAACAGATTGTGAACTTCAGCTGCACGTGCCTGATCACCACCTTGTGACCCATTAAGTTGCCTCTGGCCTTATGTAGCCTGTTGTAGTAATGCCTGTTTTCTGAATCAGCTGCACACCTTGACAAAAAGTAGCAAGGCCTTATCCGTGGTAGCGTATTCTCTTCTGCCCTGACTCCCAAATTCTGGGCTCAAGCAACTCTGAAAAAAACCTTAAGACTTCTTATTTTAGAGGAAGTGATGCCACCAAATTTTTAATGAAACCCTAGTTTTTCTTCTTGGTTATGAAAATGATACCTCGCTTATGTGATAGGGATATACCACTTCTGAAACTAAAACATTTCCTGTATTTGCTTCACGCTCATACTAACATACCCTTTATGTCCAGGAAGGCTTGGCAATGATTATCTTATTTTTTCTACAAAACAATTGTGTTGTTCACTAAAGTAATATTTAAGCCTTTTTGGAAATAAAAATCTATTTCTCCTGTGTTCTTCATTTCCAGTACAGGTTCCAGTCCAAGGGCCAAAGACAACCCTGGTGTAAATCTACTGAGTTCAGTGAGGTTACCCTAGAGATTAGTTTGGCACTACTTATTTAGGATATGGACCTGTAAAGTGCTGAGCGTCCTCAGTTCCCATCAATGTCAGCACTTCATTGACTTCTTGTGTAGAGTTCTTGCAAGATTCTTGGAAAGTCTTATGTTTCTGACTGGTAATACAGTAGTTAGTTGTGAAAACTAATAGATAAATATGTGTGCATTCCCAAACACTTGAGTTTTGTTTCCTTTAGGCTCGTAAGTATGATGCTCAAGCCAAAAGAAATAAAATAGACTTTTAACATTAAGGACTTGGTTTTTATGTTTCGTCAATATGTTCCATCAGGAATATAAATGCAAAGAAGCGTGTTTGCCCTTGAATTACTTAAGAAGGCCAAAACTGTAGGACGGCACCTTATACAGGTGAAAATTGGCTTCAGCTGGGTTTATAATGGAGGAGTCAGATCCTCTCCCTTAGTTTCCAAGTGGAAACTCTGTTTGCTTTTGTATGCATTCATTCTGTGCTGCCTTTTGTTTATGGGTTGCTGTGAGTTTCTGTCCTGACCATGTAGTTATTTGTGTCTGGTGACTGTCTCCTGTAAGGGGGAAAGATTAGAACTTGACTCAGCTTAGCCAGGTGCAAGAAACCAAATTTTTCTTCCAGAGCTCGCTCAAGTGGGAAGCTTTTTTTATGAGGTCAGAATTGGCCCAATGTGGGCAACTGGGATTAGTGTGACAGAGTTTTCATTTTTCAAAGAATGATTTTCAAACAATAGGGTAGCTGTCAATGACTATGCAGAAGATTATTTTTGAAAAGTGAGTATAATCTTTCCATAAAATTAGGTACTACAAAGAAGCTTGAGCTGGAATGGGGGGTTGGGAAGAAGAAACTAATGTGCAAGAGAGGATTTAATTTTTTTTTCTTTTAATATGTGTAAAGCTGACAGAACCATATGGATTCTCCCTGCTTTTGCTAATATGGTTCTGTATTGCAATTTGGATTGGGAGATGGGAAAGCTGAGGAGGAATTGTTAAGAGCTTGCCTCAGAATGAATGCAATCATAGAATCCTTAGAGTTGGAAGGGACCTTAAAGATCATTGAGTTCCAACCCCCCTGCCATGGGCAGGAACACCTCCCACTAGGCTATGTTGCTAAAGCCCCATCCAGCCTGGCCTTGAACACTTCCAGGGATGGGGCATGCACAGCTTCCCTGGGCAGCCTCTTCCAGTGCCTCACCACCCTCACAGGAAAGAATTTCTTCCTAATATCCAATCTAAATCTCCCCTCTTCCAGTTTAAAACCATTACCCCTTGTCCTATCAGTACACTTCCTGACAGAGTCCCTCTCCAGCTCTTCTGTAGCTCCCTTCAGATACTGGAAGGTTACTAGAAGGTCTCCCCGGAGCCTTCTCTTTTCCAGGCTGAACAGCTCTCTCAGCCTGTCCTCATAGCAGAGGTGCTCCATCTCTCTAATCATCTTTGCAGCCCTCCGCTGGACCCGTTCCAACAGTTCTATGTCCTTTCTGTGTTGAGGACTCCAGAGCTGGACACAGGACTCCAGGTGGGGTCACTTCCAGGTGCCTCATAACTGCCTTTTGAGGAATCCTTTGTTCCCAAGTTTGAGCCTGATTTTTCACTTCTTGAAGAAAGACCAGACAAGGTCATCACTGAAACTACTGTCCCCAGGGCAATTTAGCTTGTGTGTCTTATGGGCTTTTTGAAAA
Organism: Pedionomus torquatus; assembly: GCA_013398155.1. NCBI lineage: Eukaryota > Metazoa > Chordata > Aves > Charadriiformes > Pedionomidae > Pedionomus > Pedionomus torquatus. The sequence continues at coordinate 68,704 of VZRU01003684.1, forward strand.
GGCATCTGAAAACACTGTACCTTCTTGATTCCTTCCTGCCTGTGGCATTAAAGAGAATCCCAAATTATTTCTGAGGTGGCAAAAAACATTCCCTGGAAGTGAAGGCATGCATTAACAATCTTTTTACTCCAAATTGTGTTTTATATGTATTATCAGAACTTCTGGGTATAAAACACAGAAGGATGTTTCTTTGTGGTCAAATTTTAACGTTTCATATCTTTTCTAAATGTCACTTCGCTCCTTCTTTAAAAATCATGTTAGAAGCAGAACTTCTTGCTGTGGCTGACTTCACGTGTTTTGTGAAGTACGTGTGTGATTGAGGTGGTTTTCGTGGACTTGAAGGCATTGACCGGTGTTCTGTCTACAGCAGTTACCTGTGTGCTGCAGCGTAAGCGTGCATTGTCACAGGCTCTGGGTGTTGTTCTGCATGCGACTGTTATTGGGGATTTATAGACAGTTGTAATGACCATCTGCACAGGTGAAAGATATGCACTTGCATCAAGTGCTCTTGTGAGAACCTGGCTACTTGTCTTTCTGGTGGAATAATGACTGCTGCCGCTTTTTGGACAGTGTTGGCAAGTGCTGCCCGCCTGCAGTCTGTAGCGTCAAAATTCAGTGATGTGTGGTTTGTTTTTAATGATGGTGTGGTGGGAGTGGGAAGGCATGGAGAGCTGAACTAGGACTTCTCTTTTCCTGACAGACTATTTAATTCTCTCCCTCTTGTCGTATTCTCAGATCAGACTCCTACACCAACGCGCTTTCTGAAGAACTGTGAGGAAGTGGGCCTCTTCAACGACATCGATTGCTCCCTAGAGCACGAGTTTAGAAAGGCACAAGAAGAAGAGAATAACAAAAGGGTGAGTGTGAACACACTGAGCCTTCCTTCCCCTTTTGGTTCCGAGTTGAAGGACTCTGTGTGAAAGCAGACTGAGCTCTAGTACCTGGTAGTAACCTTTCAGTTAGAAACTAGGTGGCACTGTAAGTTGTGACATGCTTTTTCAACTATTGAAACGGTTAACAAAATTAAAAACCCCTAACCAACAAAAAACCAGCATTAAATTTCCAAAAGTGTTTAACTGTGTTTGCCAGGATTTGATTCCAAGTCCCTGCTTTTAAGTAAACTATAACACAAACCACACACCTCTTGAGGGAGAGGCTTGGGAAAATTATATCATCTTTGAAGTGAGGACTGCAGACTTGCTCAAATACATTACAGGGAAATGTGGATTATGAAGTAGCATTTACTTAAAGAAAAAAGAAAAAAAGTTTTGCTCTTTCCTGTGCAACACTGTGGGCCTCGGGATTTATTTGTCATCATTGCCAGCTTTACCGTGTTTCTGTATTTCTCATAAAGTATTCATGTTGAAGGGGGAAACTTTTTAACTTGTAATACCTAGTAGATAACATATCCTATTTCCAATTAGTATTCTTTTAGTCTCTGTATTTGTAAGTTTTGGTTGAATTATATAGGCCACTTTGTATGGAGTTAAGTGTACTACTGTGCCCAAAGGTTGTTAGAGGATTTTGAGGGATCCTAAAGAGCCATTAAAATTTTCAAGGAATTGTAAAAAAGCTTAGTACACTATAGAGGCCAGCAAGAGGCAGTGCATGAAATTTTAACTTTTCAAATAAGATCCAAAGTTCTGGTTGCTTCTGAGAACTGAAACACATAAGTAATGTGGGGCTTCCTACAGGAGCATATTGCTCCCTACAGCCCTCCGATAACCAGCCCAAAACCTTCCCTTTACAACATTCCCCTTTGTGCCTCTGTTTTCCACTCTCCCATTTCTGCAGCTCTTGGAAATTCCTGTGTAATGTGTCCCCTGCCACCAGAGTTCCCCAGTTATTGAACACACTGTTATTTGGCTTAGTTTTCACGGTAATCTATATTTGCCTAATTTGAACATTAACCGGGACCATAAACTAAAAATAGGAAAAGGTGGTCACGAAGCAACTATGGTATTAAAGCCAGAGGGCACTTCTCTGTAGCTTGCATCAGTGTTATTTTGCCTTTCAAAATGTCTCAGCCTCTAATTCCAAAGGCTTCCTCTGTAGGTACTCTTCCTTATAGCTGCCGCAGTGTGTCATTTGCTTTGGTTGTCAGTGATTGCTCTCCAACTCAAAATTCATACCTGTGTGGCATGTCTGCTGCCGGGGCTCACAAAATCTGGAGGCAGCGGCACTTAAGGATCTTGAGGAATGCAAAGTAAAGGCACAAGAGGGCTCTTTGGGGGGGAAAGGAAAAAAAAAAACAACCAACACAAACAAACAATGGAGGTAAAGCTGATTGCTGAGGTGCAGGACAGGAGACCAGGCTTGCAGAAAGAAAATGGGAGTGGTTTGGTTTGGGTTTATAGGGAAGGGGGTCTAGGAATAGTTTATTTGTGGCTCATAAGGAAAGGGACTGAGACAGATAGAGAAGAGGAGGAGGGAGGCTGCGGCATGATATGCTGAGCAAGGAAAAAGAGTCTCCAAGCATGAGAGAGTCCAAGTTTTTGGTCAAGGATTGGGAAAATATCCCAGACTGACCCTCACAGCTTTGTGTGCAGGAGAAAGGCTAAGGAAACAGCCACTGAATGAGAAAAATGTCTAATTTTAGTTGTAACTTGCTAATACTGTTTCTTGTGTGCTGCAGAGGGGAGACTTGCCCGAAACCGATGAGAACATTTCTGTATTCTCCTACTTCTTTACAACTTAGAGGATTCCTCAGCATTTCTTTCAGTGAGGGTGTTTATTTTGCAGGAGTAGGAGATGAGGAGAAATCTACTGATGTGGACTTTTCTGCAGTCGCCCAGCGATTGCAACGCTTGATGCTGTAGAATCTGTTTCAGCTCACAAGGCGCAGTTTCACAATCTGATTAAAACCCAGACAAGAGCATCAAGTTACCTGATAATGCCAGTTGTTTAACTGTCTCTGGAAGTCTTAGTCTGCCCTTCTTCTACCAAGCCCTGCAGCTGCTATTGGTGATCTCCAGGGAGCAAATGAGTGATCAGGGTGGTGGTTGTAGAAAAATAGTTAAAAAAAAAAAAAAAAAAAA
>VZRU01003684.1:71754-93275 GCA_013398155.1 Pedionomus torquatus
AAAAAAAAAAAAAAAAAAAAAAAAAAAAAAAAAAGGGTTTGGGGAAAAAGAAAAAAGAAAGAAAAAAGGCAGGGGGAGGAGGAGTGGGGCAAAAGTCCCACTAGCTATCTAACCTGTGCTCTGTGTTTCCAATTAGCCTGCTGTATGTTCATTCTTATATTACTGGCTGACTGTCAGATAGGAATCTGAAGCGGGCCCCAGTAGGGCTTTACGCAAATGCAGGAGACAAAGGCCACGACAGAAGGGGACTCCTCTGGGTCCAGCTATTGCTAACGAAATGCTTCCAACAGCATATTCCCTGGAATATGAGTGCAGTGTGGCATTGTCCAACTGGGCCTACCAACACTTGGAGACTAATACTAGCTGCATGGAAATCTTACTCATGGTGCAGAAAAGTCTTCCAAAAATATGTCTTGGTCTAGTAATTTTTATTTTTTTTTTTCTGTACTCTGAAAGAAATGTTTTTGTTTATTTTAGTATATCACTGTGGCTTAGCACACAGCTTGATGCTGAAATCTTGTAAGAGAAAAACACTTCAGGATTGTGTTTGTAGTGTGTTTTTTTTCCCCATCCTTCAGAGTAATTAGTTGAACAGTTGAAGAATAAAGTCCAATTAGCTGCATCCTTTCTTCCCCCTGCCCCTTCTGAGTGGAAGCCCAAGTATAATTCATGAGAATTTGTTGTGATTAAGCTGGTTACGTGGACCAGTGACACTCTAAATCAGCTGTGAAGCCCTGAGTGCACAGTTCTAGGAGCACTATGTGTACTTATTTTGTAAAGGTAGTATTGAGGGGAAAGCACTTGCATTAATACCCCAGCTGCATATCCAGGAACAAATCACTTATCTTTCTGCCATAGTTGCCCACATGTAAAGTAGGAGTAGTGTCTCTTTCTGCTTCTCATACTTGATATATCTTATTCTTGTACCCTCATCTCTTAAATATACATGGGTTACCCTTTGCTTGTGGACNCTCTCATACTTGATATGTATATATCAAGTATATATATGTATATATGGATATATCTTATTCTTGTAACCTCATCTCTTCAAATATACATGGGTTACCCTTTGCTTGTGGACTGAGTGGACTTGAGCAATAATAGTGGGGGTGACTTCCAGGACCTGTACTGAAATGAGAAAAAAATAAGTTATAAATGGAAGTGAGACTGTCAGTTTGTTTTGTCTCCTCTATTGAAGATACCATCAAATATGAGATGGAAGTCTGTGCTTGAGAAATGCCTGTTCCCTAAATGCAAAAGATGCTATAGATCAGCAAGAAGCATATGGGTAGGCGTGTGAGAGGCTCTTGTCATCCTCTTGACGGCAGTCTTCCTGACGCAAAAATCCTACCGACCACATTCAACACCAAAATTAGTAGAGGTAAAGGCATACATATACTGTATTTCTGCTTGCAAGAGTGTAAATATTAAGGCTCTTAAGAACTTGAGGCATGCAGCAATTGACAGCTCTGCCCCAGACAAGATTTGCAACTTAGGACAGCAAGGCAGGTAGCGCTGGCAGGTCACCCACTGATCTCAGCCTACTAGCTGCAGTTCTAGGTTTACAATTCTGAGAGCATTAAGTATCCAAAGAATTTTTAATAAGTTATACTGGCAAACACATGACCTTTGCTGCTACTGGACAAGCCCTGTTGTCCCACCTGGTTTTGAGTGCTGAGGTGGGGTCTGAGGAAATAATGTCAAAGACGGGAAGAGCCAGGATCTGTGTCTGAAAAACTAATTGGACCCGCTTTAGTAAAATGCATCTTGTCTGACTTTTCTGCACGAGATGAGAAAGAGCAGAAATAGTCTCAGTGTACCATGTAGAGTGCTACATCAAGTACAATGTAGAAATAATGAGTTGAGTATTTTCAACATAAGGGTATTTTTAAAATTAAGTTCTGCCTATGCTAGTATTTCAAAGGCTTATCCTGCAGTTTTGAAGTCTTCTGATCAGTGCTGCAAGGTAATATGTGAAGTGTACAAATGGGGCAGGGAAATAGGTATTTTCAGCTACAGTTTGGTTTTAATGTGGGCTGTTTGGTGTCGGGAAGCTCACAGCCAGCAAGTCCTCTACATGGCATAATATTCCTGTTCTAAGTACACTGTCCCATCACAGGCACCTCACTGCTAGAAAAGCGTCAGCAAATCAAAATAGTCCAATGAAGGAAAAAAATAATACAGGGCCTTTGGTGGCTGAATAGATTCAGTGTATAGAATGATTAAAAAGTCTGAATATTCAGTTTAGTTGTGTTAAGCAAGGGACGATGCTGCAGTCTGATGCATATTTGAAAGGCGTATATTTGGTTTGTACATTCTGTGTTCTCCTTCTGCCTTTTATATAATAGGATAAATTTCTGTCTATCAGCATACGAAGGCAAATAAAATGCACTTGTCTAGCTTATACCACCTCACAATTTTGTTCTGAACTCGGAGGCTCTGATCTCCAGAAGAGAATTCTTGCAAATATTCTGAGTGCCGTGGTTCTGTGCTGGAGCCAACGAATAAGGGGAGGATGATCTAATTCAAGGCAAACTGGAAATGTTAGAACCTGTCTCTTAAGCAGGTGTAGTTTGGTGGAAAATTTCACTTGATTTCTATACCTTGTTTAAATTTTGTGCAATGTATACCTGGCCCATAGCTTTTTCCTTTGTCTTCTAAAAAGTATGCAGAAAGAAAAAACATGATGGGTTTTGCCCGATTGAAGCTTTTTTTTTTTTTTTTTTAACGTTGCAGTGAGGATCTAACAGGTAAATACTGAATTGGTAGCCTAAATTTGATGGACTAAGAATATCTAATAAGCATTTCTTTTGCACAAACTTAGTAGGCTTTACGGCTGTTTTTTCTTTTTTGGAGGTTTATTTTGAGTTAAGAACCAAACTGACCAAGAAAGGGCCTGATCCTTTTTATTCATGTTGATGGGGAGAGAAGCAGGCCCTGGGAGACATGCTGCTCATTGGCAGCAAATACTGTCTTGACAGTTTCTGACTTTCCCAGTAGGACAAGCTGCAAGAGCTGTGTTGGCTGGATAGAAGAGAAGCCTTCATATCTTGTTTTAATCTGGTCTGTTGTTCCATCAAAACAGAAAGTTCACTCCTACATTGACAATGCAGTAGCTGAAACTAGCAGTGCAGTAAGTGGCACCCCTCGGAAAGGAAAAGGGGATATTAAAATAATAGGGTACCCATATATGACAAGAAAAAAAATTCTGTTGTTAAAGCACATTGTAGAAGTGTTTGGGTTTTTGAGGCCTAGATCGATGCATGTAGTAATGTTGGCAGTGTGCTGTGTGAAAGAGAAGAACTGGGATGAAGGGTTTATTATGGTAATTGCCTTGGCTGATGGATTACAAATTCAACACTGTCCATTTATGAAAAACACCCACCTTCCCAAGGAGTGTACCCACCTGACTCCTTCCCCTTTACAAGATTAACGTGCAGCCTAGAACTTTATTTCAAGAATGCACATACATGTTTTTGTCCATCAGGACAGGAGATCTGCAGACTCATTTTCTCTTGAGCATGGTCTTATGGGAGGTGGTGACAATCCTGCATCATGCTGGTGTGGAACAGTATGAGTTCGGAGTGTGTGCACTGCCTCTACAGCCATCATGGTAGCTGTGATCTTCCTTTGTGAATACTCTGAAAACCCAATGGGGTTGTTGAAAAGAATAGTGTGTGGACATTGCAGAAGCAAGTTCTCTAAGACAACTGAATTTCACTCTTGGAGTAATGCAAACCAACAGACTCGTAAGCTGATCCTAGACTGCTTTTGACTCATTAACTGACAGCCTGTACATCAAAAGAAAGAAAAGACCTGTGTAATGCTTAATATCTTTTTCCTTTTTTTAATTATGCAATCATAAATACACATAAATACATTCTCTTTGCTTTTGTCAAAACGTGGTGTAAGAATGTACATGTGTGTTGAGTTTTTCTTGTTGTTTTTTTTTTTTTTTTCCTCAAGTCAAAGGTCCCCCTGATGACTTATTCTCCCACTGAGATTGAGTAGTTTATAATACGGTGGGTATGTTATAGCAGATGGAAACTAAGACTAGGAATGATTTATGTTAATGTAGCACTTAAAGGCCAGGGTGCTGTTGTTGTAGGTATTGTAATAACTCCAAGCTGTTACTTTATCAATCAGTTAAGCTGTTGTCGAGGTGATACCTCAAAACTCTAAAGTTCAAAGTCTACAATATCACCCCGGTTCAAAGATTTCAGTCTAATAGATCCTATACTCTGTATAGGATGTCTGTATGTCTGAAGTGGTGAGCATCTCCACAGCCTTGCATTTCTTCTGGATGATGCATTAAGGTACTGTAAAGATACATTATAACTCTGTGTTATAATTTTTCCAATGCAGGATTCTGGGGTTTCATATGCATTAATTGCATCAGGTTATCGAGCTGCTTTATGGGCTCACTGTCGGATTATAAAACCTGCTTTTTCTTAATAATTAACTTAATAATTAATGCAGCACAACATTCCTATGGAGAAGGGAAATACTTTGTCTCTTATTTTTGAAGGAAAAACAGTTTCCAGAAGGCATAGTTTTCCGAAGCTTGCTTGTAGTGTGACACCACGCTCTTGAGGGGATCACAGGCGTGGGATGAAAGTTGCAGGGGAGCTTGGTCTTCTCCACCATTCTGCCAAACAAGTGGCTTTCTGTTTCTCTTGCTTCCTAGAGATCTTTAGCAGCGTGGCCTCAAGAGATTGATAGACATCTTCAAAGGCATTTTGGTGCCTTGCTTTCACTAAAATAAAGCAGGAGCAAATCAGTGAGCTACCAGAAAGGATCTGGCCTCAAGTGACGTGCTAAAAATTGCACAGGAAGTCTGTGGCAGAGCCTCGGATTGATTCCATATCTCCTCGGTCTCAGCATAGGGCATTCCACAAACCATGTGCGTTAAAGATTTATCAGCTGTTGTTCAGTGTTGCTAAAGACAGGAAGAATGCTCCCCTCTTCTCTCCAGATGGGTAGGCTTGCTGTATTTTAACTGCTTTTCTTAACTTGCAGGGCTTTTGTGGTAGACATGGGGTGGTATGGTTTATATGGCAGCTCTGCAGTTGGCACCTCAGTCCCCAGACTGTAAGTCCTGCTTTGAGCGTGTATCTATGTCAAGGCACTTGCTCTAGGCACTGAAATAACTTTATGAACTATTACAAAAAGGATGCTTTCTGTATAATGGTGCAGAAAAGCTGTCAAGACAGAGTTCATAACATGACCTTGCAGAAATATTTGGAGGAATAGGCTTTAACTTAGGCTTACTGCTCACTTTACAACATCTTGGCTTCTGCTGGAGGGCAGGTCTGTCTTACCTTCCACTGTAGCTATGGACTGTGTTTGAATGGATTTATGAATTTAGATTCTAGTACTCTGAGAGAAGACCTGAATGTTTTTTGAGCAGTAAGTGCCTATATTATGCAGAAAAGGCAATTCTTGAGGGCATACGTTTTCAATTGAGTTAACCTTCCTAACCGTAATCCTTCCATGTTCTTCGGAATTCCAGCCGATTGAATCATCCTGCAGAGCTCAGTCAGGACAGTCCTCTTCTGCTTCTTATTGTCTCTGTCCCAAAGAAGTTGAGTCACCCTCTTGTAATGTTTGGGTTTTTGTTGTGTTTTGTGTATTTTGGCTACCCCAAGAAAAAGGAGGCCTGTCTGATTTCATTCTGACATTTCTTTGACAACAATATGGCACAGTTGTGTGTTTTGCCTTGGTCTGCCTATGAACGTTTTTAGTGACACAACTTTCTTGTTCCAAGTTCAGATTTCAGCAGCATGGACTGGATGGCACATGATGAAGGGATAAAGTTTCCCTGTAGTGGCATTTTTATAAGTCTATCTCTTAGGTAAAACCCCTAAATCTTGGCAATCTCTTTAGAGCATACACTTTGCTATTAAACACAAGCTCTTTGCTCCCTAGAGTGGATTGCAGCCTATATGGTTGGGTAGGTAATAAGATACTGCTGATATATTTCAGAGCAAGGTGCACTTTTACTTTATTTATGAAGATAGACGTGCTGGTCGAGGGCTTAATCACAGCTGATAAATCATTTTAAGAAAGCCTATTAGAACCATATGCTGATTCTTTGCATTAATATGGTGTGTCTGTTTCTAGTCTAATAAGGCAGGGTCTCTTCCCCCTCTCCCTTCTCCCTGCCTGGTGTGTGAGCTATTTATCTGTTTAAGTAGTATGGCTTGCTTGGGGGCATTTCCCTCTTTCAGAGGTATGGTTAATAAAGCAAGGTGAATGGAGGGGAGAGGGATTCTCACTCTCTGGAGCGAGTGAAGTTGCGTGTTTTTGGTCACCTTTGTTGAGATGGACTTGAAGAGCAAAAGTCCAAAAGGTGAGATGAAGAAACTTATCAACTAAAAATTAGAGAACCATGGCATGGCCTTCATGGCAGTGTAAGGTTGTCGTTTTGGCCCAGGTGGTTACAATCCTGGAGCCCGAGAGCCGTGATGGGGGTGGGTATGCTGACATTTCAGTTACCTCACCTTCCCCTCACTCGGAGAGGGCTGCTGCGGGAACAGGTTCCACAGCCATCTAATGAGATCCACATTGGTGTGGTTATCCCGTGCCAAGTCCTATTTATCATTAATTGGTGGGTTTGCTTGCAGATCTTTCCTATTATTTGCTGATTATACCCCTACACATTTTATTATCTTGCCAAAACTCAAATGCTAATAATTTCTTGATTTATTGTTTGTTTGTAGTTCTGTCTGCTACCTAAATGGACGTAGTTAGAAGATTTCAAAACAGCAACAGTTCTTACGCTGACTGGGTTTCTTTCACGTTTTGCACATGGCAGTCGTCTATTTATAAACCTCCGTAGGGACTCCTAAACCTTTACAGTTGGGTTCCTCCCACCACTTCAACCCTTTTTCTCCCTTGTCTTCCCCAAGGCAAGTCTTGTTTTTTTGGCGTAAAGACAATGATGGCGATTGTTATGTGGAGAAAATGTCCACAAGCCATGAACCATGGGTAAGGTTTTTTAATTTTTACCTCAAGCAAAATAAAATGGAAATTATAGACATCCAGGAGAGTAAGGGTATTTTCACCATAAGGAAGGAGATCTGATCTGAGTTGCTGGTATTCTTTAGTCTTACAAAATGTGAAAACAAAAACCAGAAAGCTTGGTTTACGCCAGTTGTGTGCACTCTGTGGCATGACCCATTTCCAGTACTGTATGAAATTACTGTATTTCTAAAAGCCCTTAAAGGTAATTGTTTAAATCTGAGGTACTTCAGGGTAACAGTAGGAATAGTGGTGAAGAGAAAGAAGCCAGAAAAACTGAACACGTGCTGTGGCAGTTAATGAATGCTGCAGTGGGATGTATAGCCTCATACATTTCTGGGGGGGGTTCCATTGACTTTAATGGAATTTAAATTTTTAGCCTATTACAAGTAGGCAAAGATCTGAAGGGAGAAAAGTCTTTGCTCAGAAACTGGGAAAAAAACCCAACAACAAAACAGCCCTGAAAAACTGTTGATGGTCCTGATAATATGTAAAAATAGGGCCTCTTAAAAACCATTCCTGGGAGCAGAAAAAGTAACGTACAGTTTAACGGTTTCCTTATTCTAGTTTCTCTCGCATCCTTTTCTACAGAAGTTGCCGAGTCCACTTGTATCAAATAAATATCAGCTTGCTCTCTTCCCTGAAATGTGAGTAAACTGTGTGTGGCTCGCTCTCGTCCCAGGGAAGGGAACAGACATCGGTTCGCCATGTGAATGTACATGTCAAAGTACAGCTCTGCCAACCAGTCTGGGGCTGGGTGGGGAGAGACACGGGGAGAATGAACTCAGTGTTACAAACTGTCTCCTTTGAATTTCTACAACCTATTAGTCACAGCAAGCTGCCCTTATTGATTTTGGTAAGAGAGGTCACTTTTAATCCTCTAAAGTGGAGAGAGCTGCATGCACTCTCCGTAGCATGACATTAAAATTGACACAGCTCTGCATCAGCTCTATGAAAATGCCCTAAGCCTAGATGGATAATTACCTCGCCTTTCAATGGGTACAAGCTGCTAGCCAGAGCACGCTAACCTAGATTAGGTGTAAAAGCCTTAAAGTACCTGATGAGGAAAAGCACAGGCAGAAGAAGCTAGGAAATATGCGACTACGCTAAAAAAGCTGCCCCTGCAGTCTTAAAAAAACTTTTTCTCCTTTTTTCAAAAATGGAAAAATCAAACCAGAGGAGTTGAGATTATCATATAAAAGAACAAACAAAAGCTGACCTTACTCTATGATTGTGAGGAAAGCTTTATTCTGGCTGAGGGCCCTTGCTAGTTTTGTTTATGTTCTTTAGAGAACTAAATCTTTGAATACAATTAGAGTAGTCCATCTTGAATCTTAAATGTGCTTCAAAATAAACAGCAGAGGTGAACTCTCAGCAGTTTTCTTTTCATCTTTGTTATCCTTGCCCTGACCCTTTTTGCCTGCCTAATGATCATTTGTGGCGTACTGTTATTAAGAGAAATCTTGATGGAAAGATGTGCTTAATGGGAATAGGAAAATTGTTGTGAGCCTGGAGAAGGGTTTTTGGTTTTTGTTTGTTTTTTTCTTTCTATGGAATTCCAGAAAGTGACTACTACCTCTATTGATTTTATGCTAGCTTTTATTTGGAAATTTGTTTTCTGGAGGTCTTGCTGATTTTTCTGTGAGTCTCAGTAAAAATGTACAGCGTAATGTTTAGGGAAATTTATTGGCTTGTCACGTAAGCCCTTGTGTTCTCCCTTTTCATTAGTTGGAGCTTGCTCCAATATTTCTTATTAAAGGCTAGAAATTCCCTTTCTAAATAAAAGACATCTGCAAAAGGAACTGCAGTAAAACAAACCATTAAGGCATAATGTTAAATTCTGAGCTGTGTAGCCTGTAAGTGTAGTGCCTGTGATCATGGAAGTGCCTGATTTCCATGCCAGAGCACCTTTCAATAAGCTAGAAGCACTCTACGGTTGTTAGTTGAGTAGATTTCAGCTTCTCCTCAACACAGCTTGAAGTATGTGTGTGTCTGTGTGGGCAGCTTGGCTTCCCCTCCTACACTAAGACAGATTTGCTCTTCTTCCTTTTCCTCCCTCACCTGAGGTGGGGTGGTGATGGTGGTGGTATGTTCTCCTTATTTGTGGACTTACCAAGGCACAATGTGATCACACAAGTGAGCTCAAAAGTGAGCACAAAAAAGGAGCTAGTTTTTGGCTTCACCACTCTCAGTACAAAATGGAATAGTAGTAGCACCTGGAAGAAAAGGTAAAAGCTGCCCTGTCTGCAAATGGTGTGTGCTTCTTTCTGGTAGTTTATTTTTGCCCCAGTACTACTCTTTCTCTATCAAGAGAGAAAGAAAAATAAGATATGTTGTCAGTCCCTCCTTCTTTGTGTTGGAAACGTTCTACCTGATATTGTATCAGGTAGAGGGTAGAGGGGAGAGAAAGGAGATGATGGGAAAGTATGGGCTGGTGAAGGGAAGAAAGGCATGAAAGGAAGAAAAGCACCTTTCGCTTGTACTTATATAAAGGACTTTTTCCTACCCGAGGTCAGACTTGGTGGGGAAAACGGAAAGAAACATTCACACGGAAGAAGAGGAAACGCAACATTAATCAGATGTGGAGAAAGCTGAGTGGTATCGTGAGGCTGTACAAGGGAAAGAGAAATAAAGAAAGAACGGCACTCACACAAGGAAAACATCAAAAAGGCAGTTCTTTGTTTTCTGAATATTGGGGTATTCAAATATTCCTGTGAAAATGTTACACAGGATCTGTTAGCAGAATTGGGTGAGTAGAGATAGAGGAGTATGAAAAGTGTAAGTTTCCTTTTCCTTCTCTGCCCTCCCCAGAAAAAGGACCAAAAAAGAAAAAAAAAAAAAAAAAAAAAAAAAAAGAAAAAAACAAACAATTTTGCTTCAAGGAAATTGAGTTTGTTTAGGATTTTATCATTTAGAATAGTTCTTCCTTGAAAAATAGGAAGAGTCAGCCTGGATGCTGTTGTTTCTGCTTTCAGTGGTCTTTCTATTCTTTTGCTATACTCCTGTTGTATCTCTGAGATCTATGTGCATGTTGCTTGGGATGTATAGATCTATGTAAGGCCTGTTTCTCTCATGACAAGTAGTTACTGTAGTTCTCTTTATGCTATTCTTTCTCCCAATACAATAAGCTCATGTAAATGTAAATGCCAATGTATATGTTTCAGGAAAACCAGGAAAGCTATTAAGTGTATTACACCTCTGCACATAAGTTCTTATTTTGTGGATCATTGTTTGGCTGGAATCTTTTTCAGGTACAGTTCTCCTATCCCAATTTCTTTTCTTTGCTTCATCCATCTCAGCCAGTTAAATGTGTATATAACTGATTTTTTCTGAAATGGGGCCAAAGTCCGTGCACTTCAATAGCTCTTAAACATGTGGTTAACTTCAAGCATGTGTGTAGAGGTTTGCTGAATAGAGATAGTTTGCTGAATCAGGACTTCCCAACACTAAGATCTTAAATTGCAAACAATCCTCTTTTAATGCGTTTTAACTACAGCCTCCCATGGACTATAGTTAACTGCTGTTACTTGAGTCTTGCAGGTGAAGAAGGTTGTAGTTGGTTGAACAGCAATTTGAGGGTAAAAACAATCTGATACCCTGCTGTGGCAACTGCTTTTTTACTTCCTTCTAATAAATAATTTAATTCTGTTACATGAGAAAGAATTGTGATTGGAATTCCATGTTATGATTAAAAACTTATTTTTCTGGAGGAACAAAAAAAGATCTGCTACTTTAAAAGTAAGTTACTCTGTTGAGGCTTTTTTAATTCCCCCCGCTTTCCCACCCACTGAGATTTCTGCACTTTCTAACAAAAAGGGTGCTAAAATGGTAGTATATGTCAGTATTGACCAAATAAACATGAGTCACCTGTCCAGTTTTCCGGATACGTGAATTTGTGTGAATTCTTGAGAGAGTACTTTTAAAGAACAATAAAAATGGAAGAAAAAAAAATCTGCAAAAACCCCACAAACCCCACCCCAAAATGACCACCCCCAAAAAAAGAAAAAATGCCGTTCGCATTCACTTGCACCCTTCTGCGTCCAGGAATAAATGGGATAGGGCTGGCTGCCTGTGCTGATTTGTTTCTTCTATCCTGGATCACAGGTAGGGTGGTGGTGGAAAGTAGGTTCCAGAGAGCAAATGTCTGTTGGAAGGTGCAGGCCGAGGGGAAATCGGCGGCGAGGAAAATGTGCCTTTCAAAATGATATTTTAATAAACGATTAGTGATGGGGTGCTCAGATAGCCTTCTTGGTGATGGGGGAAGAAAAGAAAACGTATGTTACTATTGTGGTTGATATACTTTGTTCAGTGTTTTAAAACAAAGTGCTCTTCCCTTGTTTTTATGTAAGGTGGTAAGACTTGAAACTATAATCGGACTTTCCCCTTCTTTTCTCACTACTTTTCAGTCTTTGCTTCCTCACATTCCATCTTCAAACCAGCTAATCTGTATCCCCTTCTTCTTGAATTGCATTATCCTGACAACAGGGCAGTGAAAAGAGCCGAGACTGCAGGACTTCTAACAATGCCAGAGGGCCCCAGGAATAGGAATGCCCTGAAAAAAATGTGCTCCCATCCAGCTGCCCTTCATATTGTTGTCTCCCTATCCAATTTACTAGAAAATTTCCCACTGGCTCTTGGCTCATTCCCAAATGAGAATGTAATCTTTTAAAGATTACACTGCATAATGGAGGGACAAGGAGCTCTTTATTAACTGGGATGGGGAGTCACTTGCTATTAGGGAAGGGAGAGCGGGATGGGCTGTAGTTGTGTTTTGTGAGCTCTGCTTTCTGCCCCTTCTTGTCTCCTCGGCGATACGACAGCAGGTTGGGAGTGGGAAACCACTGCAGCTGCACTGGAGCAAAAGAAAGAATCAAATGTAGGTTATGATTATGGCAATTACTTTTATAACGTGAGGGATTATACCATAACTATTACATTGCCAACAAGGTTAAATTACTAACCTAATACCACTGCATGTTTTCCAAGAAAGTAAAGAAAAAAAAACAAAAATATCTCTGCTTGTTCCAGAGTTGATGAATTCAAGGACTATTAATACAGTGTGAAAAAGCCAAGCAGCTAAGGAACCTAGTGTGCTTTCTGTACAGATACTGTCTGGATCAGATCCCTGTCACTTGGACTTCCATGAGCTGTGCCAGCAAGACACCTTCTGCCCTTTTAGGATGTAAAGCAATGTGGTACTCTGGTGGTTTTTAAATGTTCCTTCTCTCTCCTGTCAAGACAATAAGCTTCTGACAGTTATAACTTCTGACTATCTCTTTATTAGCTATAATTGCAATGGAGAAACTTTTAAAACTTCATGAAGGGACCAGATTTGCTTATGTAAACCCACAAAACTGACTTGAAAACTTCAGCTTCAAAAATATTTTTATAGCGCACTCTCCTTCTACTACATCTCTTGAAAATGTTGCTTAATACAGAGGATATCTATATCTTAACAGAGGTAATCTTAGGTCACCTCTGGGGTCAGTTTTGCTGAAGTTATTGGAGTGTAATTTTTTTGCCTGTGTGTGTAGCAAGGTCAGATCAGACTTTGTCGTATAGATAGTATAGATATAGTCTTGTATAGATTGCTCATGATAGGACTATAAGCTAGAGTTAATTATGCAGGAAGAGAAGTTTCCTTTTGTTCATCAGCTGAAAAATCAGAGAGAATTAAATTTTGGAGACTTCAGAAATATATCACATATTTATCATTACCAGCAAATCAACGGCTTCATGGAAGAGCCAATTGTTCTGATTCTGAAGAGAACTGCAGGAGAGCAATATCACTCTATAAATACTCTTAATTTTTACATGCTATGTGCTGGATGATATCTTAAGCAGTTGATTTCAGTTTTGTTGTATGTACATTTAAGTCTTCTCGTACTGTTGTGC
Organism: Pedionomus torquatus; assembly: GCA_013398155.1. Classification (NCBI taxonomy): domain Eukaryota; kingdom Metazoa; phylum Chordata; class Aves; order Charadriiformes; family Pedionomidae; genus Pedionomus; species Pedionomus torquatus. The sequence goes on from VZRU01003684.1 coordinate 84,673, forward strand.
CTTATGAAAATATCTATTATCACACAAAATATTTGATGCATTTGGAAAGCCTGGACATGCATTTGTAAATAAACCATGTCTTCCTCCTCTTCTACTGAAGAGCTGGAGTTATCGATTACAAATTGAAGTCAAACAGGATCGTGTTACTGTTATTTTTGGCAGGAAATAAAAAGTCCAAATGGCAGGCTATACCTTATTGTTGTGTGTGGTTTGTTGTTTTTTTTTTTAACCTGTCTTCCTTCTGTGTCTTATGTGTATTGAAGAAAAAGTGAATTTGATTTCACAGTGAATCCTTCTGTCTTGTGGATTGCAGGTCTGACAATAGCTATGTATGTTTGCTTCTGTGACACAGGCTCTTTACTTTTTAACCTCACTATTCGTTTGAGCTTTGCAAGTATTACTTTAGGCAAAAGGGGCTCTCTGACACCTTCTGGGCTTGAGAGTGCTGGGTCCTGTTAAGAACCTGCTATTGAAAGTCGGTTTCATAATTTCCTTGTGGTGTCTAACAAGGCTGACAAGGTTATACCTCTATTTGTTAACGCAAAACATCTTTTTTTGTCAGGTGAGAGTATCTTTCTGTTCCCTCCCTTGGTTTATATCACTTTCACTACGTTCCAAGTGAAGCATCCTGTATTAATCTTCTCCAGGATCTTTGTAGGCAAAGATCCTTGCTGGTAGGAACAGTTGCACAAGGAATCAACTTGTTTTCTTATGTCTCCTCTGCCCAGACATCTTATTAAGTCTCTGGTTGCTGCTTGCTTTTAGAAAAAAGATGAAAAGCCAGAGGTCAGTACAGGTTTTTGGCACATCTGCCCATAGGTTGCAAAATGCTGGATCCTCCTAACGACATACATACCCACCAGGCAAGTGTTACCTTTCAGAGACTGTGGACAGAACCATAACCCATGGAAAGGGGTCAACCACGTGCCTGAGGGCTGTACTTCAAGCTGCCATAGGAGTTTCACCAGTTCTTGCTGTTCAGCAGCTTCCCTGACCTCTGTGCACCACATACTTAAGCACCTTCTTACAAGTCAGGCTGTGGCTCAAGGCATCCGTGCAGGCTGTTTCACAACATCACCTGCTGGAAATTGTAAAGTCAGTGATACAGATTTGTGTGGACTTCTGTGTGTGCTCTCTCACTGTTGATAGGTAATAAAACACTAAGGTTCCAGTGAGATGAGTGAGGGTTTTTTTGTGTGACCCTGTGTTTAGCTGCCATAAAGACACAGGTGTAACATTTTTGAAGTTGTAGGAGAAGTGCTGTAATACCACCTAGAAATACTGCTATGTTCAGAAGCTCTTGCAGTGAAATTGGGGTGTTTTTCTTGATGATGTTGATCCTAGAGCATAAACTGGATTGAATATGATCTTTTTTCTTTCTTTCTACAAACATCCCAGTGGAATTGTTTTTAGAGCCAATGGGAAATTTCTGTAAGACCTTCTCCTAAGCCATGTTTTTGGGTTTTCCTGATGACCTGTAACTTCCCAAACTGTCCTTTTAACACTTAGAAAGCTTTTTGCATTTTTATGTCAGTTTCTGTGTTGGTTGATGTTTGGCCTGGCCCTAGACAGAGCACATCTGAGTTAGAGTAGCCCAACAAGTTCACTTCTTTTTAACTTCTCTGACATGTGACTGGCTATGTGAATATCCTTAGTTTGCCCTAAATGTTATTGATGGAGGGAGGAAAGCATGTAAAGTTCATCGCTGTGGTTTACTTGACAGACGGTAGTTTTGAGTTTGAGACAAACTCAATTGTTTTTGATGCTCTGTTTATTGTATCTCAACTAAAAGATGTTAGGGAAGCTTCTGATCTTTCCAGCAGCTAGAAAAGCCACATTTCATTAGATATTTTTTCTTTTCATGGTACAATATGGACTGTAAAGTGCTTTCATGAAGCATGCTACTTGCTACATGTCTGTAGAAGACCGATGTTTTGATTCCATCTTTTAGTAATGCTGCGGTGCACACAACTCCTAAATTTTGAGCCTTAATTTAACATTGACTCTTTTCAGCCGAATGATTTTTTTTGTTGTTGTTGTTTCTTTAAAACAATATGTATTTTTGTAATACATGAGTATAACATAGAAAATGTATTGCAGTTCCTTTCGATGATTTTGTTGCTTGATATAGTGACACGGTACTAGCATCCAGCAAGTAAATACATTCCTGTGGTGTTTTCAAAAGCATATGAAAAACCATATGTTTTCATGGGAAAACAGCTGTTGCCAAGCGTATACTTTATTTTAGATAGAGTGACAGTTATTAAAAGGGCAAGGTAGGACTTGGCTTGTCTTTTAAGTTGAATAAAGCTGGTAATAACTGTTGCTTTGAATGTGTAGTGGTGCTGTGTGTAGATACTGCCATGTAGAGTTGTAACTGGAAGGAGAGAGAGAGATTAACGTCCGTAGTCTGCAGCTTGGAAGAGACAATATAAATCTCTGTCCTGCTTTGAGCTGTGAATGCCTCTGTAGGAGTTATAGTAACAGACAAATTAGCATAATGTAATTGGCTGGCAAGGTCAGCCCCTCTCCAGGAGCATTAGCAATGTTTACTGTAAGAAGAGACAGACCAAGTATTGTAGGGTAGTACGTTGTCTGTCCTTTTTAAAGGAAGAAGGAAGAATAATCATTTTGGACTCCCTTCATCACAGACTCTTTACCATATCTTATTAAAATTCAGACTATCATATTTCTGCCTTAAAGCAAATAATCTAAAAGAACAACAAAGAATATGCTTCACTATCACACAAATCTTTATTCTTTTTTTTTTTCCTGCTTTGAACCTCATTGAGTTTACATCTATTTTTTTTCTTTTTCCCCTCCCCCCTCTCTTTCTGTCTCTGGTGAATAGCTTTGTTCTGAATGCTAAACTTACATCCCTGCCAATACCTAATAAATCTTATTGGGAAGATTAAAATTTTTGGTCTTATTACATGGGACTCAATTAATAAATTGTGACACATTTACCAGCTTTCTTGTTTGGGTTGTTTGAAAATGTGAAACCCTGGGCAAAATTCTGGCCCAGCTCTAGCCATCCAGACTTGTTGGATTCAGCTTTGCAAACCCTTTCACAACTGTGTGTCAGAAATATGAGATCAGGCCCCAAGTTTTGAAGGAGACCTTGCATTGAGTCACAAACAGCACTGGCTTTTTAGCCTTTGATCTCCAATTTGACAATTTGTGCCAAGTATTTGAAATGAGTTCAAGCATTTGGTTATGAGTTCTGTTGGAAATGGTGTTCAGAATATCAGATGTGGGTTGCGCTGCCTTTTCCTATATACTGATCACCAAGAATGCTGAAGATTGTACTATTTGGCAGCTATCTTCAGCTTAAGTCTTTAACATACTGTCTGTCACCAGGAGTTGCCACTACAATTTTCCTAGAGAATCTGCAGGTAGCCTAAGATGCACAGAATCACCTTCAGAGAACTATCTTACTGGAAAACCTATTTCCTTGTACTTAGGGGGATCCAACGGATTTCCAAAGCACAGTCTTTTTCATGGTCTTCTGAAGATGGAAAAAAAAGCCAGACAGCAATTCCTGGTCTCCACAGCAGCTATATTTTGAGTCTTGTGTAGTAATAACTTCCAATCTAATTGTAAGTTAGGTAGGTTTAAAATGAATGGTGGCTGTGGTGGTGTTGCGTTCAAGGGTATTGGCATTAAAGAAAACCCTATTAACTAGCCACTTCTGAGAACGTGATACTTGTGCTGCTTGTGCCAGGCTGGCGTTCCCAACCCTCTCCTCTGTCCCTCAACTTTCAGGTATCAAGTTGCTTTGTTTGTAAGCATCCAAGTGACATCTACTTTGTAGGCATAAGCTGCTGTGTGGAGAAGGGCTCTTCTTGAGAGCAACAGTTCTCCATGTGCAGCCAGACTATTCCTCAAGGATTCGTGCCTACAGTGGTTCTTTCAGGGCTCAGCTGAAACTCCTGCTTCCCATTACCTGAATTATGTTTTGCCTCCTTGTATAAAGTTGTTGCTCTGGCTGGATCACACCATTACAGGAGGACCAATTGTTTATTACGTAGGAAGATGCGCGTTGTGGCTCCTCAGATGGAGTAAGGCCTCACCAAGCCATTTCAGAAGCGTGTGGTACCCTAAAGGATCAGCATGTAATTTCCCCTGGATGGCTCCACACTGCATTTAATTAGCGTGACTGGAAACACGTACATCTGGATGACTGTCCGGTAGCATTATCAAATATAGTGCAGCTTGTTTGTGTTCTCTCTGTTTACTCCAGTCAGAAAAGAAGCTGAGCCATGTGTCCTGCTTTTACAATTGAGCATTCACACGCTCCATAACCACTGCCGTATAATTTCAGTAAGGATTTTAGCTTGACTCCTCTAAAATGACATGTGATTTTTAGCGCCCACATTTGGATGCACACCCAGGATTGCTTTAATTGCATACAGTTTTCTGTAGGTGATGAGCTCCCCTTCTCTGAAGAATAGGTCCTACAATGTTATTCAGACTTGAGCATGCAGTCATTCTTTGCTTTTGCTAATTTACATGTCCTTCTCTGCTATCCTGTTTCTGATCACTAAAGAAATGGTTTTTTGCCTTGCTATTCATCTTGTGGTATTCTTCATAGAACTCTTTTGTTTATTAGTTAAAGTATCTTGGTTATGATCTCTTGTCATTTTCTGTGGGGCTGAAATTCAAATGCATGTGATTCCTATAGAGTTGTTCTCTTACCAAAAAAAAAAACCAAAACCCACCCTTCTGCTTTGTCACTGCTGTATTATTACATTCCAAGGTATACTGTGTTGTCTCTAAAAGCTGTTGTCACCTCCAGGCACTCTGTAGTTGTTGAAGCTACGCACCCTGTTTTAGATGTAAGGCAGAAGAATGTTAAGTAATTTGCTCAAAGTCCTGCAATAAATCTGTAGCAGAGTGAGGAGAAGGATAGCTACGTGGTTCCTGATGTACCTGACCTGCGGAACGCCTTTGAAGTCCAAGGCATTCTATTTCTGGTCTCTTCTGCTGTTCCAGTCCTGGGAAGTTGTATGTCCTGACTCAAAACTAGCTTGTTTATTTAATATTTATTTTCCGTTAATAGCGATGCCCAGCAAGCTGTGCTTTCACACCAAAGTCACATGCCTTGATCGACGGAAGGTCAACTCTGTTTTTTGCAGGAAGAGCACTATTAGTTTCTCTTTCTTCCAAGCATGTTTGTTCTCCTAGTCTTAGTGGGTTTTTTCCTGCTTGCCTGCCACCGCAGAAGGTAACCGCTGAAACCAAGGTGAAAATGGACAAGGGCGTGCTTCTCCTTAACCAAACTGCAGCATGTCAGAAACATCTTTGAGGATTCAGAGAAAACTTTCTTGTAATACCCGCTTTTCTGTAGTGCTTGCTGTGCTCACTGAAAGTGAACTTTTCTTAGCTAGAAGTGTATTTAATTATTTTTGCTTTTTGTGTACGCAGTCTGATTGCCTTCCTAAATCCTAACATTTTAAACTCTTATGGCTATGAAGGTTATTAATTTTGTCTGAACAGTTGTCTAAGTCATTTTAGTCCAAAATATAGACTAAACTAGCTCTCCTCTCCGAAAACATCAATGTGAAATTGATTGAAACAGTTGTGGATGCTGCAAAAGTACCCATTTACCTTTGGGATTAACTTCCTAGGATCTCTGGTGAATTAACTTGATTCCAGCTTAATGTCTCAGTGTTCCTTGCATGATTTTCACTTATCAAAACTATTTCCTACCAGTTCGCTTGTCAACCCACTCCACCGATCCCTTGTATGTAGCAAATAGTCTGTCTGGGTGCTTTTCAAGACCATCGTTGGCCTTGACTCCTAGACCTTTCCCAGCATTCTGTCTTAGTTCCCATACAGTACTAGCCAGCCTGTCCCAGCATAGCTGCCACGGTGGGCTGGGATTGAAAGAATATTTAGGAGATGCATTTTATTACCAGGGTAGCAGCATTTCCACTTGACTTCTTAGCAGAAAAGTTAAGCCTGCTGGTTTTCTGCTTGAAACTGCCTGAATGGAGAAATCACTGGCTATTTTGTTGCAACCACCCTTGCTCTTCTTTACCAACTGCTCTGTCTAAAAAAATGTTCTGGTCATTGAATGCAGTCAAGCAGCCATTGCTGTAACTCATGCATGATGCCAATAACTTATGCCAGTGAAATCAATGATGAGGGTTTCAAAGAAGCTTTAAATAAAATATAACAAATTTATATGCCAAAGTGCTGTCTCTGTGAATTTGCTAGTAACAGATTATAAATGGTTTGCATAATGCTGAAAGGCCTAGAGCCTTCAGTTAGTGGTATCAAAGGCTTGTTTAAAGTAATTCCTGGAGGACTGCTGCCTTCCCCCCTCCAGCTCTCTGTTTCATGATGGATAAAACCAAAACTCCTTAAAATAAAGAAAGGAAAGCCAGGTTTTCAACTACTCTCTGACTGGCCTCCAGATCTGGCAGCTGCTTTTGGATGTCTAATTGCTTGTCCTGCAACAGTTGACATGCACCTACTTTGAGAAGGTTGTCTGAGTACCCACTTTGTATGTGCGCTCTGGCCGATTCACAGAAATGAAATGATAGTGCTGAATAAAACTCAGAGTAGAGCTTAAAATACTTTTTTTTTTTCACGTTTGTTTATTTATTTAAATTCAGTATATTATTTAAATATATTTAAGTATATTTCAATTCAGTATGTGTTTTAGATGCAGAGAAACAGTGCAAAATAGTAGGTATGACACTGAGCTTGGAAAAAAGGCCCCTTCCATTGAGTCCTGATTTTTGGCTACAAAAATCACTTACTTTCTCTCTTCCTTCATCTTTTTTTGCTTTGTCACTGGACTCTAAGGCTTGTGGGCAAGTGTAGTCCATCAATGTGTCTATACATGTTTTTAGCACAATAAGGCCTTGATTTCAGCTGAGGCCTTTAGGAATTGCACCTAGTAAGTATAGTAGCAAATGTCTTTTCTTCCTTTTCAAGTTTCTTACTAGCCCTTCTCCATTTGAAATTCATGGCAAGCTCCCTTGTTTACAGCAAACTAATGGGACCATAATTGGGTCCCCAAGATAGCATTACAGATATAAGCCAGTTTTTCCTTTAGACAAAGTTCTATGGAGAATGTTTTTTTTTTTTCTTTTTCTTTTTTTTTTTAAACGTGCTTTTTATAAAAGGGTTTGTTGTTTTGTGTTTATTGGTGTTCCATCTGCTCTAGAGAATACATTTGAGAAAATCTAGCTCCAGCATGGCATATAATGTTTCATTAGCAGGCATAACCTTGTTTATTTGCTTTTTAAAATTGTATTTAGAAAAGGAAATCAGTTTGCACCATTGACATGCTGCCAGGTTCCTGTTTATAAATGTCACAATAGGCAACTTGGAAGAAACGAAATAGTCAGTTTATGGCTTTTGCATTAAGTATGACAGAACTGGATAGAGCCTGGCAGTCAGTTGTTCTTCCCCTGTTTTGCAGCCTCCCAATTAACAGGACCTAGGGTGGTGTTAGCAGTGCAAAACACCCCGAGTGACCCAAACTGGACCGTGCACGCTTGGCGTTACTGATGCTGAGTTGAACAGAAGCAGCTCTTTGTGCTGTGTTGCTTAAACAGCTATCTTGGGCAAGCGATTATGTATGAAACAAGCAACCCTGAGGAAAATAGGAGATATCTGTAAGAAACTTCAAGACACAAGCATGCGATCTGATGTCATCCTTTCCCATAGAGAAGCTATTTCCTTTCAAATTCTGGCGAGACCAGTCTTTCAAAATTTCCTTCTCCTATAGAATATGTTCATTGCGTTTTGTATATATCACTTTTTTTTTTTCTCCCCCTCTCCCCTGGTAAATGGGTTATCGTGGGTATATCTGGTGTGCACCATATATTATTTACTGTGTATGTAAAGAAGGCTTCATATGTCAAAAGCATCGTCTGGATAGACATGCTGAAAAGGGCATGAGCAGGGTAGTGGGGGAAGAGGGGAGGGAATTGTGGAAGACAAGGGTCATCTTTCAGTATTCATTTCTACTGGTAATTAGAGGGCACCACTGAATGTCTGTAATTAGATCATGTCACAAAAATTAAGATAAAAGACCAAAAATTCTAAATTTCCTGCATTTTTTTCATAATATCAGAGGAGTTGGAGCATTTGCTCAAGCCAGCAGCCAAAGTGGAGGGTGGGCAAGGACGCTTCACTTGCCCCTGGAAGAAGTTCAGGTGCCTCGAAGGTGCGAGGAAGAGACCGAAGGAGGTGGCTGTGCCCTCTGCGGAGGTACCCAAGGGGCAGAGGCCGAGTGGAGGCACATCAAAGGTTGTCCTGCAGCACGAGCTGTGTCGTGGTGATTTTGTGCGGTCATCCTTCAGGCAGCAGCCTTAAAGAGGATTAGTAGTGCTTAAATGGGCCCTTCAAACTTCGAGTTATGGTGGTGACTGCTGCAGCCTTGAGATGGCTTATACCTGGCTTAGCACTTCATGTGTCTGTCCTGTGCCTTCTGCCATGCTTCTTAGCAGCACCACGTAGTTTGCTGGAGATTAGCAGACCTGGTTTTGTTTGCATTACTGAGCGTAACTCAGAATTTTTTGTGATAATAGTAACAGCTATTGAAAGAAAACAGGATAAAAAGGTTATTTATGAGTCTGGGT
>VZRU01003684.1:93288-177877 GCA_013398155.1 Pedionomus torquatus
TCTTGGTTTTTTTTTTTTTTTGCTTGTGCCTTTTCAGGAACAGCCAGCACATCTGTTTTTAAGAATAATTCACCTTAACTTATATCATATAGGAAGCTTCCCTGCATGTCCCAACATAAATATTTAGGGTAAAATTTTGCAAGTATCTTGCCAGCCCTATGACACAAGTCTGATCTATTAGTTAACTGTAATTGCTCTCTAAGGCTCCAAAAGACTGGAGATATTTTGGGGAAAAAAAAAAAAAAAAAAGACAGACTTGGGCTACTGAAGTCCATAGTTCCCTTTAGAAACGTTACCTCTTTTTGTCAGGAAATTCTAGATGTGGTGCTCTAAAGCAGTTTTTGAGCGATGGTTAAGCTCAGGTCTGTGAACTGCTGGTGGTCGCAAAGCTGTGGTGAGGCATCTGCAGCTGGTCTGTGGAACCATCTTTCTTTAATTACGCAATTTATGATAAGAGCACAGACTGCTCTGTGAGAAATTCAGAGAGTTGACAGAGGTCTGTGATCCAAAAAATTGGAAACCAGTGGCCGAGACTGATAAGTACGGATTCAAAGCTTTATGATTTCAGTGAGAGCAATGTTTCCCTTCTTCCCCCATCTGCCTATCATTACTTGTCATTTTGGACTAAGGAGTTTAATTTTTCTTTACATTTTTACCCTGAAGGAGATCAGGTTGATAACATTTGACTGCACAGCAGTGCCTGGGGTTCAAGAAGTCAGATGTACTCATACCGCTCATGGCCTTTGAGTCTCCAGCATTGTGGGGAGGGCTAGCGCTGTCCAGGGCAGGGGCAGACGTTAGATGGGGCTTGGGGGCAGGGAAGAGTCCTTCTGTAGTCTGGCATATATCATGCATGCTGGTTTTTTTTTTTTTTTATGTGCCATTTTTAGCAAGTAGCTATTAAGTGAGCATTTGCCTTTCTTTGAAATATTTTGAGGAGTAGATCCTCTGGCATCAGTTCTGTGTTTTTGTGTGTCAGACCCATTCAGTGACTTCATACCTCTCACTAAGAAAGGAGCTAAATTTTAGCAGACTGCAATGAAATCTTCTTAGGGCTTTGTCCCGATGCTTAATGTTACTACACAGTGTTTTCCAGCAGTTCCTTTCTGTGTCTCTTTTTCTGCTTTAGTGCTTTTTCTCATTCAAACTGTACAGATGTTAGAGTTTAAAAAAAGAAAAAGTATTGCATTTCAGTCTCTAACAAGTTTATGTTCTCGCATCTTTTGCATAATGGAACTTTTTCCTTTTTTCTTTTCTTTTTCTTTTTTCTTTTTTTTTTTTTTTTTTAAATTTAAATGTTCATAATAGTCCTTCTTTCCTCTGTAATCCTTCATCTTCATTGGTAATCTGACTCATTTTTTATCTCCGTTTTCTTCTGTAGTTCCTCTGCTATGTTTGCTGGCCTTGCATGGACTGCAGGCTTCCTTAGTGCTGTGCTGGTGGCAGTTCAGATGTTGCACATTATTAAGAAATGAAGCAGTTGTGATGGGCTCATGTGAGGGTGTTTTCCTTACACATTGATCAGAATAATGAGAAAATAAACAAATTAGTGCTGTTTATGGGGGTATTTGATAACATTGTTTTTATGATAATTCTTATTTTTCAGTTGGAAGATAATTCATAGAGGATCAGTAATTTTGATGGAGATTATATATGGTTTAAATAATTCTGAAGCCTGTCATTATTTGCTGCATTTCGTCTAGAATTCATCTTCTAAGTTTCTAAGCCAGCAGGTTCTGTGGTCGTGTAAGCAGCAAGTGCAGTGTTTGATTTCTGTCTTTGGTTACTTTATTATTTTTTTTAGGTTTATGCCTTTTCCCTTGAATATTTGAAAGATATTTAAAGTTGCTCTTTGGGAAAGTATAGTTATGATTTTTTTTTTTCTCCAGAAAACAAAAATATGCAAAAAATGGCTCTGTCTTTGTTTAGATGAATTTGGTTTTTTCCCTAATTTCTTAATGGCAAATGCCTTCTGACTTCAGAATTTATAAAATAGTCTGCAAAATATATTTATGTACAAATGGTTGTAGATGACAGCTTTGATGATCTGAAAGCTCACTCTGAACAATCCTGGATGAGTTTGCAGTTTGTATAAAACTGGTATTTGCAATTTTCATTAAACCTCATGGTTAAAAAGGAATGGTAGGAAAACATAAGCTGGCTTTGGTTCAGGAACTAGCTCTCATAGTTTAAAACCACAAACTCCATTTGATACTCAGAATGTTACAGTGATCATAAAGGATGAATCCATCATCTTCATCCCTCGCCTTCAGTAGATGGAGATCTGTGATACAGGTGGTGCTGTGTGACATGGTCGGGTGTTTCTCTGGAAGAACCGAGGTTTAGTGGAAATGGTGACTGCCTGGAGACATGGGGTGTTGTTTGCCCGTGTCTGTGGAGCTGTCATTTCTCTGCCGTGCTTGCCAACAGGGTGTGTGTTCTTGTGGAGTGATGTGTAATCCTCTCCACCAGAACATAGAAGCATGACTTCAAGAAGTTTTTAGCTTTTAGAAAAGAGAAGCGTGTTGCCTATCCAACGTTAAACGGTTGCATGTGGGAGAAGAATGCTTAAATGTTTTCTTCCGAGTCTGAAACTAAAGTGGGGAATACAGTGTAACTGGGAAGAAGTCAAGCTGATGATGATCTATTCCTTTTCCTCTGGCAGTTGGAAAGGTTGAGAAATGAGCATGTTGATTTCAAAGTGGTTTGTGAATGTGGCTTGTTGGTTTTTGTTTTATATATTTGAATGATAAATACTGCTGGAGAGTAGAGTATGAACATGTGGGCAAGGGGAGCATTTCGGTAAAAGCTCTTCAGTGTTACAATCCTAACTTCTGCTTCAGTGGTAGTGATTGGGAACTTCACTGAAGATGAAACTTAATCCTAGAGGAAATAAATTCTTCTTAATTTGTTGGATCTTAATTAAGATACGTTATGTGAATGTTAAGGACAGGGGATGTCTTTCATGTCTCTATAAGTCCTGACGTGGAGGTGGCCAGTTCTCTGTGTGGACATTTAGGTTCAGTTTAATAAAATAGATAATAATAATAAGCTCATATGCCCTCTTCTAATGCTGAAGGACAGCTGTGAAGATCTCTGAGAAAACACTGAGCATATGCCATGCTTTCTCAGAGTATGGACAGGTCTTGGGAGTGTAAAAAAGCAGAGGGAGAGCTCTGCATCATTGCTCCTGTCAGCTTCTCTGATATGGAGTGCTGGGAGCTCCCCATCTAGTATCAATTAATCTTAACCGTTGGCTTAAGAGCTGGAGGAGAGTGAAAAGGGGAGTCAAAGATGAAATGATCTTCATGGATCCCTGGTGGAAGAGCAGGCAGAACTCCTTAAAAGTAAAGCTGGAATCAACCTAGCCAAAGAACAATTCAACTATAAAGTGGATGTCTCTGTTTCAGCCAATGTTGCTGAATTTTTCCTGTTTCTATAAGGGCTCAAAGTCAAGTCTGCAAGGAGCTCATTAATGTCCTATTAAGATCCAGTCAGAATTGGGTGCAGAACTCAACATGGCAAGGCCATTTTGGGAGTTCTGAAGACCATCTGCATTACACGTGCAGCAAGCCTAATCTTGCCATGCTGGTGATATAGAGTCATTCTACATGTCATGATCCATATGACCAGATCAGGTAGGATAACTGTCAGGTGTGTTGTGCATTACTTTCCTGCCTTCCTGCCATCTTTCGAAAGCATAGGCATTGCCATTTAAATATGAACTTGCTTGAACTTCTCTGCAAATTCATAACCATCTCACGGATGTAAATTATGCTGATTATCGCCACATCCTTTTCTTACGAATGTGAGAGTCATGCTGAGTTTGACATTTTGTTGGGAAATCTTAAGCTTTCTTTTGGCAGCATAGCATAAAAGTATAAAGCATAGTATAAATGCCCAAAAGCAGCACTTGCATTACTGAGATAACTGGACATCTGGATGCATTGTCACATTTTCATTCTAGTTTTGTTTTCCTTGCATCACATATTCAACCTATTTCCCTAAAAGTTACAGTTTATTGAAAATGGTTAAAACTTTGAAATGGCGTTACAAGTTTATGCGTGTATGCTGACACTTGCAATGTTTTCCGTACAAACAAAATTTTTCATACCTATCATAATTCATGCCATTTCTACCTTAGACAAGACTGGAATTATAGGAGGTGAGGGAAATAAAAGGAGAAGAAAATGGAAATACTGAATCTAGGTGCCCTGCCATGTTACAACAAAATCCACTCAAAATCTGGAGAAGTGCTGGAGTACCACTTGGACAAAGCTCAACATGAATTTACATCCTGTCCCTTCCCAAGCCTCATGGACTCATGGCACCATTCACGTTTCCTTTAAAGATCCTCCCACATAGCAGATCAGTGTTCTGTAGCTCTTGGAATTCTGTGGAGTCTGTAGTCTTGAGAAAGGCTTTCTGAATCCTGGGCGGTTACATGCCAATGCTCTGGCTTCATGTAGACAGTGCTCCTTGGAAGCAAGGCAGGCGTGTGCAGGCAGAAGATCTGTGCTGGTGGTGGCAAGGGACAGTTGTGCAGCTTTTGCAGAGTAAATTCATTGTGGGTTGGTTTACTTCTTGGTTGCTCCCCAATGGACGCAGAGGTGTAAGTACTGTATACCTGTCTTGCAATTTAATAGTTGCTCTAATGAACATACTACTGGAAGCAAACAGGCAATGCAGAAATGTATGGAAAGATTCAGAAACCCTGTGGACAGTGTAAAGGAGAAATTAGATGAAGGTGAACTTTTAAGCAAGTAAATATGACATACTGATAAGTTTTAATTGAAACACACACGGTTACTGTAAAGAAGTTCTAGGAAGTGATAGTGCTAAAAGATTTATTTGCAGGATAGATATTAGGCCTGGTTTTGCAAAACCTTTTAATGATCAAAAACCTGAGTACAGTTTTGAACCCTGAACTAGACTTGGCTGCATATTTATTTATTTACTTATTAAACAGCACAGATTTTTCATCAGAAAACACTAATCCATTGAAGAAACAATATTATAATAGGAATGTGATAGATGAGGGAAAAATTCTTTTGGAAAAGATTCCATCTAAGGTTATTCTCTCCTATTACCTGATGGTCACAGCACACTACTGGGCTTTGAAAAATTGCAGTTAAAGTCCTTGGTCTGGCTGCTTCATGCAGTCCCTGCTCCCAAGTGAATACTAGACCTGATTCGTACTGTGTAAATTACTTACGGGAAGAGGAACTCGAGCTGGGTTGTCTTGAAACTGGGTGAGTGGTCTAACCATGTGGCTGTCAGCAGCACCTCTGCTTCTTTATATGTTTACGAAGACTGGAACAACTACTGTAAAAGAAACCGAGAGACTCCTGTGTCCACAGTAGCCTGGGAAATCACCTGAAATATGTAAGAACTGGGAGATAGGGGGATGACAGCTAAGGCCTCCAGTGTGGATCTTCTAATTATTGGCTTCTTTTCCACGAGGGATGTAATCTAAAGGGCTTATTCTTGTTTTGGTTCATAACTCAGTCTTTTAGGTCTGGAATTCACTAGGTCATCTGCCTCTCCGCAATTGATCAGAGCTCTGAGTTTCCTTTCTCACCAGCCTTATCTATCATTGTACTGTGTTTTTTGATGTGTTTCCTCGTCAAATTGACTCATAAATTGGAATTTTGAATTACATTTAACTTTAGTTTTCAATCCCGAGTATTGCAGTGGTCACAAAGATGGTTTTTATGAGTCTTGGTGGCAGAGAGTGCATGTAAAGATGTTTTGGTGTTTTTTCCCCCTTCAGCTTACTGTGAGGTGACAATGGAAAGTATCTTTTCCTCTTACTGCTAACAATCTGCACGTTGATGCCTGATAGGAAAAATAATGCTTTCAAGGTTACTATATTTTTCGTATGTATACACTGTGGGTTATCTCTGGCTTGAGAGTTTTGTTTGTTTTTAAATGCAGGCCAAGTCAAACCCTGTGGTTTAGCAGCAACGTGTATTATGTGTGCAGGCATAACAGGAGAGAAATGTTACTAATTTAGAAGTATCATTGTCTCTTTTGGCTTGTTCACTCTGTGGATATGAGTTATCTGTGAACTTTATTTATTTATTTTATTAAAAGAACTTTTAAGGGGCTCCAAGCTACCTGAAGCAAAGGTTATCTATGTGCAAATACAGTGCTATTATTCTAGGCTTCTGGGATATTGCTGCTCTAAAAAATATATGGAGGCTAATAGAAATGGCTGTTTCGTGACGTACCATGTACTGTTTGTTACTTCGGGACTATAAAACTTGATTTGCTTGTCAGTCTAAGCAGACCTAGTACACAGTAAACAACCCATGTAGTAAATCAAGGTGCCATGCACTCACCACAGAAGTTATTTTCAAACAAAATATATATCGCGTTCAGTTAGGAGAATATTTGCTAAATATCCCTATTATAAATCACAAGTCAGAATTATAGAAGAGTGATTAGTCAACTTGCAGTTATTTTTCCATTTTTTATATTGACCTGTAAAAGTAAATAGCTATTTTTCATTTCTTTATTTTTGTTGGTTACAATGAGATCTATTGGCTTGGGATTTACCAGGAGCTGGTAACTTCTCATATTGTTGATACTTTCAGATTTCTAATTGTATTCCTACAGCATGGAAAACCAAGATACTTCTTTTTAATTTTCCTTCTCCATCTCCCATTTCCCTTATTTTTACAGAATATCTCCATGCATAACGCAGTTGGAGGAGCGATGGCAGGACCTGGATCTCACCAGCTGACAAATACAAGGATGCCAAATCACGATACCAGCGTTGTGATTCAACAAGCCATGCCATCTCCGCAGTCCAGTTCGGTCATTACACAAGCACCTTCCACAAATCGACAGATTGGGTGAGTCCATGTCCATTTTCTCATTTCTTTATTTCTCTGGCTCCAGCAGCTGCACGTAGGACCAGACGGTGTCCTTGTGATTCTTAAGGTTCAGTTGCTTGCAGGACCAGATCTTGTCCTTGTGGTTCTTCAGGATACGGTGTTTGCACTTGATCCTGCCAGCGTGTGGCAAGGACCCCTGCAATGTGTGTCGTGGACTCTGGGGAAATGGCCAGGTTACTACCTCCACTCCAGCCCTGGCACTTTGGTTCAAAAGGAGAAGAATATTGTATTTGCAGAGAAGTCCTGCTTTCTCTTTCCGTTTTTTTTTGTTTTTACCTCCTTACATTCAAAGTTTTGTTGTTTCTTTAACCGCTTTGAGAAGAAAGAGTATTTCTGAAGCTGATCCTTTCACTTCCTTCAATGAGAATTCTGGGTGGCATTGGGCTATTAACTACGCACTCTGTTTGAGGAATTCTAGAAAACAAAATAAAATGACCATCAAGATAGATGGAGTTTGGCACAGACATCTAAGTGAACAGTTGCTCAATTTGTGATGATGGATCCATATTTATTTCCATAAATTGACAGTATGGATGCTTATTGTATTGGCTTGAATGCCAGTAGTGTGCTCATGTTTAGAGAACTGTGTGAACAAAAACATCCGTGTTTTATACACTCAGTTACTTCCAGCAAACATGAGGTCCTTATAAGTCACAATAACTTGTTTTTAATTATAATGAAACTGCCCAGATGGTTTGAGGGTATAGTTTTTTGTCACATAACTCTGAGAATTTTGGGGGTTTTATGCATGAAAACCATATGGATAAAAAGATAAATCAGTAGACTGAGAATAAAGCAGCAGCCTAGATTCATTATCTGTCATTTGTAATTTGGTCACATCCGTTACATGACAAGTGCAAAAGCAGTCTCTGTCCCCAGCCTTTGTTTAAATAATTGATGAGCAACTTTGCAGTCTCTTCAGAGTAAAACCAGAAAGTTAAATCCTGGCATTGAAAACTCAAAATCCAATTATTCTTGAGTTTTCTTCCAATGTTCCTGGTGGCTGGGACTGGATATAGACCACAGAGTTTCTGTCTCCCTGCTGTGGTGGCAGGGCTGTCCTTTGGGACTGGCTTCTTTGTAAGGGTTACCCAGCCATGCACAGGACAGAGGTTCCCTCCACTGCCCCAGCTGTGCTTCTGGCAAATTTCTTCTACTTTTGCTTTTACTGCTACTTCAGGATTTGATTTTCAATAGAGAAATCTGATAGTATGAGTTGGGTGAACGTATTTGGTAGGTGTGCCTTGGCATAGGTTACATATTGACAAAAGACAGTGCTCACTGAAATTTCATGTGCAATACCATTCGTCTGCAAATCCAGGGAAGTTGTCTTACATACGCCCCATCCTGTTCAAAGCTGGAGGGCTGGGAGAGAGAAAAGGAAGAAGGAGCTTTCTTTTTCAATTTTAGAAAGAAAAACAGCTAATACCATTATTTGGGTTAAGGATGATTAAGTTCAAATTGTGACTTAATAGGTCTAGTGGTAATTATGATCCTAATTAAAAATTAAAAAAAAAACCCAAACCCAACCAAAAACTTTTAATACTCAATGGTGAGGTGTTTTATATGGGACTATACTTGGCTTCCAAACAATTGTTTCCATATAATAAGCAAAAGAATGCATGCGGTTTTGCAAGACCCTGTCAGTCAGGTTTTAGGTTTGCGTTGTTTTGGGGCCGTGGTGATTAGAATCTCCAGAGTTGGAGAGGTTCAGGATAAAAAAGCCTGTTTCCTAGTCAGTGCTTAGTGTCTCATTTGGGAAACTTTGTCATGACATATCTTAATTCTTCCCTGTGATTGAATCACAGAAACGTTTCCTAAGTCTGAGTCTAAAGCTGCTCTATTGGGAGGCAATTGTCAGCATTTTAGTCTCTGTGTGAGTTGGTGTGTGAATGAGACTTATGGTGTGACCTCCAGCATGCTCTGTTCCCCATTCTTCCCTCTTCCTAGGAGGTTTTGTTTTTTGTTCATGGTGTGTCCTAGGAGATAATTGCTGCATTTTGGACTTCATCTACTTGCCAAAGTGTTGAGCATCCTTGTTGTTTGTCTTCTTTTCCTTCAGTCTTTTCCCTGTGGTGTCTGTTTTATTTATTCAAAGAACATATCTTGTCATTTCCATTTATCTTCATCTTATCCTTCTAAACGTGCTAGGAATTACATCCAAGGCTCATTCATGAGGAACAGAGACTGGACAAGGGTTTCAATATTAGGCAAATGAAGAAAAATCCAGATGGATTCAGAAAATGTTTGAGGTCTGTGACGTTTGGTGGTTTTGGTTTGGCTTTAAAAAGTTGAGATGGTTCAACATTTTAACAAGCCCACATTCTGAGGTGCTTAAATCAGTGGTTTTGGGTTGGGTTCCCCCATTTTTTTTTTATTTTTTTTTAATTATCTGAAGCTGCCCTGCCCCAAAGGGTAGATGAGTCCTTACCATGGAGAATTGTGCCAGGGAATATGCCTTTTAATGAGCAATAAAACCAGCGGAGAGCAACTGGGCAAAGCTCTCATTGAGCTAGTTTTGTAAGAGCAGGATCAAGCCCTAAAGGTTATATAGAACCATCTTGTAGCAATATTCTGATTTTTATCACAACCACAAATATTTTAGTGTCAGACTACGGCCAAGCCACCTGCAAATGTTTGTGATGGCCTTACTCCAATGAAAACAGGGAACAGCAATGAAAGTCTTCATTTAGACCCTGCTTGTAGGCTGTGCTCCAGTAACGGAGAATGGGACCCACCTGTGCCCGCACACAGCTTGTTTCACGGGGAGGAGTGGGCGAGTTCACAGCAGCTGATGTTCCCAAGGGATGTAATTTTTCCCTGACTTTCTTCTTTCCTCCCTCTCCCTCCGTGCCTTTCTCTTTGTTCATATCCCCTCCTCTGGCTCTGGGGGCTCGCATATAAAATGAGCTATTGACACAAGGCATGGGAAAACATGATAGAATGAGCGTTGTTGGGCAAGCCTTACTGGCACAGCGAATATACACACATTGTTTCAGGTATTAGGCTTCAGCTACTACTGAACAGGCATCCAGCCAGATTAATCAGAAAAAGGGAAGAGCATGAAGGTTAATGACTTGAAAAATGAGACAGGGTGCAGTCCCACTTTCCTCCCACCGTGTACCTGGTTGAGAACAAACAGCAACATTATCATTACAGCAAACTGGAAGGTTGGTGTGAAGGTCCCAGATGGTATTTACATGGTGAGGCAGACTCCTTGCCGTCCCTCCTCCCTCCCCCGCGAGCCTTTAGCATGTGGGAGGAATGCTGTAACTAGTAACTACTTGTGCTGATGAAAAATCAGTTGAGGAACACTTAGCAGTGAAGGGTGTCTTAGGCTGATTAATGGCACATCATTTGGAGATAAGATACATGGAGGAAAAGCAGTAAGGCATATGGAGGAAGGGGGGAAAAATGATAGAAGATGTACGTTTATCAAAGGTATAGAAAGGCAGATAAGCAGAATCAGCTCAAGATACGGGACTCTGAACTAAGCTGTTCAATAGCGGTGTTTATCTTCTCTTTCTAAAAAATAACTAGAGGGTTTTTTTCAGTGATCGAGTTTTCAGTAATGTACGTGAAAATTATGTTTGGACAAATTGGTGACAACACAGTACAATGGTTGCTTTATCTGGGCATGTCTTTTGCTAGGTAAGATGTCTTTTTCAGACCAGCAAAGACTGTAGGTGGCTGCAGCCGAACAGCTCAGCTTGCCTGGAGAAAGTAATCTGCTGCTGTTTTTCAAGCTAGTACCAGACATGACTAGAAGTTATTCCAGCTTGAAGCTCCCTGGTACAGCTCTGTAGCTGAAAGGGAATATGGGAGGATTCAGGATTGTCACAGATCCAGCAAGTTGTTAACACTGTATTAAATGGAGAGGGAGATGTGAGTCCAGTTTCAGTGAACGCAGGCTCCAAAGTGGACATAGAGCACTAACCATGTGATGTAGATTATCTGTTTTCAAAGTGTTGTAGGGCGTTTTAATCAAGATAAGGTGGCCTTCTGGCACAGCATCAGAAGGGAAAAATTGCAACCACATTTGGTGAAATAGAAGCAGGTAGGAGAGACAGCGAGAGGGATTTGGAAGATGCCTCCGGTGCCTTTATATACCAAAGAATCATGGTACCACAGGGAGGACAGCCTTTCAGTCCCCACATCCAGCATTCATTTCAACACATGCATTTTCTTCCTCTTCCTCTCTCTCGTGATACCATACATTTCTCTCTATTTCCAGTTTATTATATTTTCATAGGGTTGGATGCTTTCCAAACAGAGAGACGTGAGAAATGAAGCGGTTGTGAAAACTGCATGGGACTAACAGAGCTTTGGTGACACGGTGAAGGGCAGACTCATTGTGACTGGTCTGGGGGATTTGGAAAATGAAAGAAACCTCCTCAGCTGCGGTCATAGTCTGAGTGACCTGAGATGAGAGAAGGACAAGGCTCCTCTCTGGCAAGCACAGGGGTTTTGCCATAGCAACATGCTATCTGACAGGGCAGTTGCTGGTTGAGTTGTCAGAATATCCTGCTATCATCCTTTATAGCCTGAAGAAACAGAAAAGACTTCTCTAACAGATGTTCACAGGCAGAAACCTTTCCATAACACGGCTAGTTCTGGACGGCACTTGTAATAGGCTGGTAACTCAGAAGGGTCTTTGTAAATGCCAGAGAAAGTCTCTCTTTAAGCTCCTAGTAAGCTGGAGGAGTGTGTGGCATCAAAGAGGCGGTAGAATGGTGTGCTTTTATTAAATTCAAAGACCAGTTCCCTTTCCAGGAAACCTGGGATAAAAACCTCTGTTCCAACTCGCGTTTGAACTGAAGCTCCACAGTATGTTGTGAGCTGAGAGGAAGCATGCAGTGAAGGATGAAGTATCAAATGACCTCTCTGTTACTTGATCGGGTCCTTTCTGTATTCTTGGTTCTGCAGAATATAAGAACGTTGGTTAGATCGCTGGAAAGGGAGGACAAGGGAGAGGTGGAAATAGGGAGCATCTGACAATGTTGTTCTGTCCAAATATATTCTTTTTTTCTTTACACTCAAAATAGGGCTTTACTCTTTTTTTTTTTTTTTTTTTTTTTTTTGGTTCTGTCTCTGCTAAAACATGTTTTCAGTAGTCCCTTCTGTTACACTTACCTCAGTAAACCTTAACATGGAATCCCTGCAAGCCACACGTGTGCAGCAACCATGAGTCTCTGGGAAGTTCAGGTGTATTGCTTAGGAAAATTATTACAAATGAGACATTCATAGAAAGGAGTTATCTCATAGCTTACAGATAGTAGACAGGGTGATGTGGGGAAAAAATGGAGTGGGACAGATGGATCCTTCCAAGCCGTGTCATCCCTTTGAGCTAGCTGCTGCCCAGATCCATACGTTGACCAGCAGAACAAACCCTGCTGCTCTGTGTGTGACATTTGGAAGCTCTGTCTGCTCCCCGGCTTCCTGTTGTTGTTTGCATCAGCATGTTCAGGAGCTGCTGACTCAATCTCTCCTGACACTGCTGAGTCAGGAAGAAAAGGAGAAACAGCACCGGTCTGTGTGTCAGACAGCACAAAGGGGTGATTGTTCACGACATCTCTATTCTATCCCCAACCACATCCTCCCATGCCTTCCCAAGAACTCTTTCTTGCTGTAAGGTCTAAGGAGGGGCTGGAAAGTACTGGCATATATCAAGATGACTTTCAGGGCACTGAAAGGAGAATCATTAGCTGGGTAATAAATAGCACGTCAACCAGGAATGGAGATGGTTTAGGGCATTTCTCATCTGACTTGAATTCAAGTTATGTGCTTGTTATACATGTTGGTTAAATTTATTAATGAATGCTGTATCTTATGCCTCACTTTCTACTTGTCAAAAGTCCTAAGTGTACTGGAAATATTGCTTGTTCACAGCATGAACACCAAAAAATAAAGTGCTAGGGAAATTTTGTGGCTTCCCATTTCTTATTAGGATTTTTGTCCTTTGTTGTGAAGAGAAACCAGCTCTGTCCCTCTCCTGATGGTTCAGACAGGCAGCAAAACCACACTCAATCCAGTTCTTACATAAGTGGTTTCTAAGAAATAGATCATGATGTTTCCGTTCTGGAAAGCTCATCCCACCTAAGAAGTATAGGAAAGCAAGGCTGGAATAGTATACTGCACCCATAACTATCTGAGCAGAAATAGAGAGCTTTCATAGGCATAGGTTGGCCCTCACATCAGAGTAAGTCATAAAGAGGACTTAAGTATGATATACAGAACTTGGAGAATACAGCACTGATTGCTTAATTTTAGTGGCTGGTATCTCTTATGTACCTTTCATATATATATATAAAATACACACTGTATAAATCTTCTTTAAAAGTGTCATCAAAATTTATAGTCAGAGTTTCTGATTTATATGACTCTTTGAACTAAAACAGATGTAAAATAATTTTCGGAGGGAAGAGGATCTCATAGTTGCAGTGGGTTTGATGTGACAGATCAAGCTTTCCTGGACCAGAAATGATCATTAGAGCTCTGCGTGGCCGAATTGCATAGCTCTGCTCTTCATCACACGTTTGCACTTAACATGCCCTGATGCGTGATTCCAGTGTGTGTTTTATCCAAATGTCAGCCTGTTTGACAGGTAACTAAGCTGCAGTAAAACACTAACTCAAACAAGATAGACTTTGTTTGGTGTAAGGCCTTTTTTAAAAAAAAAATCTTTCCCTTATTTTTATTTAAGAGAGTAATTTGCAGGTTCCAGAGAAAGAGCAAGCTTTGGGATGCTGCCTCGCACCATGTCAGTTCAGAGAAGGGCTTAAATGTTTGCTGGGGGTGGCACAATGGCTATGATGATGGAGTAAAAAGTGAAAAGACTTATGTGGAAAGAACTCTGATAAATATTTAGATGCTCACTAAGATTATGCTTGTATCCATTTCAATAAGGGAATTGGCATTGATGTGGTGAACAGAAACGACCTTGAGTTTACATGGTTTGTCTTGCCAGTGTGGTTTTTATAACACTTTCAAAGGAATATGAAAACATACTGTAAGTTAGTAAACTATTACAAGTTAGTAAAGTGTTAATGATTTATTTTTATTTTTATTTAAGGTGGTATCTGGCTGAAACCCAATGACAATAGTTCAGACAAAAATGCCTGGGCGAAAACATAAGAATTATAGACTATACATTATAGTGTATGGATCCCAGCTTACCACCTGTAAAAGTTGGCCTCCCTGTTAATTGATAAGTTGAGTTTTAGAAATCAGTGGTCAGGTGTCATAAGTAAGACATATATGGTTTTGTTTAAACTTATAAATAGTCCAAATAACACATTTAGAGAAAAGCCCAGCCCTACACCCCAAGCCCAAATACAATTTAAATCAAAACCACAGATAAATCTAAGATGACACCATCACCAAAATGACTTGAACAAATGAAAAGTTGCTTGATTTAGAGGGAAGAAATAATTTAAATAAATCTGTCATTTTGGAGACCTTCTAGCAAAGTTGCACATGATAAATCATAATTTTAAATTATCTTAGTGATGCTTAGGATCAAATTGCAAGGAGCTGGTGACTAGACAGAACCTGCAGCTAGACTGAGAAGTGTTCATTTTCATTTTTGCAGGAAAAGCATTCCTTAGAAGGAACAAATTAGGAGTGTGTTTTAGAAACATTTGCTGCTACGAGCATCTGTATTCTGCCAACAGAGACCTTTATTCTGAGCTCACATAAATGAAGTGGAATTTTGCCAGTAAAAGAAGGGGTTGTGTTACTCCAGTTGTAGGATCCAGGTCCTAATTGGTTTATGAAATGAAGGGGGCAATCTTTGAGCTATTACCAGCTTCCTCTGCTGCAAGTGAAGTGAATCGCAGCTGTTCTGATGGGGTCCATAAAAACTTAGCGAGGTAATAAAATGTTTTCAGTGGACAATTCTCCAAATGAGTGAAATCCAAATCCCTCGCTTATTTGACGGTCTTTAGAGAATTGTATATACTTCCTCGGGAATTCTGATTTATATTATGTTACTTTTATCTAGTTCTTTAACCAGAGCATCCAGGCTGAGCAGGGCTATAAATATAAGGGCTCAAAGTAACATTCTTACTTCTTTTTAACCCTACAAATTGAAATACAGTGTGGACATATCAATATATGATATGATATATTTGATATACAAAAGAAGCTGTGCTTATTATTTGTTTACTACCTTTTCTTGCTTGTATCTTTGTACTTTTCTGTCACTTCTAACTCTTGCTCTTTTTTGTGAGCCAAAAAAAGCCCAGCATCAAAAGATCCTAAACAAAAATTCTTCTGGCTCTTCTAGTCTCACGACTTCTTTACTGAAAATAGTAGCTTTTGGTCTTCATAAGTTTTCATCAAGAAACTAAAAATTTTCTGGATCTGGTTAGAAGTCAGGTATGTTAATCCTGACTTCTTAGTAGAGCAGTTGTTCTGAACCATTTTTTCAGCTCATAGAGATTTTGAGAGCGATTATATATATGTAATAGTCCCTAAAGATCCCTGGCGTGGGTTCAAGTACAACCTGACATTTGTGGTATTATTGTCAATGTTGAGGAATTCAGTTTTCCGTAGGGACAGTTAATGTTGCTTGTAATTCTGTTTTTCTCAGCATTCCTGGCATTAAGGATTTTTATTTAGGGCCTGGATATCTTTAAATGTATTCCCACCCCCGCCCAATGTCTGTGATTTCCCAGGCAAAGACCTTGAAAGTAAGGTGACCTAAAAATAATACAAATAGAAAACAGAATGAGAGGTTTCTTAAGGAATTATGAATTGGGTTTCCAGGTTGGTTAAATAGCAGCTGATTGGGCTTGAAGCTCATGCTGACATGAAAATCCATTTTAACACCTGTAGCTGGGCATTTATACAACGTATTATTGAAGTTTTTCCCTTTATATTAGTTCTCATATGGCAGATGCTTCTTGTGATATCTTAGACTCCTACCACACAACTGCACTTAAGCTGCAAGGTGCTATCTGGGGGGTCTCTGATCCTTTAAGCACTTTGGAAGCCTAGCTACAGTTGAACTTTCTAGGTAGCAAGTGCTAGCTAGAAGTGATTTCTCATACCACATGTTCCTGGCTTGTAACATGCAGTAGAGTTGTCCCATGTATCACATAGGTGAATGATGCACAGACCTGAATGGTGATGTTGCTCTTCAGCATCTCAGCAGACCTGCATGCAGAAAGCTTCCCTGGCATTCTCATGGGTAAGGCTTGTGTTGCCAGCAACAGTTTTGGGACTGTTTTGCCTCTGGAAAGTTGGACTGCTGACTTGATGTGCCTGAAGGAATCTCTCTTTGGATATGCTGGACTTTGTTAATTCATTACCACTGCAAGTTGTTGATGTAACTTTTTTAGGCAGCACATGTAAATGAGCATTATAAAAGTGGGCAAAAAGCAGCAACAATTTTTAATATTCAGTCAAACAAGAAGGCCTGTTAACAGGCTGTTATGGATGGCTGATACTGGTTGAAATACAGCTGCAACATTTGAACACATAAGCTGGTAAAAAAAAAAAGGAGACCAAATTTGAACCAATTTCCTATATTTATCTCAGTTTGTGCTTGTTGAGAGTGCTTTCATTTGTCTGAGATTACATGGTACAAATATTGAACTAAGTCCATACTGAAAATACATGGTCAGTAGATTACAAAATCAGAGCCAATTAATATATACACCAAACAGAAGACTTCTGTGGAAAGCTTTACCTCTTTACAAATAATTTCCTTCTTTGCTTGCTTTAATTTCTTCTTTCTCAGCAATCCATTCCTGACCCACAGAGGAAAAAGACGTAGAATGTCTTTGAATTGTTTCTGATCTGTGGGGAAATAAAATAGGAAGCAGAATAATATTTTTACTGTGAAGTAGCAAAGAAAGCTGGAAGAAAGCAGCTAGTGAGTTCCCTTTGTGCCATACTAAATGGTCGAGGAGAAAGATACGGATTCTGAGCTCCACGATAGGGAAGAAAATCCATACTTGCTTCCAAATTTTCCCCTGGCCTCTATATAGTTCTGTTGTTCCAATAAGAAATTTGTGACTCAAAGGATTTACTCAAAATCCATATAAAACATAATAGGCAAAGTTCATTCCAGAAGCCATCAAGTGAAACTATATTTTTCTGTGGGGAAAGCTGGGGTCCCTTCCAGTCTGGTCTTTTTCTGTACGCAGCCTAGTAGCATGGAGCTTTTTGTTGCATGTTAATGCTACATCAAGGGTTGTGGGGCCCTAACTCCTCTAAAGCAAATGCTAGAAACAATATTGGACCCAAGCAGAACCCATAAATGCAGAGGGAAGCAGAAACCCATATATAAAAGAAAACAGGGGTTGAGAACAAAAGCAAAAAAACACATTTCAAACCTCAAAGGAAAAAAAAATCAATTTTTGTTTTGAGGGAAGTGTCCTTGGAAATGTTCAATTTTCCTTATGACCAAGTTGGGAAGCTGTAAGATATGTCCTTGAAGACAGTGTAAGTGATTCCAAGCCAAAAACTCTATTCCATGTTCACAATAAAAACTCTACCGCTGAGGTATACGTTTCCTTCTTACTCCTTCTGCTTGCCCAATATACAAATAGGAAAATAGAGTCACCCCTGCCATGTTTACAGGCCCTGCCTTGTTATTTGTGTGATGGACAGAGAGCTAAAAACTGTATTGCCAACATTGCTTATTGGAAAAACCTGGAACTAATTAAAGGACCTCATTTGTTAGTACTCACATGTTCACCAGTGGAAATTGCTTGAGAGAACAGTTCTACTAGAAAAGAACAGTGCTCTGTAATAGAACTGTAGAATAATGATAAAGGCAGCAACAGCTTTGGGGGAATAGGATGAAAATATTAACCTAAAAAAAGTTTACTACATTGGCTTTGAAAGTCAATTTATTCTTTTTTGTCTTCCAGTGGGGAAAAGAAGATGTAATTTGCCTGAACTAGATGATGGCTTGTAGTGTTTCTACTTGTTCATGATTTACTTACTTGAATTAAACTTATAAATTGCAATGGAAGTTTTAGTTAAATAATTTTGGATATTGGTTTATGTTATTGTATTACTGGCCCTACAGAGTGTTCCTTTCTCTGATGTCTTCTTCCAAGAGCTGTGAGCACTGTGAATCTTTTTCATGGTATTTTTTCAAAATTGTAGAATATCAGGTGGGAAGGGACCTCAAGGATCATTTGGTCCAACATTTCTTGGCAAAAGCATGGTCTAGACAAGATGGCCCAGCACCTTGTCCAGCTGAGTCTTAAGTATCCAATGATGAGGAATCCACCGGTTCCCTGGGGAGATTATGCCAATGACTGATTGCTCTCATTGTGGAAAGTCTTTTCTCTTGTGTCCAATCAGAATCTCCCCAGGAGTAACCTGAACATATTACTGCTCATCAGTCGAGGCCGTATGTTACAAAACCAAAAAACCAAGCTGTCCAGGGAAATGGACTTTTAGTATCTCAGCATGCCCTTCCCCTTCTCCCTCCCTTTCTCCTGAGCTGTCTGCTTAATTCCAGATCTTCTCCTACAAGCTGATACAGGTCTTGTTTATAAGTCAAGTCACAGGATACGAAATGAGTACACCTGTTGTACAGTGCCTTTTTTGTTGCTGCTGAGATGTGATGTTCTTTTCTGGATGGGAAGCAGCAGATTGGACCAGCAAGGGATATGGTCCAACTTGGTGCAACAGAAAGGAGAGTTTATGAACAGCTGAGGCATTGCCATTAAGGCAATGCAGTGTATTGTCAGAAGAAAAAACTACTCCAGATCAGTTGAAGATCAATTTCTGAGGATTTTGGGCTCTGTTGTAATTTCTTTTTGCGGTCACTTCATAATTGTGTAGTCTGTGTTGGATGCATTCTCTGTTGTGACATTTGCTGGGACAGTGTAAGGCATACTTATGTACACATGCTTGTGAAGGTTTTTTTTTAGGCTACGTGATCACTTATGGTTGCACCTAGATGTTCTCTTTCCCTCTGGTTTTCTACTTTTGCAGAGTTGCAAGGGGACATGATCTTTTGCTGCAAGTTGTGACATTTCCACTCCCAGTTCAATAGTGGCTCCAGGGTTCAAACTTGCAGCCTGAAAATGAACTAGGCTAAGAGGCCGTTACTGTCAAGAATAAAGCCATGTACTGTAACTGAGCGTAATCAGTTTGGATCACGTTCACAGATTCTTTGTATTAGCTTTATCAGGTCGGGCCATCAGAGAGCAGATAGACAGGTAAGACCGAAAGACCTCTGAACCCAATTAAAGTTGTACCACAAAGAAATCAAATTCATGTGGTTTACATTTCAGAAAGTTACATTTGGTGGGCTGTACTTACTTTTATTCTGTAACCTAATGCAGACCATGTGAACATTTGAAACGCTTTTAACAGTTAAACCAGCTCAAATAACACAGAACCAGAGCAGCAATAAAGAGTGAATTAAGACTGATTGCAACTACAGCCAAATCTTTTTCCTCTTAAAGAAATATAAACGAGTGATATATTTAAAAACTAGCCTATATTAGTAATTTTGTCTTCAGCTTTTAGCACCACAATAGCCATTCTCTTATCTTTTAAAATACATATTTTGTTTAAAAAGCAATCCTAAACCCCACAGTCTTATATTTGCAGTGTTTCAGGGTGAGTTGGGATGTGCTGTGGAACCACCGATATTCCCATTGATGCACATAGTATGGGGGTTGGTCCTGCAGCCCTGAGATAACCTTTGGGAGCGAGCTGGCAGTTAAAATACTTGGTGCACAATAAGAGGATTAGAAAATAGGTGTTTTATTTGCGGTCCCCTCTCTTAAAATGAATAGATGCATGAGCAATTTTTTGTTCACGAACACTTCTTGCTGATGTTAGATATATGTTACGTGTGGAGCAAATAGAGGTTCAACTGGTGCAGACTGGTGTGTGTTCAGGTTCCATGTTTGTTGAACAAAGAGACTGGATGGAAGTCCTGAAGCCTCCAGGAAAATCTGGCTGGAGGTGGTTGGTGCCGAATGTGCCTACGTCCTGCATTGTAACTTCAGGAAAGTGATGTGGTTTACATCCAAAGGGAACAAAATGACTGGCTTGCTTAGGACCAGGATCATTCAGTGGATCAGTTTCCTCATTTTTGCTTTGTAGCAATGATCTTCCAGGACTTTGGGAAGCCTTTTGGGCCTGGGGGAATGAGATCAGGCCCACAGCTCTTGTGTGTGTGACACTGAAGGAAGAACTTCCCAGGGCCCCAACCATTTCCTGGTGTCTCCAAGACACCAGAACGCAAACCTCGTGCCATTCTGCTTTTTGGCACAGAGCCACCGGGCTATCAACAACGGAGCCCAGCTTCCTGGCTCCGGAGCACGACTGCTATCCTGAGTGGATATAGCTCCTTTCCTCCAACAGCTGTCCTGATGTGTCTGTGTGTGTAACAGCTTTCCTCGCTGTTCCTTGTGTAGAGCTGGCCGCTCTCTTATCTTTGCTCCCTCCTGCTTTTCCTGTAAGCTTTTGGGGCTGATGTAGCAGAGAGTGTGTTCAGGTCCAGTGTTCTCAATTTGCCATGATTGACATTAATTTCTGTTTCAAAGGACTGCAATGTATTCAAATGCAGGGAGATAGTAATTTTCCTTCTCTTTCTTTTTTTCTTTTTCTATTAAAATAAATGTGTTAATGTCTGGATGAATCAGATGTTCACAAATCCTGCAAACACTGATTTTTCTTTTGAAAAAGTATTATGCTTCAGTTACTTTCTCTTTTGTCGTTCTGGTTAATTAATTCTATTATAGTAACCTCAAAAGACTCTAGAACAGACTCCATTCTTTGCAAAATACTCAAAAAATGAATTTTATGTCAAGACAAGTATGAGCCTACAATCCTCTCCCTTCAATCTCTCTGTTACATGCTTTAGTCCTGCTTTAGCTGGGGAGTTGGATTAGATGATCTCTAGAAGTCCTTTCCAACTCTCAATTCTGTATGATACTTTCTTCTCTCTCCTTAGAAGGTATCCATTCATTCATCATCTTCTCTGTGGGTGTGTGTTTTACCCGTTTTCCCTAGACCAGGCTGTGCAAACTGTCTTAGTGGCAGACAGAATCGGAGGAAGCTTTGCATCCTAATTCCATTAATGAAAGTTATGCAGCACTGCCAGGGTGCATACTGCCTGGGTAACAGAAGTGAAATGAAAGTAGTACGCTTCCCTAAGCCCCCTCCTTCCATGGGGCAAGTCAAACGTGCAACAGATAAAAGTGACACTGTGACAGCAAATTTGGGGGCATGTCCATGCAGACTAGTTAAATCAGACAAAGTGCTTTGGAAAGAAGGAGAATTAAGTTTTCCATACGCGTTCAAAGGAACTTCTTTTGCTTTCCCGTAATGGAAAGATGCTATTGAATTCCATGGGATTTCCTCCTTGGCCTTCAATGGACAGTGTACAATGGCCTCACAGGGTAGCTGGAAAGGTGATTAGATACTATAGAAAAATGCTGTGTGCTTTCATGCCAGCAAGCTCAAGCTTCTCATTAGGGTATGAGAATAGCAAGCTAAAGGTGTAGGAGAAGACATGCATTATGCCATACCCAGCTTCTATGAGCAGGGACACACTAAACAAATGGTAGATTTGTACCAAATCTGATCTACCAAATGGTAGATCAGCCCTTCAAAGTAAAAATACCTTTCTAAAATAACTTCCACCTGGCATGCTTTCTAGGCTCCTAGAACAGATTGCTCCAAGAGCAATTCATGTCTTTTGCTTTTTCTGACAAGCTATTAACAACAGATGAAGAATAATATTCTCCAAACAATTAATGCAGCCTGGGGCCTAACGAGAAAAATCATTATTTCCAAAAAGTCCTATTGACAGAACTGCTGCAGCAACCTTTCAAAGCTGCACCCACATCCGACGACAACAACAATAAAACACTGTGCTATTTTTCTTACCTCGTAAAGTTGTCATCTCAGCATAGCTAAACATCTTAGTTGCCACCCAGCCTGTAAACATCCTTGTGTGGGGAAGGTTATCAAATAGGTCACTGAGAAGCAGCTCTTGCATTATCTAGAGTATTATCTAGAGCCCTCAGATTTCCTGGAGCCCTTTCAATCTGGTTTAAGACATGGTTATGTTACAGAGACATAGTTATTTCTTGGTGATTGCTAGTCTCTGATTTATTAGCTTCTGCTAATGGATAAAGACTAAGTGCTCAATCTAATCTGACCTTTCAGACGTGCTGGCTGTCAGAGTGCCTTTGCTGGTCACCCTGTCTATTTTACTGGTGTCCCTCTAGGAAAGTGTAGTGATCTAAGGAGGAGAGCACATTCCCTTTGGGTTACCAGCTTTAATTCTGTGCCCTTCACAACTTGTAGTATTAAATATGGAACCAGCCTGCTGCTTCTGGGAAGAGGACCAAGTACCCTACTATCCTAATCCCCTTCTCGCAGGCACCCTGTCAAAGATGTCCTCAGATGAACAGGTATCAGTCTGCACAGCATTTACACCAGTTTGAGAAACCATCTTTGGTACTTAGTTGCTATGCCAGCCTCTAGCCTGCTGCCTACCAGTCCCTCCCTCCCTCCCCTGCTATCCTTAGGACGATTAAAACAGGGAGACTGCACTGTTCCTCTTCTGCAGATTCACTTTCAGAGGTTCTGTAATCAAGTTTTACTGACATTAAAATGGAGATTACATAAAATATGGATGCCTTGAAGTATTAAAAAATGAAGTGGTGAGGGATATTATCTCTAAAGATCAGCTTTCCCCATTTAAAAGCAGTGTATTCCCAGATTCTGGGTCCCCTTAAAGACTTCTCTCTCTGCACAGCCAAGCGCCTGCACCTCATCAGCAAACAATGGAAAAGAATCACGTAGCAGGATCCTGCCCAGTTCACATTTATTTAACCCTTTGTCATCACTATATTCTTTTCATCAGGCATCTTCTTTGTGTCTAAAACAGATGCTGGGATTGCTGGTGCCAGAGAGTTAATCTTACTAATAGTTTCTGTGTTTATTGTCAGAGGGGCTTGGTTGCACTCTCCTCTCTCGGCCAGCAGGTCAAGGGGTTCAAGTTCCCCACTGAGGCTTGGAGCGAATCTCAGTGCTGACTGTGCATGTTGGCCTGGGAGAGGGGGAGCATGCTGCACTGGTATGGAGCCTGAATCTCCAGTAAAACTTTAAAGTGAGGTCTCTCCTGTCCTTTTCAAATATGCTCCAGGTAGTAATAACTGAACCGCTTCCACATTAGGGGACTTTTTTGGGGGGCATTTTTTGTACCACAGGATATAGACTTGGTTCACTGTGCAGCCCTCCCTCCCTCCCTTCCCAAGGGATGCTAAATACCCGTATCTGCCTGTCTGCGAGTGCTGCACATACTAGGACACCACAGGAGATTATAAAATGATTCAGTGTTGCTGTCTGGCACACTATTTAAAGTTGAGAGAAAAGAAAATGCAAAAAACTAATGGGAAAAAAAAGGGAAAGGTTCAAGTGAACATGTTACCTGAGAGCTTTGTTTGGACTCTGTGAACTTGTAACTGCTGTAGTAAGATGAATGTATTGGGTATAGATGCCAAATGTTGGCAGCTGCACTTCTTTCAAACAACAAAAAGATGTGATTTTGTGTACCCCACAGCAAGCTCCGGAGAAGGGAGGGTGGTAAGGCTAGCTCACCACCCTGCCACCCACCAGGCAAGGGTCCTATTCCTTTATGTCCCTTAGGAGGGATGGTGAGAGGCAGAGTTTTAAGTGTCAGGGAGAAGGGCCTGTGCACTTGGGGTACAGAGGACTGATATGCTCACTTCAGGCTAGCAGTAAATAAACAGATTTATGGTGGGATCAGGAAAGAACAATGAGTCCAAGCTCCTTTTCGTTGGACAGTGTGATGACTGAGCTCAAAAAAGGGGAAAGGAAGGGAGAAAAGGCTGAGAAAGATGTTGTCTTTGGGCTTTCCCTAGAACTGTCCCTTTGTCTTCACTAAGGGGAAACTTCAGGAGTTCATCTTAGCTGTTCACCCTCCACTTTTCTGTGCTGGGGGAAAGGAGCAGAGGGGGTAAGAACAGAAAAGCGCTCGTACTCAAGTGTTTCCAAAAATTTCACAGCCATACGCATTTATTGGTTCTCACCCTCCACCCTATCACCACTCCCTCCACATAAAATGAGACACTGAGCTCAGGCATCTAGGCAAGAAGGAAGGCTCCTTCTCCTTTCATAGAATTCCATGTGACACTTATAATACACTAGGACTCAGCTAGGACAACTTGCCAGAAGGCAATGTCAGAGGTGCTGAAAGAAACACAGTTCAAAGCTTTCCCAGAGAGTCAGGTCATTCAGTGTGGGAAGCAGGCAATAGTCCTCCTGGTCTCATGGACGTAGGGAGCTTCAGCCAGTCTGAAATGAAGGATTAGTGAAACTATTCTACCGCCGTAGCCCCTGCCTTCGCTACAAAAACAGCAGTTGCTTTCCACTCCTCTCTGTGTGCAAAACAAGGCTGAAATATGATATTTAAATTATTCCCAAGGATGCATCTGCTGAAAAGGAAGGCACAAGCCAGATCCTCCCTTGTGCTTGTTCTTTGTCACAGTCTTGAATTTTGGATCGTTATAAGGAGGGAGAGAACACGCTAATTCCTAACACTGCTAACGTTTCAATGAGCACTGCTATCAATCATTGAGGTTCTCACTCTTTCTTATTATATTTGGATAAGTGAAATTGCCAGTAGTGCAACAAAATCATCCAAAGTCAGCCCACAGAAGAAAACAATGGGACTGAATGTGCTCCATTGTCTATTTCTGTGTGGTACAGAAATAGTAAACTAGCATGAGCGTATGAGAAGAGCTTGTGCTTAGATGGAGCCACGGTGCAACGGATGCGGAGCTTATAAATACGGGCTGTAACGCTGCAGCGCCGCTTTGCTCTTGGCTACTAGAATGGCTGGTTGTGTGGCCCGGTCATTTAAATGCTCTGGGCCTGCTCACTGCTGCTCTTTTGTCTGCTTCATATGGACATTGCGAAGTGCTGTGTGTTTATGTATCAATGCACATGGAAAAGAGACTTTGGAAACTTTCGCTCATGCTGTTATTTTCAGAAAGAAAATAACTGCTGCGCAATGCTTTACAAAATGTATGTTTTCTTCTTTCAAAGAAAGCCTGTTGCTGTTCCTTGTGAATGATGTTAGGATACTAGGGAATGATATTAGGATACCTATTGCATTTTCATGCACAACAGCACAAAAAAAAATAAATTGGGGAAGTCAGGGCTCTAGAAAGACACTAGAGCTGCACAAACTATGGTGTTCCTTGGCACAGCTTTGCCCACAGGTGATTTCCTTACGCATCTTGAAATTTGGGTTCATTTATTGAAGCCCTACCTTCCAGGTTTCTGCACCTGTAGGAGATGTTTGTCTTCCATTCCACGTTTAAAATCCTTACAATTTGAGAAAAATCTTGAAAACGACACAACAATTCTATAAGAAAAGATCTTTACTTTTAAAAAATCTTTCTGGCTCTAATCAAGAGTAAGGCACAAACATTAATAAAATTGATAATAAAGTAGCTGTTCCTTTTGTTTGACATCTGTTTTTTCATTCTGTGGGGGTATGTTGAGACATACTTTCAAGTCTTGCTTTCAAGGTTTTCTCTGTGTCCATGAGGGCTAGTAATGTAAGTTTTCTTTTTAAATGGAGCATTAAAGTCTTCCAGAACCAGTATTTGAAGAAAAGAAACACGTGGGGAAGCTCACGGTAATAATGTTAACACTGAAGAGATAATAACGGAAGGCCAGAAAGGGTCTCCCGTAATCTTGGCAGTACTCAGTTACCCCTTTTCTCAAGATCTGTCTTGCTACTGTGCTTACCTACCAGTTCTACTTATGTGGCTTTTAACATCTTTTTTGAAAGTGGCAGAACCAAACGATCTGCTGGAGTTGAATGATAGAGAAAAAAATGTTGGATGGTTTGACCATTGTGAGATTTCACAATGCTCCTCTACAGTTTTGATGTTTTGGTGTGGACCTTCTCATGAAGTTTCTGGTTTCACTTTCCCAGTGGTGGCAACCATCTCCGCTACGTGAGCTGTGCCTGGCTGAAGTGACTTCACCAGAAGTTACTTAAACGTGAAGAAAAACACTGAGACTTTTGCTTGTGTTTATGGATGCTGGTGCTTCTTAACTCCTGATAGTTTTACAAATGCAGGATGTGTCTATGTTTTCTTTGTATTTAACGGTGGTGAACTGCAGTTGCGGAGGAGGGAAAGTGTAAGTTGTGTTAGCTATTGTCAAGGTCTTTGGTGCTCTCCTGGAAGCCTGTCTGCATCAGTATGAAAGCTAGATTGCATTGAAATGGAGTGCTTGCTTTCGGTTGTTGCTGTTGCCTACCCCAATTAAGAAGCTTTCCACTCACAGGAGATGACAGAATGGAAAAGATGGTGACCACGCTTTCAAGTGTACTCTTTCAAAGAAAAAGAAAGAAAGGAAAAAAGCCCAAACTGGTAAATAATCCTTGCCCTGGCGCAGGGATGGCTGTCATGCTGTAGCTGAGCACAGCCTGCCCCTTTGGGCAGGGAGGGATGTGACGCCAGCACTGGCAGGCTGCTGAGGGACCTGTGTCCAGCCTCCCTTGGCTGGAGGGGAATTGACTGGGAGAGTCATCAGGCCTTTGGGGATGGGTGGGAGAAAGGGAGGGACAGCCTGCTAGCAAACACATGGTAAAAGGCTTCCACCTCAGCTTTGGAAAAGTCTTGAAAAGCCAAGTCCCGTGTGTGTGGCGTTTGCATAGTAATGTGCTAACAAAGTACAAGTTTGGCTGGTGTATAAATTAATGCCTTTTTTTAAATGAACGTATGTGTTAATAAAACTTGTGTGGAGACTTTGGAGGATAACTAATGTAGATCTAATAAACATCTCAGTGTTTTATTGATGAAATGATTTGGAAGTCAACCCCTTCAGCTAGTTCTTAGTCCCAGTGAAAGCTATTGGTGAAACTTTTATTGGTTTCTGTGTAGCTAAGACTCCTCTGTTACATACCACATCCTTTTTTTTGTGGAGCAATTTGCCATAATCCAATTTACTAAGACTGTCCATTTTTGTGAGAGCTGAGTGCTGGCATGTGTATTTTAAAAGGCAGTGCACCTAGAAAGAGCATTTTGTGCTGAATAAATGAATTTTTCTTTGGCAGCTTGGTTTAGAAGAGCTACCATGATTTTTTTTTTCAAGCTCTTTCTGATCTTTTAGTTAGAATGTGCTTTGTGAAACACAAAATAGCACAGGGGACAGGATTTTCTGGGCTATATCGCTGGTCAAGAGAATCGTTTATCAGTTCTGACTTGGAGGCATAGATATTTTCTTGTATTTTTTCGTCTTTTCCTAGACAGATTTGTCTGCTTTTCTTCTCCATTCATGTCTGCCCTTCCTCTCTAGCTGAAATCAGGATGTGGATTTTTTCCAAGTGCCTTTTTTCCTTTGTTTTGTTTCTTTGTTGCTTCTTAAAAGATTGATAATTCTTAAAGTTAGAAGAGATGAAAATAGAGGAATTAAACCACATTATCCTGAGCAGAATGAAGCTAAATTATTCGGCTTATTTTTTGAAAATTTATGAAGTGGTGACTTTAATGAATGCTGACAGGTTTGGGAACAAAATAAAAATGTATTTTAAAGAACCAAAGTTCCTCTAAGGAATTGCTTTTGGACTGCTACTGAGTTTGCCATAACTGACTTCTTCCTCAAATTGTACTTCAGACCTACGTTTTCCTTTCCCCAAAGTCCAAGTCAAGGACTAGCACGTGCAGTGCCTATGGTAGCCTCAGGAGCTATGTCTGAGTTGAAGCCAGTACAGCACTTTGTTCTCCACTGTTCACCACTGCTGCCCATTTAATGCTGCTCTCTAACCTTAACCATGTCCACTATTTTTCTTTAAAATCTCTTACTGGAACGCGTTGTTTGTGGTTTGTGTCTTGCTTGTCAAAAGGTTGGCGAAGGTTTCAAAAAATTTTGTCATGGGCTGAAACTTGTCAGAAAAAGGGGAGCAAGCATAAAATGTTGGAAGATTTAAGTCAAAACTACTTTTGATGCTGTAGCAAATTTATGTTTCACAGGGGCTTTTTGCCTCCAGACTTTCCCAGAGCTAGGTCCAGGTCTGGGTCTGATGAAGCTGAAATTGGCTGTTTTCAGTTTCAGGGCATCCCTTCAGGACACTGTAAATACTTTGGGATGTGCGAACTTCACATTCTGCTGACTGTGCAGCACTGCTTACCTGCTTGCAGTGAAGCCCACACTGAAATAACTTACTGCCTCAGAGCTATATCCTACTGTTTTGCAAGAACTTAAGATGTACAAACTTACTTGTGAGTAGTCTCGCTGCCCCAGGTCTTTCAAAGTGCTGAATTGAAGGGTATTCTTGAGACGTTTGATGATGCTTTAAAGAAGTTTTTTAATTGCACTGAAAATTAATTGATTGTATTTCTAAATAACTTCTGAAAATGAATTTACTTCTGCCTACTGAACCTTAACCCTAATCCTGCGTTTATCTAAGTTGATGTTCATGTAGTCACATCTACTTTCACGTGAACAAACTTAATGTGGTTGAAATCACTGCAGCTGGAGACCTGAATTTAAATCAGACAGCTGCTTAACTACTGTCTGTAAGCAGATTAGCTGCAGTAAAGATGAAGAAAGTAAGGTCTTCTGTCTCCTGTTGCAAGGGAACTGCCTCTGCCATGTCTGTGGGATTGGTACCTAAAGGGTCCATGATGACAGCCAGCTGTGGCAAAGCACATTGCCTTATGCTGGCGGTGCTTTCCTCCCTATCCGCTGCCCGTGTGTATGTGATAGCTCGAGCAGGCTATCACTGTGCAATGGGCCTTATCTCGCTCTATCAGTACCAGCTCCATAGTGCTCCCTGACCTTTTCCAGTCCTGATGTTTCTGAGCTGACAGCGGCTTAGGTCTCACTTGTTCCGGGTTGTTTTTTTACTGTTGTTCTGTGATGATGGACGGAACATGATGTAGCTCAGCCTCACTCTGTGCTCCTCTGATCTGTACAGTAAATGACACTGAACTTGTCAGAGGTCTAAGAGTGTTGAACTGATTTGTAAATAATGAGATCAGTTATTAATAGCAATTAAGTATCTTCTTTCCTACAGTTCTGTTGTCTCTGATGTGCAGAGGGTTTTTGTCTCCTTTTTTCTCTGCTTGAAACCAGAAACTGGTAAGCAAGTAAAGCTGCAGGTTTCTGCAACGTCACTTTGGTCAAATTAAAATTCCAGTGTCTGTCTTTAACTATCTTTAAGAGCTTGGTTGCCCTATGAGATATTTCCACTTACAGCATCTACAGAACCTGTCTTAAAATGGGACTTTTATCCACTTGCCTTGCCCCTCTGTCAGGAGCCCAACTGCAGAGCGTCAGTGGCGGTTTAGTCTCCTGCCGGCAGCTATTGCTGTTGTGCCGAAGCCTATGGTACACATCGGCCCCAGCCTGCTGTTGGGGAGTGGGAACTCGTGGGGTGGGACAGGGGTGCCAGGCTGGGTGCCAGTGAGTGGTGGCCATGGGCAGAGAAGAGCAGACTGGAGGGAGGACGCCACTGCCAGGGGCAGAAGAGCTCCGTCATACAGCAGGAATCTCTACCCTGGGTGACGGACAACACTGATTAGAAAAAGGCTAAATGTCAACATTGTTCTGAACTGGTAATTGGAAAATTTCCAAGAGCGTTTTAGACACGAGGCTTTGGAGGTTTTCTTCTTCCAGGCTGCTTTCCCTCCTCCTCCTCCTTCCCCCACTAACCGCTGTAACTCATTCTGTCAAGTACTGAGTGCTGTCCCTTCAGACCTTCAGATAAATCCTTTAGAGCAACGATTTTAAAAGCTGCCGTAGTGTCTCTTTCTGTCTGTCTGTCTGTCTTTCCATCTCTACTTCCTCCTTACTAATTTATATGGTGGCGAGGGGAAGGTGGCCGTGCATAGAAGGTGGGGGTGGTGCAGAGTGGAGGGGTGAAAGCCGTGTTTTGACACATGTGGCTTTCCATTTTTTGCAGAGGTCGTTAGCACTCTGCTTAGTGACCACAAGTTGATTACAAACACCGTGTAGCAGTGATGCTTTGCCAAAATGCTTGGAGAGGAGGCCTGCATTTTTGCTCCCCTTGTCCGATTTGTTTTAAAATATATTATTACTGAAAAGATTTAAAGAAAAATTTATTGCTTGCAAAGAGGGACCCAAATCCCCAGGGCAGAATAAATAAAATAAAAACATGAGAAGTGCATTTATAGTACTCCTGAAAATAAGAGTGCAGTCTTAAAAAGGTTTCCTTAAAATGAAAAATGGATGACTGAGTCGCCAACTGCTACTAATCTAAAAGTTAGTGCTTTTGATAGCAATGGCTGTGTCGCTAACTCTTCGTTAGCAAGGGTATTTAGTTGTAGGATAAGAGGGCTTTATAGAACATTTGCTCCCCCGTGGTTTAGAAATTACCCTGTGTATGGAATAAGTGAGCAAAGGAGGAATGCGTTTTCCATTGCCCTAGTTATTCCTATACATGTGTTTGTGTGTGTTGGTGTGCTTTTGCATGTGTGTGCGCACACACTAATAGCTTTGTGGTGATGATGGAGATGATCAAGATGATACAGAATGGAAATACTGTGTGATTTTCTGGAGTCTGCCTTTTAGGAGTCCATTTAAATGGGAAAGGCATTGATTTTTGGAAAGCAGGTTTGCCAGCAGGCTGCAGTTAAGATTCTCAGATGGTATTTACTGGAGAAGTGTACATTACTGTAATGTGTTTGAATCTGGAAATAATTTTTCCCACAAGGGAGAAAACACCTTGTCATAGAATATATTGTTATTTTACTTGTTTATTCAGTCTTATGGGTTTTTTTCTGATAAATCGTGGACTTAGACTTGTTTGCATTTATGGTAGTGGAAGACTTCTCCTCAAATTCAATCTAGTAAAATCAACTGTATCTAGTCCTGATCCTCAGCATGAGATTTATCTTACAAAGCCTGTAGCGGCATTTCTGAGAGTCAGAAGATGCAGCAATTTCTCCTACATTAGTTGCTGCTTTTTCAGTCTGTATTGTACTTTGCCTGAGAACTATACCCAGTCTGCAGTGGTCTTGGGGCAGCAGGAGCAGAGGCACTGAGGTAGGATTACACCAGAATTTTCCTCCAAGTCCTGCAGAGAAGCAGTGCAGGGCGGTGGGGGCAAGAGGTGGGAGAACCACACGGGCAGGACTCAGTTCAGCTGCCAGATGTTTTTGTTGTTTTTTTTTGAGTGGCTGGCAATAGAAATTCAGTCATTCAAAGTGATGAGAGTCTTGCTTGTGCTCTAGAAAATGGGACTGTTTTCTTCTAACTATGCTCTGTTGACAGGAGTATTGTTTTCTGCTCTTTCCTGGGAGAAGATCGAGGAGAAATTCCTTTTTTTCCCCATATTGTTTGTTGAGCTGCCCTCTCTGCAGGTGAAGAGAAGTCCTCCCCTGTGCCATTGTACACTTAACTCGCCTCACTGTCTTTGTGTTAATAGGTTACACAATGTTGAACCAATGAATGGCTTGTGCCCTGGGGCAATTTCTTAATA
Organism: Pedionomus torquatus; assembly: GCA_013398155.1. Lineage (NCBI taxonomy): Eukaryota > Metazoa > Chordata > Aves > Charadriiformes > Pedionomidae > Pedionomus > Pedionomus torquatus. The sequence goes on from VZRU01003684.1 coordinate 124,681, forward strand.
CTATTAATAATAACCCTTTATGTAAAATTTATATTTTTTAAATTGAAAGTGCTGATAGCAATTAAGCAAACCTCTCATTGGAGCTGCAGTGGCATAAAGCCTTATGAACAACAGAAGGGGAGACTGTATGTACAGTACAACTCCGGCACCATTTGCTGATTTCGGTTATTTCATCCCAGTGTAACGCTGGAGAACCTTGGCAGAGTGACAGCTCAAGCCTTACTCGTTGAAACCCTTCCCAGCACCGCGGCCACGAGAACACCCCAAGTATTTTAAGTTAGCTACGTAGGTCCTATTCTTAACTTTTCGTCTCATCAGATACTTTTCTTATTAGAACTTGAGAGCCTTCCCTCTAAGGTAATGATGATGTACATTAAACCTCTGCGATCAAGTCCTAGCTTGTGTGTTTCTCATGTGTTATGACTGTGATCCGCGCAATAGCTGTGCTCCAGCCTTGCTGGGCCATGTGACATAATGGCTTTTTTAATTTCCTCCTTCCAGTCCGATCGGCTGTTCGCATGTAGGAAATTACTTTGTTTTCCATGTTAATTGATAGCACGACCTGTTTCAGCAATTCACCATCTCAAAGGTATGTCTGAGATCTCCAAATGACTCACTGACATAAATGCAGATGAGCTAAAGCCACTTGTGTTGCAGAAGGGCCGAAAGCCAAAGCAGAGTATCTTGATATCAGAGGTAGCCTTTTAGCCTGTAGGACCGTGAGCCCGTGGCCCGCTTTGTTAATTACCGCGTTAAAGTCTAGTGGCAAATGGTAGGTTGTAGGAGGCAGCCTGCAGGAATAGTCATGTTAAATTCATGGCCTCTAGCTCACTTGATCAATTGCAAGCTGGTAGACATTTATTTAAAATTTATACCACATGAATGTCTGAGGTAATAGGTGAATACTGTAAAGGGTTTATTTAAAAAAATATTTGACCAGTAGGGTCTTTGGAGATGAAATATTTCATTTTCAAGGGTGTCCTGAGTATTCAAAGAGGAGGAGGGGGAAGTAAAGAGGGATTTGGATAACGCGAAATACCACAGAAAGTAAGATTTTCCAAGGAAAACACCAGGAAGCTTGGTATGAGCATTTAATGTATGCTGGAGTTTTTAAAAGGAAACATTAATGGTGAAACATGCCCTCAAAGGACAAGCAAGCAATAAATTTTGTGTCACAAAATTACCTGTCAGTGAGATTATGTTTAAATAACGTAGAATTGTTCCTGCTTCTCGAAGGGTTGGGAGAAACTTCACGGGAGAGTGTTCAAAGTATTCAGAATTATGTGCACAAATCCCATTAACAATAATGGGATTTGTGTGTTCAACCCTACTCAAATGGCATTGAAAAATGTGCCTGTTGGTTGTTCTTCCCCAAAGCATAGACATAGCGAGGGAGCAATGAAATCCAAAATATTTTCTCTCAAGATGGCTTTTTTTATTACCTTCCAGACACAGAGTATCTCACTAGCAGCCTGTGTGCACTGCACCATGATTAAAGCCTACAGGCAATTCATCTTTTCCCTTCATCAAGGGTGGGAAATAACAGCAACAACAAAAAATCCCACCAAACAGATTTGACAAGTCGGTGTTCCGCTTATCTGGGACATCATGGCGTAAAAATTCAGTGGGACATTGAATGTTAGTGGAATGAGTGGACCCCAATAAAAGGGGGTTGGTGTGGTGGGTTTTGGGTTTTTTTTTTGGGGGGGGCTAATGTGCTTGCTTAAAAAATTAAGGTCTATGTTTTGACGTATTGTAGAAGAAACAGAGTCCTTGGAGAACAGGAGAACAGTGTAGGGCAGGGAACGCTCTGAAGGTGGAAGGCAGAGGAAGAAAGGGGAAAAACATACAATTAAGACTTAAATATGACTGAACATGTTGCCATGGGATTTGATCTTATCCTATTTACAAGAGAAAACTTATGACTCATGGGTGTTAAATGATCGAGCCATTACTCATTTATGGAGGGAAAAAAAAAAGGATACCTTTTATGGGATTTTTATAAATAATGATTACTTCCCCATATTTGCGAATACTGAGCAAAGACACGCTGCGGTCATAAAGCTCGCTGCATGCTCAGCTTCTGTGCAGACTTTTAAAGAAGTATTTAGTGTGAACTGATTGTTTCTTTCTTCAGGGTTTTATTCTCCATGGTGTTCTGCTCATTGCCTGTGCTGAGTTGTAACCCTCATTTCACAGAATCACAGAGGGCAAGCAGGATGGGTTTTGCCAAAATCCAGATTGACGGCACCTAAAGACCCTGTAGTGCAGTTCAGGGTGGAGATGTAAAAGGTATTTTTTTAACTATTTTCTTCCCAGCTGAGCCTGGCAGGGCTCTGCAGGATTCCAATACTACTGGTTGCCAGTGGTCTGTTGTGGTGGTCATGATGGTGCTTACCATGTCCTTTTCCTAGTGAAGACTTTTCAGCTGTGCCTGAGGAGTTTAAAAGACATTATCCTGGCCAGGCAACCTCTTGATTTGTGGGTGATCACCCTGTGGCTATCGGGCCAGCTTTAGTGCCGCTTTCTCCTGCTGGTCAGTGTAAGGCACAATTAATGCTTTCTTTAATCACTACCACAGCCCTCACTCATAGAGTTATTAAATGGTAAACACTCTAATCTGGTTTTGAATTCTGGCTTTTTACCCCAGGAGGGACCTATGCTTTTATTGTGGTGTATGTAAAGTGTTAACCTTTTGTACTGCTAACCTTCCCATAAGGGTTTGAAGAAGTGCATGTAACCATTAATAGGAAAGAGATAACCTGCATATCAAATCAGAATCTGATTCAGTGAGAAAGAAATCTGTTTAGGAGCTTGGATAATGTAGACAGTCTCAGAAAAACTAATCTTTTTACAAGTTTTGTTGTGTGACAGCTGGGCACATGAATTGGAAGATGGACTTTTTGAGTGGAACAATTGTATTTTTTAATTTTATTGTTTGATGCACAGCCTGTGCAGCATCATTTCCCCTTGGGTGAGTAGTAATTTTATGATGGCCTGCAACTGGCTTCTGACTGAGTTCAAGATCCAAGAGTGTTCAGGATCCTAGAGGTCAAGCCAAATTATAAACTTTGCGTTTGAAGTTATGCATGCTTTCCTGGCAAAGCACGTGTGAAGAGGAGAGGATATGGAAGCAGTGAATGCTACATTCATATCTTGAGTTACAGTCTACCTATAATATCTTTCCAGTTATGTTTGTATATCCATTTCCTTCTTGTCCATGAAAGTATCTCTCTCTGAAAATGAGACAGATGCTCTACAAAGAATTCATGGATAAGAATTCTTGAAGCAGCTGGCCATAGTATGGAGACATGGCTTTACTTTATCCTCTGGAGAGAAGAAACAATTGGAAGAGATGTATAAAATTAGTATGCTCATACAACAAAGACAACCCAGTGAAAACCCTTGATCACATTAATTCCCACTGCCTGTCTAGTTGTGCAGAGATGCATAGGGTATATTTTTAGGTAAAATGACACTGGATGCCAGAAGAAAGTGGCCTCTGCTTTCTTGTTAATGCTGTTTCTGTGCCAAACTGTGTAAATGTGCATATGAGATTATGGCTTTTAATGTATTGGGCAATAAAACCTAGTATTTGACTTGGTATGATTCTAGCTGGCCTATGACATCTTAAGTGTTACAATAACATTCACACATTTTAGTGGTTGCTCCAACTGCTATGAGCCAAGGAGAGCCACATGCTGCCCTTGACACAGTGAAACGGTCCCATCTTAAAATGAGGATTACACATTTATATTCCCCCCTCCTCTGTATATATCATTGAATTGCAAGCTGTAGAGAATCCTTTGAAGTAAATAGAAATTAGATGTTTGTCTTGAATAGAATTAGTTATATGTCTTGAATAGAAGACATAGAAAACATTCGTACAGACTTCGCTGCAATTTTACTCTGAAAAGCCTGTAAACATTGTGTTCTCTTCCATGGGACATCTCTCTTACCAGGTCTGTGGTTTTTGCTGCCCTAGGTCAGAAGGTGGTTGCTACTCAGTCGGAGCTGGTTCCACTTCACATTTGTAGCACTTACACAGTCTACTGTCCTTACACACATTGATGCTGCTAATATTTCCATCTTGGAGTTGTCAACCTGTTCTGTCACTGTGGCAGGTCTGACCCATTTATCATATGTGCACCAGGGTGGTGCACGTCGCCCGTCTGAACGCAGGAGTCTAGGGGAGTTGCAGGGTCTGGGTGAACAGTTAGGTGACAGGGGCATGTGGGATGGTCTTTAGGAAACTGTATGGGAATCAGTTGCAATGTTGGAGCTGAGGGAGCCCAGCCTTTGCATGGAGGAACTTTGCATGGTACAAGCTGTGGGATGTCTCCTCTAATGTGATTTGAAGATGACATCTCCAATCCATTTAAGCTCAAGGGGATTTATCAGGACATAAAATATTGAGGGACCCCTTGTTTGTTGTTGGCAGAACATCACTATAGCCATGTCACCTGTAGATCTGAGGTGCTGAGAAATTGTTCCTTAGCAAATGCTTTTTAGTTCTATTAATCTTTTATTGGCACTACCTAGTGCTCAAAGAGCCCTTTTTGTAAGTAAAAGAAGCATTAAAACTTCACACAGGCTTTAACTTGTGGAGTTAAAGGATGTGGAGACAGTTCTGGACAACCACATTGTTCCTGTGAGTGAAGCCAATAAACTGTTATCCAAACCCTTCTTCTGCTTTGGTGTGTCATACAGAGAAATCAGCCAAAGTGCTGGAATTTTCTGGCCTGTGTTGGGTGTCAGATATGAACCAAATCTTAATGCCAGCCAGCAGAGTCGTATCTTGTATCTGCTTTCAACAAGTTAGATCAAGAAAGCTGCTTTTTTAAAATCATTCTGCTTTGTGCAAGTGAACTAATGTTAATTGCGTTCTGGATGGCTGTTGGACGTCACAGCTGTAACAACAAAAAGTAAGATTTTCTTTTTAACATCGTACTTCTAAAGTTAAATTAAAAATTCTCTTGCAAAAATAAGACTGTAATAAATAGAGTATGCATCAATAAATGTACCAAGGAAGGGCAATCTGCACCTGATATAATAAAAGTATTTCTCACGAAACCTCTGTTCAAAAAAGTTTAGCATTTAAATCATGATCGGTGACTTCTCTACAGAATTTAGAATTCACCAATGGGATGAAATTTCTTTTACATTAATGTCCCATTTACACATTTTGGCTTCATAAAGACACTTATGTACATATGAAAATCTGACCTATAGAACATTTTGCATTCTGAGAAGGATTCCTTATTAAATTTTACAGATTACCATAGTTTTGAGGCCCCTTCCTGTAGAACTTGGAATTTTTAATAATTGTTAGTGTAAATATGGTAGGCACCTGTTGCTCTAATTCACAATGAAGCATTCAACATTTCCTGTATAATTCTGATTAAGTTTATGTTTAATTTATGCTTACAACAGCACAGAAAGATGCTGAATTGCCCTGGAAACACTTGGCAGCATTGAAACTAGATCGAACCAAAATCCTGCTGCCCTGTCTGACAGAAGTGATTCTTCTGGCAACTTCTTTTGGGTTGTAAATACTTAATATGTGGTTAAAATCACTGTCTGATTGAGCAATATGATAATAAAGCAATCTGACCTTGCACCAAGCTGGTATTTAAAGTTAGCTTTTGGTTTCTGTTTCTCTCTTGGTCCCCCCTTGTGGTTTTCTAGATACTTGTGTATAGCTCTTCAGTAACAATGACATGCTCTGGATTTAAACCTACAGGTCATATATATGAACAACTGGCTATTTTGCATGAATTTCCAGTAACCTTATTTATTGAGAAATTGCATTTTTTTTTCCTTACAAGTGAACATACTGAGTTATGTTAATTTTAAGATCGTAATCTCTTAATTACTGTGCCACAGTCTGCTTTGAACAAAGTGCAGGTGCTCATGTTATGTGATCTGAAAAATCTCTTTGTGGAGTGAGTGGGCTGCTTTGGATTTTGAAAGCACACATGATTCTGCAAACCAAACCAGAAGGGTTTAGTACCTTTTAATCAAGTCCCAGAGTAGTCATATCACTCTTTTCTAGTAATTATCAAGTGTACTATGCTGTCTCCTATAACAGTGATAAATATCATATCATGATAAAAAAAGAAAACAGTTTTAATGTGTTGTAGAAACAAGATGTGCGTTGATAACAGAAATGACTTCTCAAGTGTCATGAGATGATTGACACTTATTAAACTAACAAAGCTGAAGAACTGTTGCCCCTTAATACTGGTATTGCCTCTGTCAATGGTAAAAATGGAAATGCCTGGTTTCTGCTCCTTATACCTGAACCATTGCTAAAGGAAAGGTGTGGAAAGGTGTAAAAAGGTGGGAAGTTCTGCGAGCATGAACAAGATTATGTATCTTTCGCTAACCTCTTCACATGCCTGAAATCCTGCTTACATATATTACTACCCATTTTGAACAGGGATTAAGGCAGGACAGGCAAATCTTTCACTAACAGTCTAACAGCCAAGGAGCAAAGTAAAGAATGATGAGAAGCCATAGGCAAGTGTCAAAATTTGAGAGATTGCCCCCTCTGCATCTCCCACAGATCCTGTCTCATACATGAACCTCTGTGCTTATTATGTCCCAAATCCTGCCACAGCATCCTTTCTGTTTATCCCTGTATCTTCAGCTCTAAAGAACTTTTGATTTATTAGTTATTATTCTTATTTATCATCGTTGTTCTTTTTTTCTATTCTTTCTGTAATTTCATCACAGATAGGCAAGCCATTGCTCAGAGGTGCTGGTTTTCCTCCCCTCACTTAAAAATTCATCTGTCCTTCCTCCATGTCTTTCGTGTCCTCAAATGATTACACTGAGAAAACTTGTCTCTTCTGTCTACAGAGATAGCCTTTATTTCAGGGTAAGGTTTACTGTGTAGCCTAAAATTGGCTCTTACTCCTTGATCTGACTCACTGTGTTACAGTACAGTCACTTGTAGATAAGCTTATTTTTAGAATCTCAAAGAAACAGATCCTATGGGGAGCATTTGTTTCTGATCAAGAGATGGCTCCAAACCGAAATATGCTGCTGGAGGGAATACCCTTTCAACTTGGCCCTTAATGTAAGGACCCTCTGACAGTTGTTTCATACCTTTTGAATGTCTGTTGCACCCTTCTGCAAACTTTTTGTGATCAGCTTAGCCAAAAAATGGGCAAATGTAGATACTCCCATGTCGAGTGAAGCCTGTGATTTTTTGTTGTCTGCTTTTCTTCTTCTATACAAGGTAATTTAGTTGAGGGTGGAAGGCTTTGCTCCTATCTCTCTCTGAGTTTTCTTTTTCTAAGAGGAGAGATGAGTGTGTGGGGAAAGAATTTGGATCAAAACCCACATTGTCATGGAGTCATCACCTGATGTTTAGCAGTTTTGAAGACGGTTTGCTTTGGTTTTCCACTCAAAAGCAGAAGGATTGGGAGCACTGTTGTGCAGTCTGTGCTCACTCAGTCCTACCTGACAGAAGGGGTAAATTAGTGCTTCTTTGTACATTACCTGGTCGTTCTTTGTTTTTGGAAGGACAGTAATTACTGCAGGGAGTTTTGTATTGATGAGTCATCACTACTAGCTGGCACGTTAGCTCCATATTCTCCTTAATATTCCAAATTTTTTTGCTTTACTTTTTGTCTTTTGCGTTTTAAAAAACGTTAGTAATGAGAAGATGATAGCATGAATGGCAAGTAACAGTCTACTGTTACTGTCAAAAAGGAGGGCATCCCCAGACCTATCTACTGCAGACCTCTAATATTCAGCCAAGCCCTTTCATGATGCTGTTACATGATCAGATGTTTCTATCTGCTGGATCCAAAGCAGGCAATGAAACTATCATGTCGCGCTGTAGATCCATGGGGGAGACAAGACATGTACAAATCTATTAAAAAAACCCAAATGCATAACCCTGAGTACCACTCTGTGACACCCTATTTTAGCTGAGGGTGTTGAGCTGTAATAGTATGCTGAATGCTGGAACAGTATGTAACATTATCGTACTTCTGTGGTGCTTGCTGCAGGGGAAGTTGCTAGTATCCTAGACTTCAGCAATCACAATAAAACTTAGTGCAAAAGAAAAATGCCAGGGTAACTTCTTGTATCCTGATGGTATATCTAATTATTCTCAGAAGTTAATGTTAGATTTAAAATGTTATTCTCAAAATTTTAAGAGATAAGCAGCAAGATAATCTACTTTTACATCTTTTTGTGGAAACTATTCCTTCAGCCTTTACTTATGAACACTTTATTAATACAAGGGAGACACTCAAGGATCAATAGCCCAAGCTTACTGTAACTAGTAAATAATTTCTTTTTTTTTTTAAGGAAAAAAAAAGACATCTCTTTTCTTTGTTGAAGAAAGAAATAGAAAAGGAAGGAAAAGAAGGAAACAAAACTAGCCATGTCTTTTCCTCGTGAGCAGAATGGCAGAGACACATTTGTCTGATAAATGGGACTTTTGAAAGCATTTATTTTCCTTAGAAAAGAAAGGGAACAAAACAATTTTGCTTACAGATTTGCCTTTTAGCACATGATTTGCATTCTTCTGTACTAGCCTTTTGCAATCCCTTTGGCTATTATTACAGAAACTTCTAGTTGTCCTGGAACTAAGTACCTGAGTGTTTGGATTGAGGACCATGGTGGGAGCTGCCAGATGTTGACAAGGGGTCGGTGAGGTTAGAGTGGAGCACTTGAGCATCCCACAACACAAGCTCCACAGATAACCCAGGAGGAATTTTGGCCGAGTTAGGACTGTCCTTAGGCTATCCCTACAACTAACTCCCTATGCTCTTTTCAGCTAATTGTAAGAGATAATGCTCTCTGCAGGCTTTTAGTCTTTTTCTGTATCCCCAAAAGACAATCTAATTAATGCCTATTATAGCATTGCCTCTGTGAGAAATCATTTAAATGAGGCTATCAATCTGCTGTCCAGCTGTTACTGATCCAAGCTGAATTTGAATTGACAGCAGAGCTTGAGAGGAGCTGTTTATCTCTTTACCATTTTCTGATGCATGGCTTTAAAATTGTGCATGGCGATACAGAGGGTTCCCAAATCTGTATTAGGGACTTGACTTCTGAAGGGTGTGAACACCTGCAGCTTTCATTGAGTTGTGTTGAAATTGCAGATGATGCTGCTGCAGATCAGGCCCGCTGGAATTCTTTAAATGGAATTTCAGATATGTGTTCATTGGGCAACTGCATTCAGGGATCTTTCTTGATCACTGTTGCCTCTCACATACACCAGCAGGCCTACCACGACGACCTCCTTCCCTCCACATAATCAAAAAAGGGAACTGATATCCCTCAACAAGCAATTCAGCTTCCCCTTCAGATGACTAAAGCTTCCTTGATGCAATGGCTACCACTCATAGAGTGTGTGACCGCTTTCCTTCCTGCCCACGCTTCGTTAAGGCCTCGTGTCACATACTACACTAATTTTTTGAGTTACAAGGAAAATCACAGAGGTTTAGGGAGGTCAGGGCTGTAAGCCAGCAACTCTAGTAAATTTAAGTCTCCACAAGGGCAATGGAAAGGAGATCCACTTGGATGTGAGAAATAACTGAGCAAGGGAAAGCTCTTTGAAGTTTGAAAGAAGTTAACGTGTTTACAAGGTTGGCTGTGTTTTGGGCTGTAGGCAGTGGGAGAGGGGAATGGAGGAGAGGGAAGACACTGTGAATTTTTTAAAGGAGATTTTATTCTTTCCTAGACTGTTTTTTTTTTCAATGGTTAAAAATAATTTACCACCCATGTGCTAGTGCCCCAAGTGTACAGCATTTATCCTTGTCTTTTGCAGTGACCCGTTTGATAATATTTGTGATCCTTTGTTGTACTTCTAGAGTGTCACTAATAAGCTTTTGAGACCTGCTTAGGAAAAAAATCCTTAACGTCTTCAAACTACGGACGGCTTTTGTTGTGGTGGTGGTGGTTGAGTCTTGTTACTCTGGCTGTGATCTAAAGCCCGTTGAAGTGAATGGGAGTCTTTCCACTTACTTCAATAGACTTTAGATCTGTATCCTTCCCTGCAAGTAGAGCTAAGTCTGAAACATGGAATATTTCGAAGAAGACAGCAACACAGCTTACATTTCCTGGCTCTGGAGTTTCCTTTATGCAGTCTTCGAATTCTGTCTCTGCAATGTTTATTCTCACAAAAGGAGATAAAGGTCTTTGTTCTTCCAGAAGTCCCTAGATGACCAGATTGAACAAACACAGCAGTAATGTTCTCACTGTTTTCCATCACCTACTAAAGTGCAGAACCTTCTCCCTCCCCCAGCGTTTCCATTTCCTCTACTTCCTGTCTTTGGAGATTGGGTAGCAAATGTTGAATATTTCCTGAAGTTGACTAATGACAGGACATTGATGCCTGCAGCTGAGCAGTCTGGCTAGTGCTGGGTTGAATTCTTGACTGAAAGGAGGTGCTACGGCTGTGTTTATGCAGCCACCCCCAAGTACGCTTCTGTCTTTTTAATATGCTTAGGGTATTGTTTCAGCCTACTCTAAGCACCAGTGGCAAACATACTTCAGATTACTTTTAATTTATTGCAGTATTATTATTGCATTAACAAAATGATTATCATAGGCCAAACTGAGTTACCACGCTGTGATTATACATCTTTTTTCACTTGTCCTGCTCAACAAAGACCGTTAATGATTGGGAAAATCCATTATTTGAAATGAATGGCCTTTAAAATTAAGAGGAAAAGAGGATAAGATCTTCCACAGGTGGAAATTAGTTTGGGTTTGGCTGACACAAAGTGAGGCTATGCACACCCAAAATTATGAGTGTTTAGAACAGGATTTCTTAGGTCTCCCACCTATCTTTTATACTGAGAGTATAACTGCCAAGAAGGAAAGGAATTTAATGAATTTTATTTTATAGCTTAGGCTTATGCTTTTCCTCTGAAATGGCTGGACTGTCTCTCCTCTTGGGTGGGGGATTTCTTTCTCATAATGTCATTAAAGCTTCAGTTGCTCCATTTCTTTTGTGTTGATTGAGATGCACAGATCTATGTTTCTGGATGTCTCAAATTGCAATAATGTTCTATGGGAAAAATATCCATGTATCCTCACTATACATCCCTTGACCTGATTATTAATGGTATTGATATGAGCAGAGAGAGTACAGTAGCAAATTAAGACTAACAGACATGCAGTGGCTATTGAGTCTTGTGTCCTAAAGTGCTGTCATATTTGCTTGCTTTGGAGCCAGAAGCACCTTTTCAAAGTTGGACAAAGATCAGCAATCTCAAAAGTGGGCAACAGAAAAATCTAAGCTTCTAAACAAGGAAGGTGGAAAGCTGTGATAGAAATGAGTTGCGTAGTGATACCAGGATAAGAGGAGCAAGGAGTCACTTCCAAGTGGCAGCAGTGCTACATGGATCTCTGATCTAGAATCAGATCATTCCTTTGTGGGTGAATCTAATGGATGTAATTCACACCTAAATACCTGCTGGAAAATATGCCTGTGAAGGAATCTTAAAACAAGTGGGCACAACCCCTGACATACCATAAAAAGCTGTTTCTTTAACACATATGCTTAATTTGATGGCATTGACTTGTGCTTGACTTAAGATTTTAGCCTTGTTTGGTGAATTAAAGTGGAAGACATATTTGAGTTTTTATAGAAGTAGTAAAAGGTTAAAGTCCTCTAAATTTGGGATACACATAGGACTACTTCTGGCTCATGTTTTTACTTGATATACCACCCATTCTTTTTCAAATTGAATAACATCTTTGCTTTTAAATAAATTAAATTTGTGTATATTCAATATTGCAAAACTAGAAAAAAAAAAAAAAGGCAGTTCAATAAAAAACCTACACACCACAAAATCCACAATGCTTTTATTCCCTTTTTCCATCTCTTCCGTTACTGTATTACTTTTTTTTCCTTTGCTGTATTCTGATTCTCCAGTGTGGAGACTTTCAAATGAAAGTTAACAGATGCTGTTCCATACAATCTGACTGCTCCTGAGGGGAGCTTGTTCCCACCAGACGTTTTACAACATCTGTTTGAAGCTGACTTCGCGCTCCTTCTGTTCCATCTCAAATTGGAAGCCCCGATGAGAAGAGATGAGAAGGTACATGTACTGAGGCAGGGCTTTGATCCACAATGCCACACACTGACTGACATTTCCACTTACATTGAAACATGCTGCTCTCAGATATACGGTAATAAACAGGACTGTTCAGCTGGCTAACAGAGATGCTGTTGAGACAGCAGGAAAAAAAGAAATCACCTTTGTCCATAGAAAAGTCTTTTTAAAAATCTAAAACTCACAGATATATTACAGTATTTGTACACTCTCGTTAATCTTTTGTATTTTATTCACCTACATCATGAAACTTTGTGATTTTATTGCTATAGTAGCACTATTTCCCTGTTTGGCTTACTGGAGTTCCTAGGCAGCGTTTCAGGTTTTTTGTCTATTCCAAATTTTATCACTCCAAATGATGCTGTTACAATGTGCAAATATAAAATTGTCCTCATTAGAGCAATACAAACCTTTTTGTTTATATTAAACTTGTCATCCCAACAATTCAGTCTTTCTGTTCTTAAATAAAAAACTCTTGCCTTTGAAATGAAACCATTCAATGCTGTCTCTTTAAAGAAAAAAGGGAAACAAAGATGCACATTTTTCAGAGAGGAGAGGATATTGCAAAATTGTTTTCACAATTGTTCAATATATCTAAAAATATAACATTACAGAAGCAAAGAAATTATTTCAATTCTGTGATATACTAGAAGATCTGAAGTTATGACTTAACTTTATCTACTAATACTGATGAACAAGGTGCTCTAGAGCTCTCTTTTTTAACATGTTATCTTTTGAATGCTGATCTGGGAGGATAACGATGTTTTATGCAGCATTTAAAAAGCTTTAATAGGATGTAACTTATTTTCCTTTTTTGAAAATCATATGTTTTATTATTTTAATCTATAGGCAGAATGCAGTAGAAAAATGGTGAAAATCTTAATTTATTCTAAGCATTTTAGGCAACAGTGCTGAAAAGCTCATATACTTTGAAAATCAATAGGAATTTTACTCCTAGACTCCTCTGTGCCCAGTGATCATGCCTTCTGTCATTCAGTCCTGGCTCCTCAAGGTTTCAGAAGATGTTAAATCTCTAGTCCTTTGAGGCCACCTTTCAAAGTGGTAGAGTTGACTAAGTAATATATGTGGTAAGATTTCAGTGATTGTCCATGAAATTCTCTGTATCTATACTGAGAATATGTCTCCCGTTTAGATATGGCTTGTAATGCTTGTGATAAGGTGACTACACCCTGCAGGAGGGACAAGAAAATATAATTGGGTGGAGAGATGAGCAAGAGTGTGTTGTCAGAATCCAAGAACAAGCTTCTGGGAGACTCAGTTAAAAATCATAACCAGCTCAGACATCGTATCCTTTAAAAATGCCTTGGAAGGGATACAACGAGAAATTTTTCCTTCCTTGCTGAATTTGAAATATCTCACAGGGATATAATTTGGAGTTTTCAGTAAACACAGATAAAATATTAATGTACTACTATGGTCTAGTTTAGTCTAGTCTTTCTTTTCTAAGATCAGTTATCTTCCTCACTTATTGCCTACTTCATTGTGTTCTGTTAGTGGCTGCTGGAAACAGGGCTTAGTCAATGAAATAGCAATCCCATCGCACCCATAAGAGTAACAATGCTTTCCAGACTCAGTGTTTGAACTGCTTCTACTTGAAACATCTCTTTAAAATTGTCTCCCAAAAGGTTTGAACACATCCTCAAGGCTTCCCAGTTGCTTATATACTATATTGGTGCATCACATGATGGTGATTGACTGAGTATCTACTTGAAGAACATCACTTGGTCCCACTATGATGGACACCACGGGACACAGGAAGTCTAGTGAACTTTCTTACTTTATTTGTCCACAAAACAGATAATTTTGGCACAGTGATATCTCAATGGGTATCAATGCCAAATCAGTGAGCCAGGCAGGGGAGATTGTTCCAAGATCTGAGAACCTGGTATAAGACTTTCTAATAGTTTAGGCTTCTAAAATTTACTTTCTGTGTCTTAGGAAAGGGTCTGAAGTTGGGTTTTGAAAGCCCCAAACACCTTAGTCTAAGTATCTGACAGAATGAGGCCCAAGAGAATTTCTCCATCGTCTTCCAGACCTTTTGTGAATTCCTGTATGATGGCAGACAGGAAGTGTGGTATTCTCTTCTCTGTGAGATCCAGCTTTCAAATCCGTAGCTCCTTTGCTTCCTAGATGGCTAGCTCCAAGAAAGATTGGATGTTTAGTTTGGCCACGTCACTTCAGAATCATGGTGGTAGGTCTAGTGTCAGTTACATGGATGAATGACTTCAATAAAGAAGTACAGTGGAATAGTGTCTTCCACAAACCTATTTGTACCATATGTCGTGCCCCAAAATACTGTTTAGTAGAACCCCCAACCTTGGGACCTTCTGTTTGTTATTAGTAACATTTGCTTTCAGTTCCTCATCATTTTTTGTGGGATGGGGGGGGGGAAACACGGAATATCTGAAAACAATAACTCTTGTTCATTGACATAAACCGGCTGTCAGTTCCTTGTGGGACCCGGGCTGATAAAAACCAGGGAAAAACTATTTTATTTGCAATGTAAGGAATTTTAGCCTGTGGAGATTTTTAGTTCAACAGCAGTAAAGGTAGGGACAGCAACCAGCGAGGCTGTTAAAGGTTACTTTCTCTCCCGCCCTCTCTTTTTCCCAGTCCCTTGAGTCATAATTAAAACTCCAGAAAGTGAGAAGCTGTTACTAGTACTAACATACAGTTTGGCACAAAAGAATCATGCATTTACTGACTTGTGGTTTTTATTTAATTTCATTTTTTATAAGTCAAGCTAAATTTTTACTTTACCATTTGGTTTACAAAAGGCTTTTTCTGAATCTGATTCTTTTAATTTGATTTGAGAGTTTCCCAGGTATAACAATTATGGAAACAAACACCTTGTTCAGCAGCTTGACAATAATCGTCTCCTAATGGAACAATTAGGCACTTTAATCAGATGTGAATTTAGTGTCTTCAAGCGAAAATGCTGGAGATGGTCCCTTGTGCTTTGTACTGCTTAGTATTTCTCCCAAGAGAGTAACTGGACACAGAGATGAGCTAATTACCCTTCGCATCTTTTTGAAAGCTGTCCAGATTTGAAAGAGCAGTTGCATAATAATGATATTTATACACCATATTTCCCAGGCCTGAGACACTGCACAGGATTACTTAGAAGACCCCTACTCAGACAGGATTTACTGAATTCATTGGGTAAAGATTGAGCAGGAGTCTCAGTCTCAGTTTGAGATCTTGTAATACTGCTTCCATCCATTTCCTTAATGTGTTTTGTAAGAAGGACCCTCTGTCAACACGGGGGTCCTTTGAGTATCTGTCGAGGAGGTTTATTTGCAGGTCTTTATAGCCAGTCAAGTCTTAAGTAACTACTCACGGGTCTTGGACATTCTTCATCAGCAGGTGATTATTTTTGTAAGACAAGTTGAGGTGGGAGGGTATTGCTCAGTCCTGAGGCTCCTCTAATGTATGAGTTTATACTTTCCCTGTACCAGTATATATACCAGTGAGGCAATTTAAACTGGACAGTGAGATCCTTGAAAAATCTCTCAGTTAAGGAGAAAGAATTATTGGCACCCGTTGGGTTGCCGTTGCCATTTCTTAAAATACCTAGCCCCTTTTAAGGTCATCCATTAAACTACTGGCCACCTCTGACCTTGCAGTCTGGTGTGATTTCAGCCAAGGGTAATATGAACTGGTAGATTTGAAAAAAAAAAAAANATATACATTTCTGTGGTCTCCACTCCCCACCCCCCCTCCACCTCCTTTCTTGTCTACGGGATAAACTGCGTTTCTCAGAAAGCCTAGAGAGCCTTTTACCTCAGTTCACCTGGGGGTATGCTGTTCACAATGGATCTCGATTTTTCTTGCATACTGCAATCACGAAGTTTAGATCAACCATTCCCTCTGTCCTGGTTTGGTGTTGCTGTGGAGGACACGGCTTACTACAAGGCAAGCATTTTCTTGGATTTGCTGCAAGACCTCTTGCCCATGCAAGAACCCAGATGTGTAGATGGAAAAAAGAACATCTCTTGAAATGTACTATAACAGTACTTCATCAGCTGCCATCCTCACCGTATAGCTTGATGTTGCTATCTCTCCAGTATGACACCAGAAATGTAAATTATGGAGAAAGCTTTCCTCCTTCTCGTTTAAAGGATGGCAGATGAGGGCTGAGTCTTCTCCATAAAGTGCAAATAACCAAAGACTATTGAATCAAACTGCTTGCAGAGAACAAGATATTGCAAATTGTGAAATCAAAAAGTACTTCCCCTCTAATTGTCTAGATAACATACCAAAATGTATCTGTTGCTGTATTTAATAAGGCAGAACTGAAATTTTGCATTCAATTATAAGACAGAAGCCTAAATATAAGTGCTTTTATTAGCTTAGCCAATAAGACTGGAAAAGAGAATAGAATTACTTGAGAAATTTACCTGTGCGGTTGCCTCTTGGAGTACTATTTTCTTGTGTTCATCTTCTACAAATATCCATTCATCCATTTTAAATAAGAGTGAAACTCAGACCAGGATACCAACTTCCAGATGCATTTTTGCTATCTTGGGGAATGTTTATTTTCATTTTGAAACAAAGTGAGCTTTACTATCACAGAATATTTTAAATTCAAACAAAAAATCTCAAATGGTGTATTGACACAGTGCACTTGTTTCTAAAACCTCAGAAGAAGCCAAATAAGTATCCGCGTTGAGTAAACAGATTATGTACTTTCTAAGTATTTTTAGCTTCTGGTACTGCTGTCAGTTTGATCTCTGGCTTCTTGATTGTTGAATCCTGAGGGCAGGGTCATAGAACCAGATGTTCACTCTCTTGCTTTAGGTCAGGAGTTGGGAGTACTTCTTTCATGTCTTCATGGTTTGTGACCTGCAGACACCGCCAGAATATAATCATAAACACATTGATGTGCACCTGGTGGAACTCCTCTGAAGCCAATGAGGTTATGTTAGTATAAAGTAAAACTTAGGCTGATTATTAGCCTTAGAGGCATCCTACACTTTTATATACCTGTAAATATTATTAACAGTTAATATCTGGGCAGGATTCGCAGCTATGGTCCTTTAATGCAGCTGCATGAGCTTTTTCTGATGCTTTTCATCTTTGTCCACATCAAAATGCTATTTAAATATGTGCCACCACGAAGTGCATCCCTGATACTGCTGAGCACCTTCTTATTTTGTAATGCAGAAGCATTATACACGGCGGTCTCTAGCGCCATGTACAGTAGTACATCCCAAACTCCCGGGCCTGTTCGTCTACATGCCGTGATGGGAGATGGTGCTTGGATTGACATTCCAACACCTTTCTTGTCCATACAGAGAAGTTCCAGCATTGCCAGCTGACACTTTCTTTTCACGCTGGAATTTAGTCGTTATAACTCAGTCCGTTTGCACGTCTCAGGTTCTATTTTTAAACATCGCTAATCCTCAGTGAAGGGTCGGTCTCCATCTGGCCTTACAAGGGTACGCAGTGGCAAGGGAGGTGTAAGGAACCTTCCCAGACCTCGTGCAGTCCTCCTGAGAGCCAGGCGCAATCACTACCTTAAGAGAGGGGCCAGGCAAGATGCTCTTGCCTTGTCTCCTCCAAGACGGCAGTGGCTGGAGGAGCTGTGCCCCACCACATCCCACGTGTCCAGAGGGAGGGTGATCCCTCTCTGAAGGACACTCCTCAAATGGCAATGTGAATCTAGCACTCTCTTGTACCACAAGTGTTGTCTGAAGTGTCCAGCTGGACACTGGGGTGATCAGATACATTTTGTTTAAAATTGTGAAGGTCCTCACTGTGTGTGCTTTCCCTCAAGTTAGAGGTTGTCAGTTCACTCAGGGAAATTAGGGCCGTAGACTGTGCAGACCTAGCCTCGCGTTTGTTGCATGCTTCCCTAAACAACAGGAAAGTAGAGATAATAGAGTGGAAGTCATGGTGCAAGCTGAGCAAGCAGCCCGAGCGCTGCTGAAATGTGTGAGGAAACAGCCTTTTGCCTGTTAGAGGGATATTGTTCCTGCTGGAAAACTCTGTCAGGAGGGAGCCAGGGCACCAAGATGGGGGCACTTAAGCAAACAGAAACCCGTTCATTTGAAAGAACCCTACTCTTGCTTTTATTTTATGTGGTTTTGCAATCTGTCTCCTCCACCAACTCAGCGAGGACATGGAAGGAGACTTTCCTGCCACAGACTTCTCTGGCTGCCCAGCTGCTGTTGCATCCAAATAAACCGTGAAGACTGGAGGGCTGGTTTTACAGTCTTTTGAAATAGCTGGCAGGATCATGTCTTGTTGCTCCTGGGAACGTTAAAGACCCTACAGTAAGGGAATTATGTTACACTTTCCAAAGAGGGTTAGTATGTGCTATCGCTTCCTGGTGAAGGGCCCGTGTTTGTTAAGTAGCCAGCAAAAATCTGACTGCTAAAGCTCGAAGAGGACACAGTTTCCGTGTGCTTTTGCAATCAAAGTAGCTGAGAATGACGTAGCCTTATGGAGTTTTTATTCATCTTCCATTTACTTCCTTTACTGTCTCCTGTTACATCTTAAACAGCCCATCTAGGTCTGGAACAGCGCTATTCTAGCAAGGCAAGGCGAGGCCTTTGGCTAATAGCAGTTGGAAGAAGGATGGTGGTTTGAAGGAGATACATAAAGAAGATCTAATCAGTAGTGATACCAAAGGTGTCAACAAAGCTGGTCTTGTGGGAGATACAGTGGCTATAAGACATCATGCTTAGTGCATTGAAGAGGCCCAATCAGTTGACACACCTCTAGGTTTAAAAGCCTGTATCCATTAACATTAACCTTTTGTGCCCAACACATGCAATTAACTTTTTCTTTCAAGTTAGGATTTGCAATTAAATGGTTTTTCACCTCTCTTTCTATTTGTATATGTTAGGACCCACTTTCCATCTTGTCCCTGACCTTTGGCCTTTCAAGACCAACTGGAGAAGTCTACCGCTCATCTGCCATGTGTTACATGCAAAGCCTAAGGGCAAGGGTCATTGCATCCTGTGCAAATTAAATAAGTTTATTTTCCAATAAATATCTTTCCACATATCATGAGAGAGTCCAATTTTACCATTACTTACTTGCACTGATACTTACTGGGATGGTAAAGGCTGTGGTACTTGTGTTGATGACGTTTTGTTTTATTTGCTAACTTCAGTTATGGTATTTCCTTGAGTAATCTTAGGCTTGTATGAAATCGTCCAAGTTTGGACCTGAATGAAATGTGCTCATTATTAGCTCCATCAAATCACATTCAGTGGTGAGTAGCGAGCACGTAGTATTCTGAAAGAATCACTTTATTTTTTCATTTTTAACAGCAGAAATTAGAAAAGGAAATAATTGGCACTCTGTACATAAAGAAGCTATTAACATTTCTTTTTGTGGTTTATTATTTTACTTTATTATTAGAGAAAGAAAATATAGTATATGTTTTGTTTTACATGAAATTATATGGGCAATAAAAGTCCATGAATGAAGAAATGCATTTTGCAGTAATTCCTCTGCACTTCTATTTCATTTTATGATGTTTTTTATTTCACTTCTAAGAGTACTTCTGAATTCAGGGAACTGTAGGAAACCCACCCACCGGCTAATTTAACCTGTAAAAATTGTCTTTCTGCAAGTGGGAAAAAAAAAAAAAAAAAGAGAAGTAGCCTGCTAGCTATTTTATATATCTCATTTCTGTTTCCAAGATTATTCATTCATATCCTGTCAAACTTTGATTTTGTTTTGCCTTTTTTCCCCTCCATTAATTTTGTAATACTTCTGCTACTATTCTAAACAAGGGGAAGAGAGCAAAATCATTTATGTGCTTGGAAGATCAATTAAGAAGTTTGCCAAAAAAAGATGAGCTATACCTATATATGTATAGACTTATAGATGTTATTTTTAAAAAAAAAAAAAAAAAGTTAAGGGAAAAGGTTAGCATTTATGTTGATGAAATAAGACAAAGCCAGTCTGAAGTTGGGAGTCTATAAACCAAATAATTCTAAAATAAAGGCATGAAATCATTTAACACTATTTTCGTATGGTTTATCTCGATGTTTATATAGCAAGCCTTTATTGACATGCCTGCTTATCTAGATAAGACATCTTTATATGGCTTAATTGCCCTTTTACCAGTTGTCCTTTAAACTACCACATGACATATTTTTGACCTTCTGTTATAATCCTGTTGGATGCTTATCTGAAAGCATTTCTTCTTCTCATTTAGAAAGTCTAATTGGAAGGTAACTGCGATCTTTTACTTCACAGTGATTTTACTCAAATGTTCAGGTTGCTTTTTCAGGGTTTTCTTATAGCTGTTTTCTTCATTCAGTCAGTGTAGATTAGGATAATTGGATAATCACAGGTATGGAATTACAGAGCAGAGAGATATATTACTGGAATCAAGAAGAGAATAAGGATTTGAGTTTTGCATTTAGTTGAAGTCTTTACACATCCCTTTTCTATTACTGTGCCTTAGTCTGTGGTTCCAATTCATTTAAGATATCATAAGAAAAAAAAATACTTCCGTGTTCTGCTCCTCTTACAGACACATGCATTTATGAGGCTTTGAGCCATCGTGTCCCTTCACATTATTTACGACCTGAAGAAAGCATGCTTATTTAGAAAGTTATGCGACTTAGATGACAAACACTGTTCAGTATCCAAAAAATATTCTGTGGAGACAGAAGCATTTTTATTTAAGAAATAGCATATTTCGATAGAATATTTTACTGAATTTCTGAAAAAATCTCATTGCTGAATTGAGTTAGAATCAAAAAAGCTTGTGACTGCCTACAGAAGAAACGTATGTGAAAATGCAGAAGCAATTTACATCTACGGTTACCTCAACCCTGCTTACGGGGCTCTGTCTGTGCTTGCAGTGAAACGGGGAATTAGCAAGCCTCTGTATCTTAGCACATGTGCAACAGGTGGAGGTTTGACCCAATCAATTACACATGTGATATTAATACAAGTTGGGCTGTGCATTGAACTCCTTACAGGAGTAGGAGATTTATACTTCTGACAAAGATGTATTTCTGGGTGAATGACGGTGTGGTTCCCGCCTAGGTTTTATTCTTTGCTTTTATTGTGTGTCAGACTTCTTCCTTTTGTACTCCAGGACAGCCGTGTAGCTGGCCCTGCTACTTTGCCTGTTCCTTTTTTCAACCCCACAGGTAACAGTGGATGTTGTGTTGATGGTTGAGTGTCTGGCCTGGGGCATAAGGCAGAAAGGAATGGTATTTCTCCTTTTTCCCAATGCACTGCCCTTGGTTTGGGTTGAGGTGAGCTTAGGGTGTGAGCAAAAGAGCCTTGCAGAAAATCCGCCTGCCACTCTGGTATTCAAACAGCATAGAGCAGTGGCAGGTTTCATGCGTGAGTTTTGGCTGTCCGCTCCATCTGGTGTGCAGAACTTATTTTGTTCCCTACCTCTCACCTTCCGTCCTTGCAGTGATTTAGTATTCTATAGGGCAAAGCCCTGTGTGACTCCTCTGTGGCACAGCAGATAGCAGACCACTCAATATCAACAGTTTTCAATCTGGGATTGAGGGGAAAGTTGTACCTAATTTATCTACAGAAGGATTGCGTGAAGAGAAAAAGTTATCTAAACCGGTACTTAACATTGAGAATAAAGTCCTTATCATTAGTCTTATGAATAATGATGGAGTAAGAGCATAATTGCCACTCTGAGTGGTGTGGACTTCAAATGTAATCTTGCAGAGCCCTGCCAAAGAGCTCCTAATACCAATACAAGGATTTGACTTGTAGTCAATTGACATTCAGCCAGTTTTGACTCAGAGGGTAGAGTGCTACTGACTGAATTGTTAACACTGAGCAGTTGCGTTTTCCTAGGAGGCCACTAAGCCAAAAATGTGATCTTGCACAGCAATGCAGTACCTAATGAAACACGATGAAATCATAACTTCATATGCTGTTATTTCCTTGAGGCTGATAACTTTTAGGATTTAGTTGGACATGAGATCTGGACTTTCTAGGCTATGAATTGTGATGACTGCAAGTTTTGCTTTTCCAGCATTTACAGCTGTTGCCCAACTATGACTGTTATCTGCAGGCTGGGAACATCCAAGCTGTGGTTCACATTACTTCGAGGAGGCTGGCTGAGCTCCTGTCAGCTCCACAGGCTGTGCCCACATGGAGGGTGAGCCAGTAGTTCATACTAACCTCTCGACTGTCCTGACTATATTGCTTACAGAGCCTGACCATGTAGCATCAACACGACTCAGCGTACTCTGTGAGCTACAGCCAGGGCAGTAGAGACTGAATCCAAGGCTATGGTGAGAATAACTTGGATCAATCCCAATTCCAAAAGAATCCTAGTCTGGCATCTGAGTAGCTTTTCACCTTGAAATATTTACTTTTAAGACCAAGTGCTTTGCCATGTCTAAGCTATTTCTTTCCTGTCATTTTA
Organism: Pedionomus torquatus; assembly: GCA_013398155.1. NCBI lineage: Eukaryota > Metazoa > Chordata > Aves > Charadriiformes > Pedionomidae > Pedionomus > Pedionomus torquatus. Next base: position 147,175 of record VZRU01003684.1, read on the forward strand.
TGATATATTTTTTCAGCTATGAGTGCATGTGAAGCTCATGTGTGAGTTTTGTGTACTAGCATACATTCAATACCTCTTTCTTTATAAGGATTCCCCATCCATGCAGTGCAACCTGTTTGGCAGCTTAGGCTTTTTTTCCATACTCTGCAGAATAAATGGCTAGTGTGAAAGATCAGTGGAACACTGATCTTCAAGTACAGCTTCCCAGATTAATAAATAAATGATCTAAAATAGAGCCTCAGCTCATAGCTCTCACTAGTTTGCTTTTTTTGTACCGGAAGGTCTGGTTTGGACTCCGTGTCTGTCTCATGTTATACTGATGGTGGGATAGTTTGTTTTCATTTGAGGCTCTGAGTTTTTGCTTGAATAATTCATTTTGCAAAATTCTAGCTGGCCAGTCTCCTGTATAATATAGTGGAACCAATCAGCTATCTTAAACCGGCTGGTTAGATATATCCTGGCATAGCTGTTAGCACAGTCACACACTCATTCACTGCAATATTCTGGGAGATGTTTTTATTGCTTAATTATGTTTGTAAATCTCTTTGTTTGCACACACTGAACACCGATTGAGCAGAATGATCAACTGCTAGTTATAATTGCTGGACCATTTACTGAGCAGGTATAATAGCCTGGCATATGACTCTCTCATGCTTTTAAATCAGGTACTGCTGACATCGTTCGCTCTGCACCTATCACCTCTTTAATGAATAGGCACAAAATAAGGTACGTAGACAGGACTGTGTCATGTGCAGCTTGAGCACTGCCAATAGTTACTGCTAATGAAATAATACAATGTGGTGCCAATTTTCTGGCTTGCCACCATCTCTGCAGGCAGTTAACTGCACGCTTCCCTGTATTGAGACATATTGATTACTTTATATACTGGGAGTCCAAAAGTAAGCGCAGCTTCAAAGACTGCAACAGAACATTTTGCAGCCGTGGATAATGTTGGCTGCCCATTTCTATACATAGCACTTTTGGAAACACTTCTCAAATGTGCCCCCTTGTCACGCCTGGCCCTGATCACTTTTTGCTCTGTGCCTAATGCCTGTGCAGCCGTGTGTATCTTTTCATATACCTCTTCTATATATCTTCGTTATAAAAGATTGTTCAGATCTCACAGCTGTGCTGGAGGGCTCTGGCATGCACCAAAAAGAGCACGTCTGCACTGATTCACACAGAAATGTAGAAGACGGTATCAGATAGACAGCTAGATGAGGTCTAGCCCGCTGGCCCACAAGCAGCTCATAGTGCTCCCAGGAGGACTTAGGCTGGGTTTCTCAGGCTCCAAGCTGATTAAAACAAGAGGTAATGTTAAGGCCATATCAAGTCTCGTTTCTGGGGTTAGGGGAAGAAGCTGACAGCTGTCTTGCAACTGGAGGTAAAAGGGGCACAGACAGCAGCCACAAGCATGGGAAAATCAACTTTAGGGGGAGATAGTAAAGAACAAATTAAATTCCATTATGCCTGTATTTTTCTTCAGAGTGTGCATATATTCACAAAATAGTAGTTACATTTCTGAGTAGACTTAAAAGGTCATAATTAGGCATCAGAATGCTGTGCTTACTGTCTCTAAAAATAAGGCAGTGGTGCTAAAAAAAATCTAAGTATAAATAATGCTAACGTGCTGAACATTTAGTGCTGTAGAAGACACATGATCTAGACAGCCCCTGTCCTAAAGACCCTGAAAGCAGCGTCTGACACAAACCAGACAGAAATCACTGGGAATAACTAGGATACGTACTTACATGTAGTGGTGCTTGTGTACTTTATGGTTGTGATTAGGATTGTTACAGGAGAACCTTTCAAAAAAAAAGTAATCTTCATGGTTTATCTCTGAGCATCATGTAAATGTATCAGGTACCCTTCTTTCTGAGGGGTGTGGCTGAAATGAGGCAATGTGTTAAGGAGTGGAATGCAGGTACTGGTTTGGGGAGCTACAGACATGCTTGTACAGAAAGTAGGTTTGGATATTAGTGCTATTGGTGTATCATAAAAACAGAGATAACTGGCCCTGCAGAAATACAGGCAACTCATCACAATAAAATCTCAACCCCATCTCTTAAGTTTGCAAAACTCATATTTGAGAATTATTGAGGTCTTTCTGCCTTTTAGTAGTCACAGAAAACTCAGATCTGAAAATTTCCAATGACATGGTGGTTTTGTAATCACGTTTTTTTCCAATGACTCTTCTCCTAAAATGTCATTGTTACATTGCAAAGTGCCTGACAGCAGTTACCAAAGCTCTGGGCAGAAATTTAAAGCAGGTACTGAGGCCCCTTGAAAATGTATGAATGGGATCTTATGCTCAGTGTAGCTCATGGTAAGTCCTGTAAGGTGAGATCTTTATGAGAATTTGTAGTGATGAATCTGAGGAATGTATGAAGTTCAGAGGCCTTTCAGGAAGGATATTGATTCTGTAATGCCTAGGATGTGAAGCTACCTGTTTGTCAAACTTCATGATTACATACTTCCTAAAAGCCTCATCAGTGAGTTTAATCAATAAGACTTACTGAAAAAGTTAACCATCTCTAAATTTGATTCCTTTTTTTTTTCTTTCTTAGAAAAGTTGGTGCCTAACTTTCTTACAACGGACCTGTATGATACAGCTGTATGATACAGCTCTTCCAAAAACCACAATCTATTAACTGTAGTGATAAATAGCTTGCCAAAGACTTACTCATTTTTGGAAAGTATTCTTTCCTAACTGATTTGCCAGTGTCCTTTAAATTTTCTGCTCTGAAGATTGCTTTTATAGGTAAATTCAAGATTGTGTGGCTGCTGTGAGATTATTGTACAGTTTGCAGTTAAGGATGGGCTGAAGTCACTCAGGCTGTAGTCCTGGGTTTAACTCATCACCCATATAGTCCAGGTTTAACGGCCAGAAAATGAAGCAATGCATCGCGTAGCGTATCATCTCCTTAATGATCTTACCTGGTCCTTTAGCTGACTACATAATGGAAGAGAGGAAGAATATTGACTGCCACCTCTTTCCACTAACCTCTTGCTCCTTGGCTACTTGACCTATAAAATGAAGTGCCTTGAGCTGCTGAAAATGAACGCAACAGCTTGAATGTCCTTTGTAGCGGGGAAATCAGTAGTTGCTCTGTCAAGTTACAGGGACTTAGAAAGGTCCATAAAACACTTTTTTCTTCATCCTGTAGTTCACAAAAAACATAGTGAACTCTAGAATCATTCCACTGGTAATTAAACAAGCTTCAAGTCAGCTCTTTTGAAAATAAATGTATTTACAAAAATGAAATCCATAACCAAACTATTGGATCTAAAGATTAGTTGCTAGTGTAATGGACTGTTGACACTAAAAGAAAAAGAAAATTATTTTGACTGATTTCAGTGAAAATTTCTACTGTACTTTCCATGCACTTCAGGTGTATTATGTACTTCAGGTTCCAAAACACTTTTCAAACTGCAGCTGAGCTTTGCATGCTTAATTTAAGATCCCTTTGACATTGAAATATGAGCAATTTGGGGCTGCAAACCCTGTAACAGGATCGCTATTAGCATCACTAATGCTCCAAAGTAGCATATGTGACAGGTAGTAGGTACTCAAGTAATGACTGCTAGGAATTTTAGGAGAACTTACACCACAGAGTGTGGATTCCTGAGCTGGGTCTGAGCTGTGGTATCACCTAGGCTGTCTCAGCACAGGGCCATAACCATGGGGTCTATTTCTATGAAAAATATATTTTTCTCACAAACAAAGAAAAAAATTTCAGTGGGGAATATCTGACTTCTTGCTCAACACCCAACAGTATTGCCCTGTCATTTTCCTTATGGGCTGAGGAAATAAATCAGGGCATTCTTGTGGAAAGCAAACTTTTTTTGATTAAAAAGAGTAACTACAGAAGTTCTACTTTTTCAAAGGTTCTGTTGTCTCCTGAAATTTAGTAAAATATTTTTAAACATCCCTTACCCACACACTGTTATTAATATCAGTGTGGGATTTTTAGAGATCTGAAATAGTCTGCTGTTTAGTAGACAATGTGGATGAAATGTTTTTCTTTCTAGTTTAATATCTTTTCTGATAACGTAGTATCTTTCCTGAAACTGTGCTCTGAAAGCACAACAAATGTTTTTGCCTGGTCTATGCATGTATGAGGCTGATTGATGTGGCTTGGATTTCTAGCAGAAGCAGATGTGAGGAATGGGAAACACTGCTGCTGAGAACTGTTGCCCTCAGGGATGGGATGTACATGTTCTGGGGATAAAGGAGTGGCTAAGCTGCTTCCTTAAAAGGGAAAGTGTACCCTAAAGTGATTTTCACAAGCTGTCATCCTGAAAGGAGTCATGCCTCATTTAGGAAATAGATCTTTAAAAGCAGGGAATGTGGGGGAAAGAATACGCCTTGGACTTTACAGAGTATTAAAGAAGCTAAAACAGGGCTGAGGGACTGAATGTTGCTTTGAAGAACTTGGGAGGTTTTGTCACCAGTGGAAGTTTCGTGGAGGCTGTAAGAAATCTTCCTCTCATGAAAATGTGGTGCTAGAAATGTGAAGTTATTTAGCAAATCTTTGAGAATAAGCAGGAACTTTCTCTCTACTGAGTTGTACATTGACTTGGTGTACGCTCCAGAGAAAGCGGTTACAGTCACGTCGTGCTCTGGGTGTAACTTCACTGCAGAGTGCAGTGGGAAAGGGTGGTACCTATTTCTTGAAAAAACAGCAAGAACAAGAAATTGGAGTTTTGAGAAGGAAGATTCTTGTTTTAACTGAGACCTGTGTTGGAGTGTGGAAGCAGAGTCATTGATTTGTCAGTATATAGTTGGTCTTCTACATCCGTGTTAGCCATTTCATGCACATTAGAAGCATTTTAGGCATGCTGGCCTCTTAGCTTTTGCAGAAGGAGCAGGCAGTGGTGTTCCCATGCATGGACTCCATCACTGCCTGCAAAACTGCAGAAGCACCAAAGGCATGTGTGCTTACCTGACTGCTTCAGTGTCTTTAAAGATGTCCACAGGGGATTTAGTCTGACTTTCCACAAGGAGGTTTCCAAAGTGCATGTTCTGGTATTCTTTGTCCTGATTTTGAGGAATTTTTTCTCCGGCCACAAGAAGGGTAAGGCTATTCTGTAGGACAAGTTGCATACATGTTGAGAGGGAGGAAATCAGTTCAAGGGCTCACGAACAACAGAATGTTACTGAAGGGAGTCTGAGGTACAAAAAGCAAGAACTCGCCTTGCAGCTTTTTGGTTATTTTGTTTATATTAATAAGCAACTAATTGACTTATATTTCCAATCACATTTAATGCTGGACTGGACTCTCTTTTTCCCCCTGGTCATACTTATTTTTCTGTTGTCATTTTTGAATTGCTACCCTTTTTATATTACGAGCTTTCCAAAGCATGTTATAAGATACACGTTTGTATTAAAAGCAAAGCAAGAATCCCACATGCCTGTATGTGTGTATATAAAATACTCCGAGAAAAAGAAAGTTGTGAGCGAATGATAGTTGCCCCTGAAACAACAGGCAAACCAGCCAGCTGTGAAGGAAACTAACATGATGTACTAAAGCAGAAACACAATATAATGGGGAAATGCAGTTCTTTGTTCAGATCCGTTTCCTATTAACACTTATAATGTTATGCTTGTGCATGCCATCCCCTGAGGACCACTTGGTCAGCCTTAAATGAATAACAGTGGAATATGTAAAAACTGCTAGATGCATAAAACTTCTGTGCACCCTCAGTCTGTTGTGTGTATGTGTTCCTTTAGAGGAAATCTGAGCTATTTATTGCATGGAAGTTTGAATTAAAATGCTGTTGTGTTGCCAGGGGCCAGCCACTAACAGTGATTTTAAAAGGTGAGAGCGGAGTGAGATTAGGGCAATTTGAGCATGATACTTAAGGTCTCTCTAGCTATTAGTGAAGGAGAAAAATTTTAGTATCTAAGGAGGTGAAACAGACATTGTACTGCCAGTCGGTCAGGCTGATAGCAGTGAGAAAGGCTGCAAACTGGATGCCCTGTTGAAGTCATCTGTTTCTTTGCTCTGTAGGGTACTGAAGCAGATGCTAGTCAGGTGCGTGATGGAGGTTCATGGGGAAGGCTGCTGTGAAGCACTCTTTCCTGTTGTTTCGAAGCTGAAGTGGAAGATCTAAAATAATGGTCCATATGGCCAGATCTTATATCCTTTGCCTAATTTGGGGATAGTTGTTGAAGCCAGAAGAGCAAACATTTCTCACTGATCAAAATGCATTCAGTTGAGGGAGTGTGGGCAAGCACACGAAAAGAAGATAATGTGGAAAAATGTAGGAAGAGCTGTTTTATTGACTACTGTAGGCACAGAACTTCTCCCTGATATAAAGAGGTCCAAATTTCAGGTATTTAAGCATCTAGCATACATTAGAAAATTAACTCTGTATACAGTAATTCTGCAAAGTAATTCTGAAAGAACCTAAATGTAACAACTTAAGCTATCATTGACACAGCAGGTGGCATTTATATTCTCAAAAAGTAGCTGAGTTTGCTAACTGATAGGTGGATTGCTGCACCGGGAGGATGTTCCTCTCGCCATGGACTACCTCCTAAGCCCATGTGATGTTTCTGGGACTGTGCCGCTCAGGGAGTCACCAAAGCTGCTTGATCCAGAGCTGCGGGCTTCCCTGAAGGGCTCTCTGATCACTGTAAGAGGATATAAATAATAGCCATGGTCTGGATGTAAAGTGTTATGAAAGACAGAGGATTTTTCTGCGTTAGACAGCTGTATGGCTTACTTAAAAGAGTAATTGTTGGCCTTCCTTCTAAGGGAAAAATGAATTCATCATCTATTCAAATAATGAAATATTGCTGTTCAGTCCTATCCTGTCAAAGGAGGGAGCTGGGAGAGTTAATAAAACAACAAACCGTTTTAAGTGTAACAAAATTGGGATTTCAGCATCAATAAGCGCAAGAGAAGTGGATTTTTTGTCTCAGCTTGTTAACTACCTTATTTATATTCCTCCCAAAAGCACAGCTTCAATATGGCTGTAATTAAGCAGAACTACTCCCCTAAAACTCTCTTACCACAAGACATTCTCTCAATGTCTCCCTGTGCAATATTTCTGAACACTCATCATGTCCATTTCTCCACCCTGAGGTCTGACTAGTTGAGACTGATGAAGTCTGAACACAGACTTCGAGGGATTTCTAATGGGATAATCAGGAGGTGGGTGTTGAGCTTCAGAACATAAGTCATTTTCAGGCCTCAGTGTTTGTTTTAAATCCTAAAGGGCACCTTAGGATTCCTAAAAGATTAGTGAACAGGGCCTCCCAAACCTGCGCTAATGCTCTTTTTTTTTAACCAAAATTGACAGCGCAGTTGAGAACCTGTCAGGTAAGGGAGATAAATACAGTGGAAGAGCAAGCAGCAGGAGAAAAGAGAACTTGTGTGATAACATATTCTCCCTGGATGTCATAGACCATGTGCAAATAATGAGCACACTGAAAGAAAGGCAGAACCTGGTTAAGTATTGTGTCAGGAGAGCCTGTGATCTCAGGCTATTAAATACTACAGCGCTCTTTCAGAGCATCATAATTCAAAAGGAAGGTGACAGTGTGGTAACCGTGAGCTGCTGCCTAGCATCGGGCTGGAAGGGAGAAGGGGGAGCGAGATCAGAGCAGGCTTTGGGATGAAAGGAGGTTATCTCATTTTCATAAGGAAGATCACTCAAATACCTGCTTTGACCTCCCGTGTCGAAGCATGAATTTCAATGAAGGGATAAATGGTGACATCTCACCCATTAGCCAGTTTTTGAGGATCGGGTTGTGTTATATTAAATCATGCTTGGAAATCTCTGGTTAATACATTTAGAGAAACAGCTCTCAGGAACATCTACCTCCCTTCCTTCCTCCTTAAAACAGTAATGAATCCAAATTGCTAATAAAACATAAGAGCTCAAAGATGTTGTACACAGACCATGTTTCTAGGCTGGATATTTTTTTAATGTCAGTTTTCCCACAGCTGTTAAAATGTTACAGTCATTAAGGTATCAAAACTGTCTAGCCAAGAAGAGGGACTTTTCTTTAGGCTTTTGAATTGTTTGAATATTTTGTTTAGCAGGGCTCCATTCTTTGTTTCTTTCTGTGGAGAAAGTAAAGCTTGTAATCTGTCTGTACTGTAAATCTCAGTTAAGAGCCATTCGTTGAAGAATAAACTATGCCTTCTCCTGCGAGGCTATTTTTCTAACAAATCTGATTATGTGCCTGCAAACTAACAAAGGCAATTAGCAGATACATGTTGTCCTATCTACATTTTGAAACTGTTTTCCTAAATTGTAGGAAAAATGCATTTTAAGGATTATAAGAAATTTAATTTAGTGACATGCAGGGGTTTTTTCTGCTTTGACACAGGTTGCCAAGCAAAACCCGGGGGGCTGTGTTGTACTTCTGAATTAGAAAAGCAATTGTTGAAGGGATTGGGGATATTTTGAAGTATATGTATTTACTGCAGGAAATTAGGTCCTTTTCTCATGAGCATGGGGAGCAATCAAAGAACCAAGGATGGCTTCCCCTCTGCAGCCCCAGACCCCTGTACTTGGCAGCCTGACCCAAAAGCAAGTTTTTCTCAGGGCCATATGCCAGTAGTGCTCAGGCTGTGTTAAACCTTTCTTCTTCTTATATTTATGTACTGTCTCTTCATCTCTCTATAATATGACAATGATCTACCCACATGGCCTTCCCTCAAAGATAACTCAGCAAAAACTTCTTCCCCCAGATCATCCAAATTACTGGGTAACTTTATACTACTTTTGCCATTGTTCAAAAAAAGAAAAAAAAAAAAAACAAAAAACAAAACAGAGAAAGGAAGGGGAGTTTCAAGGGTGTTTAAGATGGACTTCAGCAATATATTCTCTGGGACTCTGTTCACCCGTACCTTTTTTAATGCAAGAGGCCGCTTCAGCTAAAAGGGTTATCAGTTAATACCAGAGCTGTAACTTAAGCTCTAAGGGGGAGACCCAAACTGCCCTGAACTCAGCAGCTAAGCAGATACCTAGTTGAAGAGGAAGACTCCAGGAAAAGTCAGTGAGTTTGTTGAAGTCATACTTGTGCTTTAGGGAATGTCTTCCCTTTCCCCCTATTTTTCTCCTTTTCTTCTTTAAGGAAAAAATGATCTGACACTTCCCCAAGCATTACTAGATTCTTCATTGTTCACAGCATTGCTTATTGACTCCGATGTGTAACTCAGCTCTTCTCTCTGATCTCTCTGACTTTTCAAGGAAAGAATGGTGGAAAGCTCTGGTTATGTATATGTGAAAGAAGAACAAGATCACACGATTCATTTTACATAAAGTTTTTTAAAATGTGTAATTTTTGCTGTCATCCCCCTAAAATCATGGCACGGTTTTTCAAGGCTATAAGATGTGATCTGGTTTAAGCTTTTTCTTTTTTTATTTTTTTTTAGTAGGGTGGAATTATTATTTTAAACTTAATATAAATAGGAAGAAATCTGTAATGCCAAAGCTATAAATCTTTTGCTTTCATAAAAATTATGGAATCATTGAGCTATATGGCTGGAGGGGACGTCAAGTGTTCATCCAACCCTCTGCCCAAAGTAGGATTAAGTAACATCTACATCATTTCTGACAGAAATCTCTCTAATGTGTTTTTGACAACCTCCAGAAATGCAGAGCACACAACCTATTGGTGTGCTTAGCTGTATTCACTTTGAGACAAGTTTTTCTTTCAGTCTAACCTGAACCCTCCTTGATGTAAGGTCCTTTTATTTTTTAATAAAAGATCCTTTTATTTTGGTTCTACTCAATAACAGGGAGAAGGATATTATTTCTTCTTTCTGTCTTCATCAGCCTCTTGTACATTTGAAAATATATTACATCCACCCTCTGTCTTGCCTTCTGTAGACTAATCAGCTTGCTCAATATGTTCTTAGTCCTCTTCTAGACTTTAAAGTGTTTCTCTAGCTATTCAAAGGTTTCTCTCTGGCCATCCCACCTTTAGCTAGGAACAGTACCTAAACTGGATGTGGTGCTTCAGATGGGACCTACCAATGCAAAGGAAAGGACTCACACACCTATGTTTAAAACTCTGGCTGGATAGGGGGTAAAAAATTCACTTGGTATTGGAGAGGATCAGAAAGCCCAGCAGCACTTACGGATTGCTCCCATTTGAAACAAAACATTTGCAACTGAAAAAGCTAGAAATAAATTCTTTCAACTTCTCCAAAGTAAAGGAGCTCTGCAGAGAGAAGACTGCTCAACAGCAACAACTTCTTTGTTTTTAATTGCAGAATCCATAGCATCACTTATAAATCATGACATTGTGACAAATGACCACTCTCAGCTGAGGGATGCTGCCTGAAATCCCATTTGGTTAATTGTGTTGCACCTACCAAGGTTTCCTTTGGAGTGGCTGGTTCGGTACTGACTCCAGGGGAAGTGTGCCACCTACTGAATCACCAGCTCTGCTTCCTGAAGCACCCTGGGATTTCCTTGGAGGGCTCCCAAATGCATTTGGCCAAGACCAACCCTGTTTAGCTTATGAGAGCAGACCAGATCACAGCCTGAGGCTGTTATGGCTGCTAGCCATATTACTCATTGGGGATGTTTAGTCATGTATCTCTATGAAGGGAGACCATATTGCATTAAATGTCTCAAGTTAGTTCTGCATATATTGTTTGTAAATTGCTTTGTGACTCTTTCTCAGTGGAAAGAGCTGCATATGTATAAAATATTAAGACTTAATGGAGTGTATATAACATGTATGGATACTTCCAGGTAATTTTTATAATAACCTTTCATGTTATAGCTATATGATACAAAACGTAATAAAGCAGAGGGGGGAGGCAGCCTCTTTTAAGTTCTGCTGGTTTAGTACTGAGTTATTCCCATTTCACTGTTGAAAGTCTGGTTTTGATACTTAGATATTAGTAAATTTTCACCAACATGGTTGTTTAAATCTGGTAGTTGTGAGTTGTAGGATGAACACTCTCCAGCTAACTGTAATTGGAATACAATTCCACTTGACTGCAACAAGTTCTGATATTTTACTATCAGTAAATTTATAAATACTCAATGGCTTTGCACAGAACACCTCATTCTAGGTAAGCCTCTCTCCTCCCCCCCCCAGTAGGTGGTTTGCAGCAATATTGTGTAAGTCTTCCAGTATTAGGAGAGGTTATAATCTGAATAGAGTGGCTGCTGCTATATTGTATCAGTTATTTGCTCTCTAATTTTTGTAGGGGATAAGATCTAGGCAAAACAGACATCAATAGCCGAGTATCCTCACTATAGGTTGGACTAGTATAGTTGGTCTGATTTCAATAGTATGAATAAACCCCAGTCCACCATGAACTGTAATGCTTTACACCTTTGCACATCTCTGTACAAACTTTGTTTACTTCTTTTTCCCTTTTGAAGGTACTGGTATATGCCTGGTATCTTTCTCTATAAATGGTCTCTGATTCTGCCATTAACAGCCCTTTTGGCATCCCTGTTTGTAGTCTTTGCCTCATTGTACCCCTGCTTTGAGTATATGCACGAGGAATTGAAAATAAAAAAGCATTAAAGAACTGCTGGCACCTTGTGGTAAATGTTTGAAAAACATTTTTAGCAACAGTTTAAACTGTAAAATGTATGAATTCTGAATTTTTTCAGTCATTAATACTATTTTGATGAAAAAAGTATCCTTATTATTTTATTCCCTTTATGCCCCTTCTGTGACACTTCAGTACAACTTCTACCTGGTGCTCACAACGCTACTGGCACATGCTAAAACATGCTAAAAACATGTTTCTTAAAGCAGTTTGTAAGCGTACAGTGGGCCTGGCTGTTTCTAAATGAGATAATTTTGTTTGCAAGACTACTGAGTGAGAGGCCAAGACTACTGAGCAAGAGGAGATTTGTGCTCGGGGAAAAAAGCTGAGCTCGATGGAAGCACATTTGGGCAGAGAAGATAACTCAACTGGTCCCTTGTGCTGGTTTTGCAGTTTATTAGCTCAGTGCAGGTAGGCAATAGGAATGATGTGAGTTGGGTGGAACATGAAAAAAGAAGAGTAGAGGTTTGGTGAACTGAGTAGGGAGTTTTTGTTCAGGGAAAAAGAAGAATGGGACTTCAAGGGTATGGTATTTTTATTGCAAAGGAAGAGATGGGGTGGAAGGGAGCAGAAGGACTAGGGAGGTCACAGATGTAGCCTGGAGTAGGCTGAGTAAGTGAGAACAGGAAGAATAAAATTGGTATCGTAGAGTAGGAGAGCCAGCAGATTAGATCAAATATATGTGTGAAGAAGACAAAACAGAAAGCTCTCATATGAAAACATTTCTTGCAAATGAGCTGAACTGAGTTCCAGACAGTATATCACCCTGTCTCTCCTCTGTGCTTCTTTCTAAATTCACTAGCACTCTGCACTTTACAGACCTTTTTCTTAGTCCCTATAAATTTTTTATGGAAGCCAGGTTAGCTGAAATGAAAAATAGAGTTGTTTTTCTTAGGTGCATGATTTAAAGCTTAGCAAGAAAACTTGTGGAAAACATAATTGGCCTAAACAAAACAAAACAAAACTTTGAAGGACTTCACCAAGTGAAACTTAATTTTTATCAATGCGTTCTACAGCATTTTTTTCACTGGACTGTTTTCATGGCAAAGTTCAACTCTTAGTTCCCAGGGTTTCTGACTGTACAACTCTTTACACTTTTCACTGTCCTTATAAAAGACAGACAAAATGGTTTAAGGAAATATTTTTTAAAATATTCATTATCTGGCAAAGACCAGGCCTGCAGTATTTCAGCCTAAAAAGGGAAAGTTTTGGAACGTTTTAAAAGTATCTAAAAAAGGGAGATAGAATGGAAATGAAGATGCAACTGTAAACATAAGTTTTAATGTAAGAAAATGTCAGCTTTATCTTTTTAAATGTTCACATTTATAATATATGTATAATTCTTTCTATATGATGTACCTTTCATCTAGGTATGTGTGAGATATATGCCCCTAAATATGTGTATATGAGCACAGCAGCCAAGCAGGTGAAATCACATCACATCAATCACATCCCAGATTTAATTCTGCGGTTTTGCTTTGTATTTACCCAATCAACTCCCATTTGACTAAATGTCTTTAGTTGCAAGTATTTAACATGTTTTTGTTTGAGCACTCCGAAAATGCTGACCATCTAAGGAATCGGATGTAACTGAACTGAAATTTTGTGAACTGGCCTCCAAAATTTAGAGGAACGAGAATTGTATGAGCTGTTTTGGGTAAGAGCTAGATGATGACTGTGATGGCTACCCATCTGTAGGTCTCTCAAGGCTGGAGACACAGAATGGCCACATGGACATCTAAAGCAAAATTAAAACACAGCAAAGTGAAAACACAATAACCAACCAATAAAAATAATAACATTCATGATAATCAAGTGACCCGACTGCAGCTTGTGCTCTGAACCTTGCCAAATTTGGGGCTGCTGGCAGGCCACCAAGAATAGCAAATACGACAGACAAGGGCCCCTCATCTGAGAAAGCCTTGCTGCAGCCCCCAGAGAGCTTTGCCCTATGAACCGATGGCAAGAGCATCCCAACCACTCTGAACAGACAGCGTGGAATTACAGCATGAGATTGCTGTGAAAGCAGATTAAGCTAAACTTGCGTTTTGTGTGAACTGAGATTAAATGACGGAACTCAGTTGTTATTTAGTAAAAACAGTTTCCTAGGCTACCTTGGAGTCATTTTTACTGTGTTGGTATGATGTAATCGGCTGGTTTAACATTTAGAGCTAGTAAAACATGTGCGTATAAATTTTTTTTTAAAAGGATGTGTCTAATCACTTTCATTTTGCACTCACTTAGCTCAATATTAATAGTTTGCATTGGCTGAGGATTTACAAACAGGCTTAGGAGCGTAACGGTCTAGATTTCTACATCTGATGGCCCAAAAGTTAGAGGGAGTGAAGAGTTTTGTCAGACTCCTGGATCTTTCCTCCCACACATGCTGGCCACAAGATAAATCATGTGTATGAGTTTATAGTGGAGTTGGTGCTGGATGTTAAGCAACACCCAGAAGTGAAGTTCTTGAAATAATTTCCTGTGAAAGCAACAGTAGACAGATTTGTAATCACGGATCACGACATTAATCAAGTAAACAAACCATCCATTTTTTGCTGTGGCATTCCTGAAATCCCTTTTAGGAACACCGAAAATTCTACATAATGATACTGCCTAATAACGAGCGTAATCAGAGCAGAACGGCATGTGGCAACACAGGGGGCTCTGCAGGTCTGTGGAGCACAGATGCAAAATTCCTCTGATAGAAGTGCTGAGAGTCAGCAGACATCTAAAACGTTGCTTAAATATTTCAGTAGTATTAATACTACTTTTCTCCACTGTAACGAAAACATTTTTCCTCTTCAAAACTTTCCAAAAGGTTGCTTATCTCACCCCATCAGCTAAGACAAATTTCAGGCAGGGCTGGGAGTGAATCAGTAAATAAGGGTAAATTTTATCCTGCCCTGTTATTCAAGCTGACAAATTCCCACTCAGTAAAAGCTGCTGACAGCTGCGGTCTGCTCAACAGCTACAGCTAATGGGGGGGAATCTGCTCTAGGAAATAGGGCAGGTAGGTTTTGTTCAGCATGCTTGGAAATGGGGTGTGCTGGAGGGGCAAGAACTGGGTGGTGTTGAAAAGGAAGGTGTCAGGAAGGTGTCATGTCGGAGAAGGCTACTTGTGGAGCTACACAATGTTCGGTACAGTCCTGACTTGAGTGCTTTCACTAATGGTGGTAATGCAAGTATAACAAGCAGTGCTGGTGACGCAGGGTTTGGAGACCTTGGCAATACAGAGAAGGACCTGGATATCATACAAAAAAAGAAAAGACAAAGAAAAACCAACCCCTCGAAACCTGGATGAGCTTTGAGTACTGAAGTAATGGCAATGGAATGAAATTCAATATTAGAAAATGCAAGGCTGTGCCGGGGGGGACTAATAAAAATTTCTAGAAGAAGAAGCTGGGAGCTCATCGTCTGGTAACAGCTATGTGGCTCATGGATAGTGGTGAGTGGTCATGGAGTGAGAGGAAGTTTCTGTGGTGGTCTGCTCATTTCCTCCATACCAGCACTCTTAAATAACGATGCATCAGGCAGGTGGCTTTCCAGAGGCATTGGGAAGTATCAGACTGGCATGGTGGACTGATCTGGAGATAGCTTTTAATACTGATTAAAACATGCTAGGGAAAGTGAGGGGAGTTTTCTTACCGAGGGTCTTGAAAATGAAAGTAAGTAACTTCAGGAGGAAAGGCTGAGCTGATTAAAGGATACACAGAGATAGTTGGCATGTTCAACGCAAAGGGTTGGGAAAAAAGCCTTTGCAGCAGGAGTCTGGAAAAATATGAAAGAGGTAAAATTGCATTGGTAAAAGCCAGAGAAAATTATGTTGCAACTATTGACGTGCAGGGTGGTGAGACATATGTTCCAGTTATGAAGCAATCACAAGAATATATAAGCCCTGAAGTGGTTTCAAGCTGAATTCAGATTGGCATCTCCATGCAGGATAATTAACACACAAAAGCTTGAACATGAGGGACAAAGCAGAAAATGTCTAAATCCTAAGAAATTAAACTCACGCTACTTGTAGGGAGGGAACAAAGAAAAAAGTTTTGGGGGGATAAGGGAGAAACAGTGAAAGCTCAGGATTTGGAAGGTTAAGAACTGAAGGGACGCATCCCAGTTCAGCGGGCAAACGGATCGAGGCGCTGCTTCTTTTGCATCAGAATTCTTCAGCTATGGTCACAGAAGTGTCCACTTATGTTAGAGGGAATCTTGGGCTGTAAGTGAACTCCACAGGTTGTCAGATGAGTTAGTCATCATTGTTATAATTTGTTTATCCTGTTTCCATAATAAATCTTTTTTCTTTTTCTTCTTTTTTTTTTTTTTTTTTTTTTTTGGTGTGTCTTCATTTTACAACTTAACAGGGTGGATTGTTGCAGCTTTTAAAATTGAGCTGACTGCAGTTCAGTTTTAACAGAAAATTAATCTTCTGTCCATATGTGAAAAGTCACCAGAGAGAGATGCCAGGATGCCAGTGAGATTTTTCCAATACAGGATTTACAGAAGTGCCTCACTGACATGGTCTATGGTCACTAAGGACAAACGCAACCATTTGGTTTGCATAGTGGCAGGCAGGCTAGTGTTAGAGGGTATCCAAGCAGATGACTATTCCACATGTAAATCTGGTAGGCTCAGTTTGTGTGCAATATGTACTTATCCACTGGGTATTTCAGTGTACAGGAAAGTTTTGTAGATAGATTTTTTTTTTTTTTTTTTCTGGGTTAGTTGTTTGGGTTATTTTTTATGCAAGACTAGAAAAGCTGTATGTTTTGATTCGTAGAAACTGGTATTAAAAGTGGAGCAGCATCCTGCCCCACAGAATGTGGAAGTGAAGTTAGAAATATTTTCCCTTTAATTTCTCATTGAAGCAAAACTTGTGGTGTAACTCTGACTGATGTCAGTGAAATGCAGATGCTTTCCTGTCAGAGTGCTGAAAGGATTTGTGCGAGTGTCTGTGAGAGATCTGTTTGGTTTTAATATGTTTCAAGATAATAGATAGCCATACTTTTCCAGAAGAAAAGCACTGGAGGACTAAACAGAGTATGTAAATCCTAAAACCATAAGTGGGTACAGATGGACCTCACTTGATTTCAGAAATGAGTCTGTGGCTGGAGAGGTTACTACGAAGGAAACTGAACGAGGATTTCCTGTTTAACTCCCATTACAAAAAAAAAAAAAAAAAAAAAAAAGAAAAAAGGTAATAGTTTTCCCTTTTCAAATAAAATGCCTAAACATCAACAGTAGAGTTTTAATTCTTATGGCTGACTTTCTACCCTGAAAAATTTACATTATATTATGTTTCAGTGGAAGTCACTGCAAATTAGGAAGTTGCAGGCCAGCCCTTAGCTGTGGCTGCATCCGAGTCTCTGTGTTGCAGACTCCTTTGTTTTTTCAAAAACATTTTTAGAAAAATTCTAATCTGTACTAAAAGTACAGATCAGATCTTTGGATAGAGCCAGGTCAAGAACGGTGCCACTCGGATAATGAATTCTCATCATCCTGATATGAATGAGTGGTGTAAACTCTATTGCTGCAGATGAGCCAGGACCAGGACAATTACTTGGCTACCCATGTGGAACTTCAAAACTTGTCAATTTACCCAGCAAGAGTCCAGCAAACGTTTCCTAGTGGTTGCTTATAGCTGTTTGTTTTGAGGGAGGAAATAATCAGATGGATTACTAGCCAAAAAAGCATGTATCTTTAAAAGCAAGTGATGTGTGCCTGTTTTAATCACATAGCACTGTAAATCTGTGCTGCTTTAATGAGGGTGATCTACGTTCCGGCATTCCCCTTTTCCAATTGTGATTGAGTCCCAGAGCTTTGCCTATTTTTTTAGGCATCATTAGAATATTAATTATGATGCTGACAAATAAAGATGAGTGCTAATGAAAATGCATTAAGATGACCATTTAGGGGAAGACTAAAATTTGTTTCGGAGGTAATCCATACTATTATTCAGTGCTTATCATACTGTGTGCTACTGCACATATTTAATTACAGTATAGGAGTTTACTCTTTTAATCCAGATTTTGCAATTTCAGCTTACTTTTCTGTCTTTTAGAAGCACAATGAACAAAGAACATCAAAACCAGATCCTTTTTCCTGTTATTAGAGTTCTGACCATACATGATGCCGGTTTTAAACTGGGTCCAAGGTAAAGCCAGAGTGTCACATTAAAGATTTAGATATTTGAGGTCTGGGGTCAAAATATTTAGGGTACATGGACGGCAAAGCTTCTTCAAGTAACTCTAAAAATAGCAGTGGCTCCACTTTTCAACCAGCACGGGCTAATTATCCGTGAGAGTAATTAGAATCAAACTGGGGGAAGTGAGCCTCCTGTTCATTATGCATGAACATCAAAGATTACATGGCATTTTTTAAATAATTGCAGCCGTTTACTTCTGTCCTTAGTCAACATCTCCCCCTTGTACTTAGTCAACTACTGAAAACAGTTCTAACTTGCTGTTTGTTGGCTGGCTGCCACCTCCCATGTCAAGGGTGATTGCATTGCATGACTTTTTATGGCTGGCCCGCAAGGTGCTTTGGGATCTTTCAGGGCGAAAGGTCCTACAGAAATGTAGAGCATTATTTATTATTTTGCATAAATTGCTGCGTTATTTGTCTTAGGTTTTTGTGGTTTACAGTGGTGATAAAATAGCTGGCTACTCGGACCGGATGACTCAGTGATATGTAATTGGATACAGAGCTCTTCCCCTCCAGATCAGCCGCTCATCACTGGCCCAAAGCTATTTGGCGAGTGTATATACTAAGTAGGCAATTCCATTTCCTAGTAGTTGAGTGTCCCCTGCACAAAAAACATGATCTCAAGTGGTAGCAATGTACTTAGGACTGTCTCCAGGGAAGGGTTTCTTGTCTTGAGATAAGAGTTCATCAAGATTTGGGTTAAGATTCATTACCAAAATGTTGTGGTGAAGTCTCCTGGCCATCATGCCTGTTGCATATCTGTGTGGATTGTCGCAGAACACCTGTCTCCAGAGCTGTTGGACCCAGATGTTTGATAGTTCTTCTACCTTAAATATTTTCAGTAGTACATTCCTAACTTAGCAGCATGTTTGTGCATATGAGTTGAGAGAGGGAGATCTTTGTTCCAGGATTCATTTAGACTTAGTCCAGTCCAGTTTCTTACAGTTCTTATGTACAAGAAATCTTGGGCACTTCTCACAAGGGGTATTTCCACATACTCTATTTCATAACGATTTGGAGAGCTTGTAATGAAAAGCAGCTCTACCTCTGATGCAGCTCAATTCTGAGCATTTTGACCTGGATCTCCTTAAACTAGAATAGCTTTTACTGAAGCACCCAAGGGACTTGGGAACACGCGTCCCATTATTTCATAAGCAGTTTGAAAATCCCACTCTTGACCCTGTCTTACTTTAGCTCTGCTGAAATCAGTGGACCTATGCGTTCTTATGTCCTTGCTAGTGACAGCTAGCCTGCTCAGCTCTCACAGTCTCCCTGTGCAGGCACTTGCACAGGCAGTCCCTCTGTCCACTACAAAAACATGGGACACCCAAGTTGAACTGAACACTGAACAACACCACATGGGTTTGCAGTGGTCTGTAACTGAAAAGGTTCACTGGAAGCAATTTGCAAAGAAATCCTTAGGAAACCACCTGGATGGTTACTTTAAATTAAAAAAGGAAGAGATGCCACTTTAAAAAAATAATTTTTAATACTAGGTTTAAGGTTCCATACATGTGATAGTCATTAAAGCTTATTTAACCCTGAAATTATCTGGCCTCTTTAATTCCACAGGGATTGTAAGGCTCTTGGGTTAGAAATGAAAAATAATGTCAGAATGAAAATGAGACGTTCCTGAGTGTAGCACCATTATTACAGAATATTTTCTTAATCAAGCCTCTTTAAGAGCCAAGTAGCAGAGAAAAAAATAATCGGGCCATACAGCTTTTATCCACAGATAGGGTCTTAGCCGATGCTTTGGGCCACTGATCGGAATAGGCACAAGTCAGTCCCAAAGGCTGTATGTGATACACTCACCTAAAATGCATGTAGAACTGATGATTTGTCCATCCGCAATCTCAACTGCAGTACACCCAGTTCCTTGTTACAGTACACTTTTGAGATAATCCCAGTGCGCTCTGACATTTGGGCTCTCGAAATTCAGAGCTTTCTGGTTGCTCAGACTGGAAACTTTCAGCAGGAGCAGTGATTTTTGTGGAGTTTCTGTTACACCAAACATCTGTGGTGTGCCCCACCACCCTTTCCCCAAGGATGAAACATGCTGCAGGGAGGGTGTTGCAAGCATTCCTGAACTAGACAGCTAAGCTGGAGTCATAACTGTGCTGGCCAGAGCGCTGCTTTGAAGAAGGCTCCCATTAGAATTAAAACATCCCACAACTCTCATCACAACAGCCCTATTCTTGAGCGTGGCTGAACATGGAAATTTAAGGATGGGGGCGGAGTGGGGGGAGAAAGAAAAGACAGACAAGTAAACAGATAAAGAGGGAGCTCTTGCATGCAAGTGGAATTTCCTCTGAGCACAGGACATTCTTTATCATTAACTGGTCTGTCACAGGAAGGAAAATGGGAAAACAGTGTTTCCTGTTAGAGGGAAGAAAAAATCAATAGGCCTTGGAAATACCTGTCTGGAAAGAACCTTTTGTGTTCCCACCAGCAAGCAAAATAAGTTTTTAACTCCTTTGGAGCATGAACTCTGTTTTAAAGGAGTTTGTTTCTTGAAACAGGACTTTGGTATAAACACATCATTTAAAAATGATTGGCAATTCAGGCTGCTTGGATCTTTCATTCAGAAAATGCTCTAACTTCTGGCAATATCGTCTACAAAACAAAGGCTGTTTTCAGGACATTTGAAATCCTGAGTTTGTGCCTATGAAGGTAATAATCATTAAAAGGGCCATTTGCCATACAAACACAGACACACTCCTCTAATGTTTTGATTAAGATGTTCACAGGTGGATTATGAAGCTCTTGCTTCTGGTAAACAAAGTTTTCTTCAGGAAAGAGCGCAGTTGCCAGGCAGGCACTTGAATCCTGAGGAGGACGGTGAACTACCCTGCAGCTCCTGCATCATCTTTTTGGCTACGTTTTGCTCTGATTACAGTAGGTTGGTGGAAGTGTGGGTCTTTCAAAAGAGTTAGAAGAGGCCAGTTCACTGACAAAGGCTGCAGGAATAGATGTGTGTGCACAAGCAGCCCCAGGGCAACCCTGGTTCCTCAGGGTAACCATTTTTCTTGTTGGTGGCAGCTTCCTTCCTTCCAAAGGTGGGCCTGGAGATTTAAGTTTGTGCCTCAGTTGTAGCTACATTCCCCATCAGTCTGAAGCTGTTCTGAGCCAGGGATCTGTCCTAGGCCCATGACAAAGATTATAGCAATGCCAGTGGCATAACTGGCAGAGCAGAAGCTATGTAATTCAGCAGTGTAAATGTAAGAGGATAAAATAAAAAGAAGGAGGGAGGGAAGATGACCTCTTAGACATGCACAGAAAAAGGGTTGGAAGTCACTTTTTTTCTTAAAATGGAGAGGGAGAAGTGGGCTGAGCTTAAAATGAAACTCTCAGCAAGGCTGGAATTAAAAGAAAGCTTTAGGAATGATCTAACTTTTATTTTATTACATTACAGAAGACAAAAAATCAATAGCTGGTAATTCAGACATAAATGAGTTATACAGGCCATTGACACAATGGACCAAACTTTATAACAACCACATCTGATGCTGTCAAGCCACAGGCTTCAGTGGCGCCAGTAATAATTATGGCCGATCACCTCTAATTCAGAGCTGCCTTGCTTGATAAAGGTGTCACTCTGAGTGGCTGCAGCATCAATATCAATTGAGGATGTCATCCAGCAGGTCAGCCTGCTGTGGAGAACTGTGTATTTTTAATTGAATAGGATAAACCTTTGGTTTTTCTCCTCTTCTCATTCTGTCTATAAAAATCATGTATACCTTAAGCAAAAGTCATTTGAATTCATGACTGAAACTACTTGAGTTTGAGCCTGAACCCATGACTATGGGATCAACTGTGTTGATCCATAGAAATATATTCTAAAGATAATTTATAACCATAAGAACATCCCTGGGAGGAGAGCTTTTTTTTGGCAGTAATTTTTACAATAATCTCCGATTCTTTGCTACATAAAGAACATTACATTTCTGCTGTGATCAATTAATGAATCCTCTCCAAAAAAATCCCCTTTTGGTAAAATGCTGCTAGGCAATAGAAATTGTTTTTCCATAAACTCACATCATTATAAAGAAGAAAATACATTGGCTTTGATGCTTTCCTATTGCTTTCTGAATTTGTGTATCCACTGACTGTCGGGAAACTGAATTTCACTCAGACACGGGATGAGGTGACTTTGTAAAATATGCCGAGTTCTTGATTTAGAAAGGGAATGACTTTTAAACACCTCTTTGGGGTTTCAGGTACCGTTAATGCTTATGTCTCCGCAGCTTGACGTTGAAACTGTTAGCCTTTGGGTTGCTGAGGGATGGTATGTGTGCTTAAACATTTTTACATGCTATTATTACTATTATTGCTTAGACTTTGCATTCTTTTGTGGAGTAACTGTTTCATCCTGTGCTGGCTACAATTAATTGAATTGTGAGTGATGAACAGTAAGAAAAAACTCTGTGGGGGAGGACACGAGGTATTTCAGCCCAGGACACTGCACCATTTAACATCAAGAGGACCTAGAAAACTGCAATGTGATGCAGCAGAGCGGTTTGCACCACAACAGATAATGCTCGTGCACTTGAGAAGCTCCTTCTATTTTGAAAGTTTATTACTAGTTCCACTTATAAATATTCCCTATCCTTTTAAAAAAAAAAAAGTCAGGAATATATTGGGAGCTATACACTATAAATGCGGGGTAAGCAATCGCAGCAGCAGAGCAGTGAGTTGGTTCCCGAGCTTGCGTTGCTGTCCGGCTCGGGGCTTTTCTACTACTTTTGAAGTAGTGGAGAAAGAAAGTGACTGGCACCTGCATGTTTGCAGGCGCAGCAAGAGTGAGCCCCGTAGTTCTCCTTCAAAAACTGGAGCGGGGCTCGATTCCAGAGGCAGAGAAATCCCGGGCTAACGGCGTTCCCTGCGCAACCAGCGCTATTCATCCTCTCCAGACCCACACAAACACGCCGCCTCGGCTTCACGGCTTCTCGGCTGCCCTCCTTGGCTCCGGCTCCGGCTCCTCCTTTCCCAGCTGCCGCATCCTCCCGGAGCCCGGGGCTGCGGGGAGCCAGCGCGGCTCGCAGTTTGCGCGCAGCATCTCCTGCTCAACCCCCCCGGCGGTCATGGCAGCCCCGTCCCTGGGTTTTCCTGCGATCCGGCCGGCAGCTGCGCAGGCCCTTCAGAGGCGGCACTGTTTCTTTCTCTGTTTACTCGTTTCCAATGGCAATTGCACCACCGAGTCTCAGTACGTCTGGAACTTGGCCTGGGGCTGTTTTGGTTACATTGAAGTTTTCGCTTCAGCTCTGCCAGATTTAAATGGTGACTTCACCAGCACTGAGCTAAAAAGGAGAAAAGGGGAGGAGGGAGGCAGTGTAGCGAGCGGGAGCGAGCGAGGGAGAGGGCCAGGGCATTACATCATCACTTGGACGGGAATCAAATGGGAAGGATATGACTCACTCGGGCTAGTTAAGCTTTGGCTCAAGTTCTACATACACTCATTCCAGGGCTCTCATGTTCTGCACCTCAGCAGGGAATTCAGGCTCAGTGATGTCCATGAGGTTTGTTTTTAATTTTCTTTTCCTTTTCGGATTCCTATATACTTTTCCCCCCTCTTTGCCTTCCTCCTCCTCTCCTCCTCCCCTCCCTAGTCCCCCTTTCTCACTCTCTTTTCCACTTCGGCAGAGTTTGCTTTCTGGTGTGTATAACCTCGACTCTTAGCAGCAGAAGCTGTTTTTTCAACCAAACCAAACCAAACCCTAACAAGGAGTGCAGCAAACTTGAGAGAAGTTTGGTGGCTTGTTGTGTTTTGGTTTTTTTTCCCCTCCCATCATTGTGTTGCTCCTAATCGTAGGAGACGGGGAGAGAGTTAAAATGCAGGAACCAATCGCTTGGACGATGATGTAATGCTGGAACTGCAGGGTTGTTAAGTAATGTGAGAGGAAGGGGGTCAGGGTTGCAAAGCATTTACCTGCTGTCAAGGGGCTTTAAGTTTATTATCAATTGCAGTGACTGTAACTGGCTTCAGACTGCACTCTCTAATTATTCACAGACTCCCCTTTTTTATCTTTTATTATTAAAAGTAAAACTATATTACGGTATTTTTAAAAATGCGATATTATCACAGCTGCAAATTATTTTCCACCAGGGTTTTTTGATATTTTTTAAATGGCTTGAAACTGGGTGTCTCTTTCGCAAAAAGCCCGTAGAGAGCAAAAAGAAAAAAGAAACGCAAAAAGGGGTGGTTCTTCGAGTTTAGCTGGCTAATTTGAAATTGTACGAGGAGAGCAGTTCAGCGTCTGCCTGGCAGAGTGAGTAAAAGCTCCTACCGTTGGAAATCCACTGTAGAAAATAAAACATAGAAGGGTACGCAGTTTGCAGAGCTCATCCTGAGGAGCCTCAGCGTTTCATCCCTAACACTTGTCAGCAGCGTCCTGATCCTTAGCTCACCCTGGGCGCGTTGCTTGTTTGATGGGCTGCTCTCGCTGCTGCTGGGACCGCTGACGTCCCGATCCTGCATGGCAGACCCCCCTCCTGTCACGGTTCTGCTCTCCAGAACTAGCTGGGATATGTGGCATCTGCCCACATGGGTGTCCGTTGTGGGACAGAGCAGTGTGATTGTCTTGAGTCTGCCTGTCTCTCTGCGGACCTTTTAGTCTTTTTTTTCCACCCATCTAACAGCTTCTAGGTCTGGGGGGGGAGGAAGACAAGGTACCTTTCTCTCAAGTTCACTGTGAGTACACTGCCTTAGGGTGTAGAGTTTAACACCGACTAAGCCCCTGTTTGGGCATTGCTTGTGGGATGGATGTGAGATACCAGGTGTGTACTGGTGTCCTCAGGATACCCATTCTGCTTGGAGGAACTCTGCATCAGGTTTCTCTGTCAAGAGCTGTCTGCTCATAAGATAATGCTCTCAGAAGTGCCCCCTTCAGGGAACTGCTGTCTCAGAGGGAAGCACTGTATTTGTGACCACTGGATCAGCAGTGGACCAAAGATTTGCTTGGCTGACTAAAGACAGCCTTAAACACGTGATTGAGGGTATGGTGACTTTTTTTAAAGCCTGTATTGGGGCCTGACTGAGCAAAACACTGAACGGTGGTGTTCTGCAGTGGTGGCAAAACCTCCCCATCTCCACCTGAACAAGGAAAGAGCCCCTGACTGGCTCCTGCCATCCCTTCCCTCCAGTAGCTCTCTGCAAACCCATCTTGAGTCTGGCTGTTATGCGCCCTCACTTTACTCCCAGGTTTTTCTTAAATGCCTTGATTTCCATGCTCCTCAGTCAACTGCCTAAGCACAAACAATTGCTCATGTGCCAAACTTTTATCATTTGAGAGCCTAATGTAAGGCCGCACCCGGCTCTGGCCCACGTTGCAGTGCAGATATACCATATGGATTAGATTGCGCAGTGCTCTGGTGAGGATGTGTGGGTTGTGGAGGGAGCTGTGCTGCTGCAGGAGTTCCCGTAGGATTTCTGACTCATATTTTCTCCTAGAAATATTGGGAAGTGCAGCTCCACGGACCATCAGCGTAAAGCAGAGTAGATTCTTCCCTTTTCCTGCCTGCTTCAGATGCTGGGGTGGACTTGTCTTCACTTTTTCCCTTCATGCCTTTTCTGGCCGGAGACTTTGTGCAGGAAGTGTCTGTCAGTGTTGTCCTAGGACAGTGTCTAGCCATGTTGGCAAGATACTGGGCAGAGGATGACAGGCTCTCATGCTCCATCTTTGCCTTCTCAGAAGTACATCCTTGATGTTTGTCTTAAAAAAACCACATATAAAACGTGCTGTGCAGTGTGACTTGGAGCTCTTTGGGCAGGGGGTTGCATTCCATGGGGGACTGGAGTCTCCCTTGTTTAGTACTAGTTACTAATATTTCACCTAACTGGGAGGGTGGCAGAGGAGAACATTGTGGTGCTTTGGTCAGTGTGGACTGACTGATGATTCTGCCTTGTCCTTGTGACTTTCACAAAGCAACTGCATCTTCTCCACCCTGATGATTTGTCCTTGGTGAAGTTAGTTAGAAGGGATAAAGATGCTTCTTGTTCTTCCTAGTTCACTTCCAGAAGTGTGTTACAACTCTAAGTTACAATTTACTTCTGCTGCTTGGCTGATTTCAACACAGCATCACAGAAAAAACCAAAAACCCAACTGTTCTAAAGACTTATTTCAAAAAGCTGATGTTGTGAATTCCATATGTGTAGGGGTGTGTGTGTGTGTCTATGTATGTACCTCTCCTATTGAGGCAACAAAGCATATAATTAATGAGGTATAACTGTCCTGATGAGAGCCAGGCAGCCCTGCTTGGAGTTGACATGTGCTTTTGAAATGCACGTTCATCTTGGACAACGAAAAAATGAAAGTTTTGAAGTCTTCCACTGCTAGCTACCCATCTTGTGCTACCTTGAAGCCAACGTGCAGGTATGCCTGTGGACTTCCAGCTCCGTGGTCGGAGGTCAACAGCTCTGACGGTCGGCCTCAACATGTTTGAAGCCAGGCCTTCTGGCAAGAGGATTTTCTTATTGAAGGATGATATCTTTAGGGACCTAATTTTTTAAACAGCAGCCAAGAGAAACGCTAACAGCACTCTGAAAAAGAGCATCAGAAGATATATTCAGAAGCACATGTAACCTGTCAAACAAACCAGAGGCCAAGCACACCAGAGCTGGGAAGTGATGTTTGCACTGCAGAGCCGGCCGTGCGTGGTCGCCCTGTGAAGAAAGGCAATCTGCTCAGAGCAGAGCCGGGCTGGAAGAGTCCCAGTAAATTTTCCCCACCAGGATCCCGAGTAACATTTCCGCCTGCCTTGTTGAATGTGTGCATTGGCAGAATATCCGCTCTATAAGCTGTGTGATTTTAAGCTGTAATTTGGTGCTCTGTTGCTGGTCTCTGCATGCACAAAAGGATTGGCTCTGCAGTTGCGGTACAAATGCGAGAGGTAAAAATCAGACTGCTTATTTATATTTCACTGAATGTGATCCCTTTGCTCCTGGATTCCTCAATTTTCCTAGCTCTACAGTGAGACTATTTCCCTTAAACTGTTTTGGAAGACTTGGCTGGCATTTATGAAGCCCAGTGAAGTTTTCAGAGTTGTTGTGGCAAGTGCTGGGGTCAGAGCAGGCGTGGTGCTGGGCAGAGGTTTTGGCAGGGGTGGCCTCATGTCACATTTCAGACAGGGGGGACACGAAGACCAAGTTGTCTCCCACACTTGGGTGTGGGTGCTAGGACTGGAGCGGGCCTCCTCCTCCTCCCTTCCCCATCTCTCTCTGCTCACCTTCCCACCCTTCTTTTGTTCGTCCTGCACATGCCTGGGCCACGTTCAGCCCAAACTGTTGAGATCAGCTTTGTCGAAAATTACACTTCAGATCAAAATGTGAGTTAGGTTCCTCCAGTGTGAAGTGAATGCTGGGTCTTTCTCTGCAGCTATAGATAAACCAGATATGAAGGTAATTACATCTCATTCCTATCTGACTCTCTTATTTGCCATAATCTCTTTTAATCCCTTTGATACTCATCATAATAATGTTAATCTTAATGAACTCATTTGGTATTAATGCGGATGTGATTTGTAAATTCAGAGCAGGCTTGCCATCCTTGTTTAGTGTTCATTAATATCCACTTAACTGTGTTTATGCTCTCTTTCTCCTGCAAATGGACTTGCACGTCTCTCTCTTCCACCTAGCCAATGTGGCAATTCCTGCAGTGAAACTCTCTTTCCAGGCTCACGTTCGTATTTCCTTTCTATTCCTCTTTCTACTTACGTGATCCCAGAGAAAGGAGCTGGTGGTTTCACCGCATCCATCTGCTAGTGGCTTTCTGTTCCCCATCGTTTACTCATTTCTTCCACTTTTGACATCAAAATTGAAGAAGCCCTTATCCTGTCACTCCTCATTCATGTGGCATTCCTCCTTAGATTGCCTCAGAGATATTACCTTACTATGGCCTTTGTTTAATTGTCTCAGAGGGTGAACGAGTAGGAGACACAGCCCCTAATCTTGGCAAAGAGACAAACTATTTGTTGCTTACTACCGTACTCTCCCCGAACACTCTGTTTATGGGTGGGGTACCTTGCCCAAACAGTTTCCGACGTGACCAGCCAATTCTAGTGAGGGAGGACTACGCTTGGATGTTGAACCCGATCCAAAGCTTATTGCAGTGCATGGGAGTGCTGCCTTGACGGGCTCTGGATAAAATCCGTAAAACTATCCTCTTTTCATTCCTTTGAGCACCCAACATTATTTTTCAACATCTCCAGCTTTGGGATGTGCCCTCCTGCAAAACTACTTGTTCAGCTACAGCGATTCCACAGACTTACGAACCTTGGATCCCTGTTAACAGTCAGTTTCCTCTTTACATGGGTGCTTGTGTTTGTTTTTAAACGTGGCATGGAATTTCTGTGTTGTGCTGCTTGCCATCTTCCCTCCCCGCTTCCTCCAAACACGTTTTTAAGGCCTTGATTGTCAAACAGCGTGAATTGTTTTTCAGCCCCGGTGACACACATTTTACTTTTTAGGGCTTTTGGATCTTGAGAGAGCCAGGAAAGTATCATTTACTTAGCAGAACGCTGTTTATTCCATCTCCACTTCCATTCTTTTTTTTAATGTCCTGATGTCTCCTTGTAGCATCAGCTTCCAAAGTTAAAATGAAGAACTGTACTGAAAACAGTTCTAACTTTCAATTTTTTTAAATATTTGAACATTATAATAAAACAAGCCACTGTCTTGGGAAACTTACTAGTCAAGAGTGAGAATTGTAGTCTCTCAGATCAGGACAAGCTGTATTTGTGTGATGGTCTTTATTTTAACATATGATCATTTATTCACGAGCATCACAGGATGTTTTGCAAAAGGGAGCCATTAGTCAAACATATTAAGTCAAACATATCAAAGCTCTTTATTAGTATAACTACAAAATGTATTCATATAAATAGCAAGGTGGAGAGTTTTACAGCAGATACTTACAGCTCTTGCACTGCTCCATGACCATAAAGAATATGGGCTAATGTCATTCAAATGGGCACCGTTTTCTAGAGATCAATAAATCTGTGCACATTAGCAGCAGCAAAATAACAATAGTAAAACTTCATTACATTTTCTCTAAGTGCCAACTAGTTATCAAAAGCCCTGTCAAAAATAATACCAGTAGAATGTTTTACCACACTGGAAAAGCCCATCAGCACCAGTAATTTTATATGTCAGTTTTAACATGAGGTATTTTTTTCCAAACTGAGTCTTAAAAACCAGACCAGAAAAAGAAATTACTGGACCGGATCCTCTCTTGACCTCAGTTTGAGGGCACTCAGTATCACAAAAAAAAGTTCCGATGCTGTGTTCTTTGTTGTCGCTCAGTTTCCAGATCTAAGTGAACTTTTCTTTAGCTGCAGCTGAAGGTGTGTGCTGTGTTTCTCTTGCACTGACACTTGCAGGACTGCAGGAATCCTCATTGCTCTGAGTACTTTTTAGTTTTCTTTTGGAAATTTAAGCAGAAATAAGATTGACTAAACATTCAAAATAAAGATGAAGTTAAGGCTGAGTTTACAAATTGACTGAATCAACAGATTCCTTGCCATCGGAATACAGTGTTGACAAATAACTCCTGTGGCTATTTGTATGAAGCAGGGATGTGGTGCACAAAGTGCAGATTAGTACAGAAATCTCTGTATACGTGGATCTGCATGTGTATACAGTCACTCTACACCCCAAATATATTTCAGGCTGCAAGGTGAAATTAACTTCTGTCGTTCCTAAGCAATCCTATCAGAAAGAATTTATCACGTGAATAAGATTCCGAGTTGCATGACTTAAGGTGGTGATGTGGGTATATACGTTTGAATGACAGCTGCTTTCTTTCTGAAACTGAAAATGTATTAGCACCCCTCAGCTCTGCCTCCCATTTCAAGATTTTTCAGAATGAGAAATCAAATCTTGGGCAAAAATGTAAAGAGCAGTGCAAGGGGGACTTTGCTGTGCATCAGTGTTTTGTTCATTTTTTTTTATACTTGCTAATCTTACGCATTTTGGAGCTTTCTCCATTCAGAGCAGAACACGATGCAGCTCAGTGCAGCTACTGCAATTCAGTAGATACTGTAAAATGTTGAATGAACAAACAATATGTAGCAAATTACCTTTTAGTAATAATTTAGCCATTATTTAGTTTAGTTTAAACTATTTTCACAAGAATTTGTAGTGCCCTATGAAAGAGCTGGAGAATGCTTCAGGAAAAGTACAAAACCTTTCCAGCAACATTTATAAAAATATAATGAGAAAATAAATTAATTTTACAGAAAAAAAACCCTGAGTATAGTGCTAGTTATATAAGCAGGGACTTATAAAGATCTGTTTAGAAAAGAGAAATGTGGTTGATCGAAAAGTTTCCAGCAAGGTTCAATAATGGTTAAAATTTGGGCTTTTGACAAGTAACAATTGTGTTTAGGGAAATTGGGAATTGTTTCAAGAGAAAATGCTTTCTCTTCCAAATTGGTTATTGGTTCTGCTGAGAAATATCTTTTTTTATATATTTAAGAAAAAGGTCTTAAAAAGAATAACGATTTCTCACTTGCTGTAGACTGAAAGATGATTAAGCTTCGTACATTTTATTTTCTGTTTGATGGCCAGTGTCTCTTTGAAACGCTTCTGTTACTTCTGATTCGTTTCTGTGGGAAAATGCCCAGAATGTGTGAAGAGTAGCGAATGATAAAACAGGCAACAATACTTTGGCAATCACATGAGTAACATTCCAGCGTTTTAAACTTCGGTCTCACCTGGTGCCTGGGACAAATTCCTGACTGATAGCACAGCCAGCAGCAGCACTAGCTGACATCTGCTTTTTTTCTTTTTTTCTTTTTTTTTTTTTTTCCCTTAAAAGATAGTTCTTTATCTTGGGGAAATTTGTTTTAAAGAAGCGATGCTCCCATAAGAGGACTTTTTGTGATGTGGAACTCACTGAGCTGGATGTAGCGAGGGTGTAAGCCTGCTGCTTCCCCACACAGCACTGAGCATGGGGGGG
>VZRU01003684.1:177899-273604 GCA_013398155.1 Pedionomus torquatus
GCACATCTGAATTATGTGGCTCTTGTGCACAGTAATTATCAAACAGGACAAACATTAGATATAATAATTAACTGATTGGGTCCCATATTTGGGTTTACCCAAACAATCTCCAGAGGACTTAGAAAGTTCTTCTCTACTGTGGGGAAAATAAAAAAATCTCTGAGCCCGGTCAAAATCTTGGGCAGTTTAGGGCGAAAACTGTTTGGACTGTTGAATAGCTCCAAGAAAATGAGTACCCCAAAACTACACACACCTTACTGGATGAGTCTGCAAAGACTTATGGCACTGCAGCACAGGAAGGTGGGTGAGTTGCACACAGGACAGATGGAATTATTGCCATTTTCCCTGGGGTGAATAGAGAGAGTATCAGGAAAAGCAGAGAGGAGGAGAACTCGGTTTATTTAGCCTGGGGAGAACGGCTAACAGGCGATGTAATTGCAACCTTCAGCTACTTACAGGGTAGTTACAGAGGAGACAGGATCTATCCCATTTTGCAGAGTGAAGACCGAAGACAAGTCACAAGTTTCAGTGAGAGAAATTCCTGTGGGAGCAAAAGAAAGAAAGGCTCCCGCAGGAGCGTGGCAAGGCACAGCAACCGGGTAGGGAGATGGTGCAGACAGTCATCCACCATTGCCGGAGACTTTCACATTTGTTTTGAGCAATGAAGAGCATCTGCATCTCCTGTAAGAGGTGTGGACTGAACTGCTGCTACTGGGGAGAGAATTAATTGGGCTTCAGGGTGCTTCATTTCCCAGCTTTCGTACACAGTAAGGGACAGTCACCTATGGTTTAGGAGATGCCTGATAAACATGCAAAAAGAAAACAGAAATCCTGTCAGCCAGCCATTTTTGGCTCAAATGTGAGCCAAAATGAAGCCAAGTATCTTCTAATTTTATACACAGTTGAATGAGTCCCTGCTGGACTAAGCATCTGTATTTTCTGGTTATAGTCAAGAAGTGCAAGAGAATTCTAAAATGCTATGAGAAAATCCATCTCTGAGGTATTTCCAAACCAGTCAGATGTTTTAAGTACCACCTTTTTGTCCTCCTCCCCCCCTCCCGGCCTTTTTCTTTTTGGAAACATAGGGGAAATAAACCATAACAAACAAAACTTCTGGGCCTTTGGGGTAATTTTCAGCATACTTTGTGAAACTAGGAGACAAGTTTTGTCCATCACCATGTAAAGGATCCATTTGCTAATATCCCTGTAAGCTCAAAGATCTGTTTTACAGGAACTTAGCTAGCAAAAGCTGTTCCTACTATAAAAGTAATGGTACATTAATGCTTTTTTGCAGTGAACTTGTGTACCTTATCCTGCGTTCATATTTGCCCATTAATGACTATCCAATATGCTGTCACTAATACCACATGTAAAATCATGCCTTGCCCTTCTGCAAGATCAGTTATTTTATCATTGCAAAATTAATAATTTATTATGGAATATAGTGTAAAGACTGAGCAATAGTCACTGCAGATGTGTTTTCACTGACAGAAGCCTGTGCAGCAGCGCTGACTCGGTCTTAGGTTTGTCTTGAGCTGAAAGGCGTAGAGAAGGATATTGTTCATATTTATGAAGTTTCAAAAAGTGCAGTCCTAGAGCATACAGCCTGGCTCTCACTACACCACATTCTTTACTGTTGTGCATTCACCTTGTTTGCATCCTCTTTTCTAGTAATCAAGGCAGGCTTTGTCCTTTTAAAGTGCCGAGGCTGACCCTTTGGTAAATCTCAAAGATGATTTTGTACCGCTGGCGGACCAGGAGCAAGTCACTCAATCTAGGCGTGTGGGAAAAACTTCCTGGCTGGAAGAGCTAATCCCCTTGGAAAAGAAGACATAAAGTCCCATACTTTCCTGTAAAATAGACTGTTTTCCCTTTGCCTTGAAAACAACATTCCTACCTGGTTAACTTATTAATGAAAGTAGTCAGTCTTTAAGTAAGATAGCTTTGAAAATATCAGAGTTAGTTCTGTTTTTCATTAATACATCGATATTGATGTTTGGGTCTCTAACTGTTAAAATCAGTTAGGAAAAAAATCTAGAAGAGAAGACATAAAAGAGAGGAATGAGTTGAAATATTAGGTTGTTTTTAATAGAACAGGAAATGAAGAAAAACTGTCAGATGTAAGGTTTCTTTTTTGTCATTGGTGTGTTTGTGGCAGGTGAGCTGTAACAGTAACTAGTTGTATGTAAATAACAAACCTGTTCACTTAGTTACTGAAATTTAGATTAACTCAATATGATTTAATTTCTTAATTATTCTGTGCAAATAAAAAAGAGCAAAAATTTGTCAGGCTTACAAGAAAATTATCTCTTTTAAAATGAGCTAGGTAAATTTCCATATTAATATGTCATTTCAAACTGAAACTTTTAGAAATGTTAAAAACCTCTGCTTTTCCAAAAATATATATTCTTTTCCCCTTGTAAGATTTATTAAATGTAATTTATTTGTGAATTTAATAATTTTGGGCAATCTGAATGTGTTGCTTTGGATAAACATTCTATTTCACTGGGGTAAAAAGAGAAGTCCAGCTCTAGCTTTTGAGCTTGGCTGCAATTTTCTGCATAAATCACATGTGTTACATTGCAAGTGAATTCACAGCATTAGAGAAAGTATATTTAATTTGCACACACTCATAGATAATTGAAGTCTCTACCCTCAAATAACTGGCATTTTAGTTGATACCAGGAGCCTCTCGAAAAAGCTTCCCATCATTTCTAATATGAGCATGGCACCGTTCAGGCTGTGAAGAAGTAAAAGGAATTGGTGCAGAAAAGGCTTTTGCAACTTCATTTTTTGCAGTGTGTTTTTGTCCTGGGTAGCAGGGCCAGCAACGCGCTCTGCTATACTTTCGTCATCTCTGCCATCCCTAGAACTAGCTATGAGTTACGGTGGCTCAAGAAATCTTGCAAGGTTCGTAATACTCCAGAATATTAAAGGAGGGCATGTAAATTCATGTAGCTAGATGCTTGCAGGATTGGAGACTAGATGTCCATAGAAGATGATTGAAAAAACTTGCTTTCTCGCCAGTGACAGGTTAAAAATAACCCTCCATTTCAAGCTGCCTGGAACACCGTTTCCAGTCTTGCCAGAGCTCTTGGAAATAGCTTCTTTTTGCCTTACACAGTACCTTGTGCATACTGACCTAGAGAGTTAAATCTGCTGTTTGGTGCCTGTATTCCCCGAGTTCCAGTGAGTTACAATTTTGTCTGCCTGGGTTTCTGATGATTTGAAATGGAAAAAGAAAGGGAGCTGGAAGGGTTTTCACTGTCACGTAGCCCTGAGGACTGGTGGTCAGTGGGGCAGGTGTGACTGGATGCCCAAAATGTCCATTGCCTTTGAAAATCATAGTTCTGCTCTGATGGGAAAATTCTCAATTGCCTTTTCTTCTGTTTTGTTTGGTGAAGAGTCAGAAGGTAATGAGGAAGCCCATAAAACTCCATTTTAATGTTGCATTCTTTAAGTCGTAACATGAAGGTCCTTTGGGTGAGGTAAAATGTGTTAAATATTAAATACATCATTCATGATGTCTTTTTTTTTTTTTTCCAATGGTCATTTTCCTCAGTAAAGAACTCAAATTAAAAATACGTAATCCTTAGTCTAAGAAGAAGTCTGTCTCTCAGATTTGCAGGGGGTTATGTGTTTGGTGAGTAGCAAGGTTCATTCTGGGTGTGATAGACTTTCAATTGGCATCATTTTTACCCAGTAATGTGGGGTTCTCATTTGGTTATTTCTCTTTGCACTGATCCTTGATATATCACTTTAAAATAAAAGAAATCTGAGCAGCTGAACCGTATGTTTATATCATAGCTCCTAATGTCAAAATTTTAATTGATTTTCCCATATTTGGGGTTAGGAGGGGGCTGTATCATGTTCCACGACGTCATAAAAACAAAAATATTTAAAATATGTTTCAAATAAAATGAGGGGGGGAGAAGAAAAAAATGCTTAACTTAGAAAAGATGTGGGATTCATTAACAAAGGAAAATACTGGCCACGGACCAACGGCAAGCCAAATGTTTTGCCAGCAGTTTGCAGTTCACAGTCATCATTGCATGTCACTCTGCCTGCTGCACCAGCCCCTCCAACCATATATGCCTTCCTTTTAAAGAGAAACCTGTCTGGTTTGAGTTGAATAAATTAATTTGGGTTTACTTAGTTTAAAAACAAAAATATAGAGGGCCCAATTTTATTTCATTATGCCCGTGGGTAAAGCAGTCCAAGGTAATTACAACCGCAGTGCTGGTTGCTCTATCTTAATTAAAGAGGGTTTTTTTGCACATAGGTTTTTGCACAACATAATAAAATAGTTTGTGGTCTGGCTAGCCTCAGTGTCACAAGAGCTTACTCACTTGAGAAATTGTCCAGCATTTCCAAAAGCTGAGGCCCTTCCATGCGAGGGGAAGCGTGGAGCTGCTCAGCGGAGCACAGGTAGTTTACAGTCCCTCTTAGTTAGTGCACGGGCACCATCGTAAATCACGCAGCAAACAGCCTTTCATACACTCTCGTACACTAAGTGGCATGCTTGTCAGCAGCAATGAATGTGGGCTTCAGTAAGCCTTTAAGCAATAACGTACTCTAGAAATGTGTGACACCGGTTACACACCTGTGACCAAACCTCATATTTTTCCAAACTTTCCTAGTAATGTTTTGGGTTGTTTGGGATTTTTTTTTTTTTTTTTTTTTTTTTTTTTTTTTGGCAGGTGTGAGGGGTGTCTCCTTTGCAAATAAATAAGAATTATTGTTTAGCAAATCCTTCTAAAGAAAAGGCATCAAAGACATTTAAATAATATATTTGGGATGAGGATTAAAAAAAAACCCAAACTCAAATCCCAACAAGCATGGCTAAGATGGCCTGTTATTAGAAAAGTCAAAGGAGGCATGTTTGCTAGTTGAATAAATCAAGTAGCATTGTAAAAACACTGTCTCAGGCATGATTAAGGGTAAGTGATTTTCATTACTACATTAAGTTCTCCTTTCTGTTGTGGTGCTTTTTATATCACATCAAGCGCAGCTATTTACTTATGTTGCTTTAAAAAGCCCCAGCGCCTCAATTACTTAAATCATG
Organism: Pedionomus torquatus; assembly: GCA_013398155.1. NCBI lineage: Eukaryota > Metazoa > Chordata > Aves > Charadriiformes > Pedionomidae > Pedionomus > Pedionomus torquatus. Next base: position 182,965 of record VZRU01003684.1, read on the forward strand.
ACCCTGTGCATTGATTTGGAAAGACAGCAACACGAGCTAGCTTTACTTAATGCTCACGAACCTGGCATGGGGGCTGTTCTTTGGGTGCTCTATCTCATGCAATTGGTAAAACTGACTGACTTCAGTTTTGCCAGTTCCAGTGGACCAGATCCCTGGGTGGCTCATTCCACTGCCTCCAACAAGTTTCCCACCCCACCTGGTGCTTGTGCTTTCCTTCAAGTTGCACACCTTTCCCTTTTCTTACATTTGTATTGTTAGATAACGAGGGCCATCAATTGCCCTCGACCCAGATTCCAGTTGCACTACCTTACTCATTTGGTAATGATGGTCCACGATTTTCTCTGAACTTTGCAAGAAAGGTCTCAAGGTTGGAATATGGAACATGCAAAGGGCCCTAGATGCTTTGCTCAGTGACCAACAGTGGATTTTGTTCCTCTCTGTTGGGGATCTGGGTTCTCCTGTGGAGGAGCAAGCAAATTTAGCTTCAGCTTTGAGTTTCACCTGAGCTTGCATTTACAGAGGAGAAAGTGCCAAGGGGCTGTGCGTTATACCCTAAGCAGGACTCCAGCCAAAGGCGAGGGCAGCCCTTGGCTGCGTTTGGGCTGCTCTGAAGCACTGCTAGCAGTGGCTGCCCATGGGACAAGAGAAGCTGGAATATGAGGTGCTCAACAAAGCTGCTCTTCCAGCCTCCCTAGGCATGGCCTAGGTTCTTGGCAGCACTGGCTGCATAGGACTGGGAGTGTCATTATAAACACCTGGGCTTCCTAGAGGTCTTCATGCCTAGAATTAGAGATGTGTAAATGGGGAGAATTAGCCTAGAGGTGGACCAGGGAGACTTCCACACACCCCCACGTAAGTTCAGAACATGAAAATACTGATTTACGTCTCATGATACTGAAGCAACAACATCCAAATATGCTTCTAGAATGCAGCTGCCAAAGAAACGTTTCACAACGAACAGAGAGGGGCATCCCTGTGGCAGCTTCAGCTGAGGTGCTAATGATTTCATAACCTGTTCTTTTATTATGCAAGCTACAAAACCTGCTGAGACTGTTTGGCACAGGGTGCCTGCTGCTGGGGCAGGAGCCAGGGTGCAATGGCAGATTGATAATGGGTTTCCATGTGGAACAGATCTGCGCTGTGTGTTTTACGTACATGGTTTTGAAACTACAAGAAAACAGCCACTTTCTGTTTCTATTTGCATGAGAGACTTCTTGTGAATATCTGAAATAGACATTTATTGTGACCGTAACCCTACCACAAATTAAAATCAGATCCCAAGTCCCCTGTGAAAAAGCAGCTCATTATAAAGTATGGAGATGTCAGAAGTGATACTAAATGACACTTAACTTTAAACCCCCAAACACTATGCTTATCCATGGCTTAGGGTTAAATCTACAGTGGATATAATACCAGGAGCTAAGCAAGGTTTACAGGGGTGGGGGACGTCCCAGTAGATGTATTGCCGCAAGCTAAAGAACAAACAGCTGGGTTTACGCGTCTGCCAAATGCAAAGCATCTTGCATATATACTGCTGCGTTTTCTTCTCTTAAGCCACAGATTACCTTTGTTACATATCCTACATAGACTGGGCCAGATTTACATGAGGTGCAGTGCTGTTGATGCAGACTGTTTGTTGCCATAGAGAAAGAGATGAAGGCAGATTTCTGCATTGGTCTAAAAGGTATACATCTGAATCATTATTCCTAAACATTTGGTTTTTTTCATGAAATTTTATGCATAAGCCATTATAAGGACTTGTTATCTGGTAGGCTAAAACTGTGCTTCACAAAATAGACAGACCAGGGGGAAAGACTGACTTTACCCCTATTCTTTGCATTCATCGTATTTGCTTCTCCTGTTTAAAAAAAATGAAGCAGAACGACAACAGAAAAAGCAGAACGGAGCGAGTAAGCCATGGCTTCCGACCCCTGGAAATTGGCCATACTCACTGCTGTGCAAATTCCTGCTGCTCTCTGAGCTGAGATCATACTGTTGGAGATGGCAAGTGTATAGAGCACAGATCTGTATCTTTCTTCCATTGCTAAATATTAAATGTAAAAAATGCAGGTGATGCAGCAGGCTTTGACCAGGCTTATTTATGTGACCACTGAGATATTTTAGCCAGATCAGTCAAATGTCTGGCTCTCTGTGGGCCAAATCAGATAGATCTGATGTTACTGTAAACTGAGTGGAGCTGCCCCTTCGTTGTTTGGGTAAAGTTAACATTTTTTTGCATGTTCACCTGCACTGTTCTGGTATGTCTCAGGGTATGCGTGTGACAAACACTTTGCTTATTTTATAGGAAATTCTATAAAATTCTATAATACTCTTCATCTAGCAAAGGGCACGTCTTCTTGTTACCGTTCTCCCTTTTCTGCCTCTTCCCCTTCCTAAGCTGACAGGCCTTTTCCTCTGCCTTCCCGACAGCTCTAAGTAAACAGTTAACAACAACAACAACAAAAAACACCAACAAAAAACCCACCCAAAAAAACCCAACCCGAAAAGAAAAACAAACCCCCACAAACCCAGCTAACGTTTCTTGAATGTCAGCATGCTCTGACTTTGTCAGGCCAGTAGGAGAAACAAATTACATTGTCAGAGGCCTTCCACTGACAACTCCGCCGTACCCATTCCCACAGTTTGAATCTGGAAACTCTTATTGCAGATGATGCAGTGCATTCTGATGGCTGTAGTGGCACTTTGCTGAGAAGCGGTGCTTTGGATTCGGTGTTGCAGCATCAGGCAGGCAGCGCAAGTTGAGACGATGCTTGTGTTCCTGGAAGGGCTGCTTTGGAGCCACATTTCTACAGGATACTCAGGCCGTATCTAGACAAGTGGCATTACTTCAACTGTGCAAATGCAGCTAGAGAGGTCCTTTTAGCCTGGTCAGTCTGGACTTTTAAAATAGTTTCATCCAAGAATGATTCCTTTTTGCTGAATTACGTTGCTGAAAGGTGAATCGGTAAAATCTCAACATTATCCAGTACCTCTGCAGTTTCAAAATTCAGCTAATTCAGCTTTTTAGTCTGCTGATCATACTGCTACTATATTACTTGCCGGGGCATGGCAGCTCTCTAGCTCAAGCACTGTTTCAGCAGTGGTTCTCAAAGGGAAAGTGGGGAAAAAAAGAAACACTGCAAGCCAAAAGTATTCATGGAGCGTGTGAACCCTTATGGTTCATGTTGAAGACACATGAAATAAATAATCAGGAAAAAAAAATAATTAACAGTGTGTGAGTTCATACTGCATACTCTCAGAAGCTGACAGCTGTGCTTCTGCATGACTGCCCACTGCCCATTAACTCCTTTTCTCTAAGTTGGTGAAGTGGATGTCGTACAAAGTTCTGTTTTGGAAGAATGTTTTCTCTTTAAGACAATGTGTCTCTGAAGACACACAATCCCCCCCACCCCCCAAAAGTAACTAATAAAGAAACAGCTGTGAGACACCACATCAGAAACATCAATGCAAATTGGAAGGTAAAGATGTAAAATAAACTTCTTTCTCTTAGTGCGATGTAGTGTGTCCTTAACACATGTAAGTCAGCATTTCAGGGTATAATTTAGGTAAATATCTTCGTAGGTATCTGATTCTGTTCTTAATGACTGCATTAGCGGTACTTCTGTGAAATTCAATGGCAAGAGCATCATGCCCAAAAGAATATCTGCCACAGCAGGATCAACCTCTCCTTGTCTTTCTCATCTGTACTGTATGTGCTGCACAGAGCAAGCATGATGAATACAAAGAAGAGTGGAAAGCTGGGTTGCAGATTGACATATTGGCTTCAGTGATGGTATCAAGAAGAGCAGCAAGGGTTCAATTTGGCCTTGGCCAGTGCTTTCAGGAGAAATGCTGAACATATTGTGCCGATCCTCCTGCTTCACTTCATAAACTAATCACCACCAGGGGTCAGGAGAAATTCCTCGGTAGTAGTCCACAGATGTCAAGGTGTAAGGTGGGGATTTTTGTTTTCTTTTGAGGCATAAGACATAGATCACTGTCAAAACTTGCTTTACAACTAGATATGATGTATGTTATATACCGTGTATTTATGGAGTGTGCGTGCATGTGTGCGTATGAGTGAGATTCCCAGTTGGTTTAAATCCATTGTCTTTGGCAAAGCTTTATGCTGTACACCATTGAGAGCTGGCTCTATTGCTGTTGATATGTTAATGATTTTCTTATTGTTTTCTCAAATTATTGCATTAACTGGGTTACAGCTTGTGAGCTGCCTTTATTTTTCAGGTTTATATTTCCTTGATGATAGTTTGCTTATAAAAAAAAGCATATTTTGAAAGTCACCAGGTAGAGTAATTTGCAAAGTTCTTTAGGAGGAAAGTTTTGAATATACTTCTGATTCTCTCATTACAAAGAATGATTCAAATAAGAATGGCAAATCCCTGATGAAAAACTTAGAGATATGTGCCTTTTCATATTTTATCCCATTTCCACTTGCTTCTATTTAGAACATTTCATAATAGTTAGTATCCTTTCTGCTTTAAGCTGGAGAGTCTAAAAAAATGTGCTTTGCATCTGACGTTACTGACCACTTAGATTTGCTGCTCTTTAATGTAAGTACTGGCTGGTTTGTGTGCATATTTTTAAAAATTAGGATTTATGATTTACATATTATCTGGAATTTGATATATAACTTGAAAGGCTACTGTAGCCATAATAAGAATGAAAATAACCCTGAACTGTTGAAAATTCAACTCAGAGCACCCAAAGTGGTAATGACTGCAATAGTAGTTTTGTCGATATTTATAAATCAATGTAAACCAGAAACTGGATGTTTTAATTTACTACAGTTTCAGCGTAACTGATACCCTCGAGTTTAGAGCTTTAAGCTTTGTGAAGTGCAATGTTATTGCAGGGCATGCATCCAATTTTTAAAACATTATATAGATTGGAGACAGATGAGCTTTTCAGAATTATTTTTGGGCCTATTTTGATTGAATGCCTGAGATGCATTTTCCAGTGGAAATTAATTGCATTGATGTGAAAACAAATGAACTCCAACCTCAAAATTAGCTGCAGGTTCATGCTCAAACCGGTACTTAAAAGGTAGGGAGTGGGCACAGATAGTGACTGGAATTTGCTATGACAATATACACTTGATTGCAAGGATAAAATAACCTTCTTCGATGCCTGCTCTTTTTTTTGCTGTCTCTTGTAATGTGCACGCATGCATAGGGAGGGAAATTTTCCCATGTATCTGTGGCTGCACGAGTGGACCATGGCTTTTACTAGCTATCACTTCTTCCCCTCGCATGTTGCTGGAAACCTTTGCTGGCCTGTGCTGGCATCTAAGCGTCAGTGAAATCTCCAGCAGCCGCTCACTACCTGTCGCTGTTGTGGGGCATTTCTGGAGTGCACCATTGAGTAATACAAGCTGCTCTGGGCGACTTTATTAGCAAATAGCACCTAGCACGATTTCCACCATTCCATGAAATTTGCTTTACCAAGGTGAAAAAAAATGCTGTAGATAAGTTTGGGATTCCTGTTTGCTCGACTGATGTGAGTGGTAACTCCCATTGAGATGCAGGCAGGGAAAGCAATGTGAGCTCTTTAAATAACGAGGGCAGACAACGCTGGCTCGGAGCTGATTTCTGTTGAAGTACAGCTGCAACAGTTCTCCACAACTTTGTTCTTTCTGCCTCGAGATTCACCTCTTCCCTGTGCTTCTCATCATTTGTACTAATACAGCTGTCAGTTGGGATTTTTAGCATGTTTAAGAGATGAAGCGTGTGCAAAGGTTTCTCCCAGGAAATGGCATATATTCATTTTGATCTTCATGAAAGTTTGAAAGGAATCAGTGAAGTGGGTTGGGGGTGGGAAGAAGGTCACTGAAGATATATAGCTATTTGGCAGCTCTTAAGATATTTTTACGCCTGGAGGTGACTTGCTAAACGGATAATTGAGAGTACACCCTCATATACATACTCCTCTCCCTCCTCCCCGACTGCCACCCACTGAAACAACCAGCAGCTTTGAGACACTGAGCACATTTGGGGCTGTGACCATGGTGCGCCACACACAAGTATACTAACTTTTCTCTGGGCTGTAGAGAGACCTTGGCACCGGAGGATCATGTGCTGACGGCAGAAGTGCTGGGGAAGCAATGAGCGTTAAAAAGCGCTATGGTATTCTTGTTAAAGGATAGGATTAAGGGCTGGATTTTGGTCTGTGACTGATGTCATGTGTCATCTGAGACTTTTCTAAGCTTCTAATTTTCAGCTTTACTTATTTGCTATTTTGTTTAGGAAATCATGTTTGTGTTTTCTTATATAATGCCTTTCTTTTGTAGTATTTTTGTTGTTGAGGGTAGAATTTAAATCTCAGTAAATAATTCATCTCATGTATATACCTACTTGCTTTCCCCACCAGTGACTGCAGGCAGACTCTGCTTTCCATAGTGGATACAGCACAGTTGTTTCTTGTCAACGATAGACAGACTGAATCTGACAGTGGCAGATACTGGAGTGTTTTTCTCTCACTGAGACTGTTTTCATTAGTCAGTCCTTTTCAAGCAAAATTGTAACCAAATCAATGCTCCAGGTTCAACCATAGTGTTGTGGCTACATGTGCCAGATGTATTGCCACATGGTCTTGAGACCCACCAGGGTTTGGAGGCACTGCTTTTGGCTCTGTACAAGCTCTAGACCACCAAAAATGAATGAGAATCTGATGGAAAAAGCTTTATTCATTTTCACAGATATGGAAAGATTCAGATTCACCTCCTTTAAAAAATAAATAAATCTGGAAGCTCCATTTGGGGTGCAGTGTGTCTTTCTGTTAACTACCAACAGCAACTGTATTTCTGTGTGGACCTAAGTTAGGTGCCTGAAGTGAATTGGCCATGATCAGAAACCAGCCTGGGATTTAACCCCTGTCACTTAAGCACTAAGCGAGTGTTTTAATTCCCAACATCTTTGGGCACAACAACCTTCCCACTCGAACTTTTGCAGCACTGGATGTGTGGGACCTTGAGAAAGAAAAAGTCAAGAGATGTTAAGCCATTCAAAGCATAAGGTCTCCACAGCAGTCCCATCTGCCTGCAGGCGTGTGAGAGGATCAGCAAGTACATCTTTCTTAGACACCCAGGCAGGCAAAACATCCCCGAAACACAGGGGCGTGAAACTGCTGCCGCGGCATCCATCATCCTGTGGAGGACAGTGAAAACATGTGCTGTCATCTTTGACATTTTAATTGAAAAGAAAGCTTACACAGATTTCGACCTTAAGCAGTGTGTTTACACAAGTGTATACAGAGAAATAATCTGTCAGTTCAGAGCAGGCTCATTGCTATAGGAGTTGGTTTAGTAACCGAACAATCCAACATTAGCTCACACACCTTGCCTTGTTCCATGCCTCAATAATTTTTAGTAGAAATACTTTGCCTAGAGGCATGCAGTTATTAAAAAAGAGGCTCAGCTTGCTTAAAGTCTGGAATTATTAGCTCATGGTAACAAGCCTGCACTGGAGAAACTGTTGGTTCTTTGTTTTCATGACTTTGCTGTAATTCACCGTCTTATTTTCAGAGACAAACTTCTGCTTTGTTTGGGAAGTTAAAAGAAAAAAAAAAGAACAAAAAAGAGGAAAAATAAATCACTTCAAAAAGATTATTTTTTTATTTTTTTATTATAAAGCAGGGTTTACAAAGCTCGTTTAGCACTTCTATTAAATTTCACTGGTCCAGATAATAAAGGTAAATAGAAAGTGAATTTTGAGAAAATTATTTTATCACATTTCCAGTATATGGATCTGTTGGTACTGAGAACTCATGGAGAGCTCTCCAAATATCCTCTCAGCCCTTACAGAGTAAAAGGAGCTTTTTCTCCATCTTTTTGCAACCTACTATTCTTTTTGGATGCAAAGTTATGAAGGTCAAATAAAATCCACTTGCACTTCTCTAACTTCTTTGCAAATGGAGTCACTTGAGCAAATGAAGGCTCCAGCACCTTGAGGTGGCAGAAACCTGGCAGAAGAATTACTTGGTGTTCAATTGTCACTTTTGTCTGGATGCTGGCATTGGGTTTCTTTCTGGCTGTTTAACCTATTGCCATTTTTCCTCAATGAGCCTTAAATTTTCGAGTGTTCTTGAATTTTCTTGCCAGGCTGGAGCCTTAAGCCTGACCCTTAAAAGGAATGGACATGCCAGCAAAGATTTGTGTAAGCTTTATTGCGGTTATTTATCCAGGTTTTAATTCAGCTGCCATTTGGTACGTTTGTGTATTATTCCTACCCTTTTTCTCCAATGGAGATTGATACACCTTTTTGGTGGTGATGCACAATCATTTGTTTTCCTCAATAATTAAGCTTGGTCCTGTCTGATCTGGGAGACTGCAGTGACAGTGGAATCAGTTTGACATCGTGGCTTGCTTTTATGATCAAGTCGTGTTTATGCTGCAGTCACTTGCTTTTATCCCACTTTTTTTTTTTTTCCTATTTTATTACAAGAATGTGTTTTTATATGAGTTGGTTCTTTATAATCCCTTGAACCTGCTTTTTGCAGTGTTTCGTTGTTTTGCTTTAACTGCACCATTATCCTCCACGTATCATTTGTGAGTTCCAGCTGTGTGCATAACACTGTGCAGAACATAAACTTCTCTGAGGAGGTTATAGTCTAAGAAACCATTCTAGCTTTTCTTATTTTTCTTGTAATGGGTCAGGCAATAAGACCCAGTGAAATATTTAGAGGGAAGGGAAGATTGAAACCAGCAGTTTTTAAGACCTGTAAGAGCCAAAATGCAAATGTTAATGGGTTCTGTGAGGCTTCCAAGGACCTGCTGGTCCTTGTACCTATGCTGAATTTGCAGAGATTCCTTAAACATGTGGTCAGGAAATATAGGTGGCATTAGCACAACTGAAGTTTCTAAAGGCAAGGTTTATCATTAACTAAATCTTTAAATAAGATTTTGGCCCACTAAATACATTACAGTAGTGGGGCTGCTGATCTGTGGGACTTTTCTCCTACAAGCTTGGGTGAAAAGTGCAGAATTCTTAAAAATTTTGGAGGCAATTTTCCACAGGTTTCTGGTATTTTTCTGTATATATACTGCTCCCAGTCCTACCTATCCCTGTCTTTTTTTTTTTTTTTTTTTTTTTAAAATAAATAAATCATANTTCTTTCCATTCAGTTAGATGTTCTGTCCCTGTGAATTAAAACAAATGAGCGGCAATGCACTTCCTATGGAGTTGCTTTTTTCCCAGCGAACAGCTTCTTAGGTGACATCAACGGATATGTGAATTGAGCAGTAACGTCTCTTTGCTTGCTTTTGACTTCGTATCATTTCCTATCTATGTGCTGCATCTTGCTCCTTTTGTGATGCTTGTTGCTGAATTCCTTCTCCCTCTGTGCCAATGTGTAGCCCATTATCTTAATTGTGCCAGCTCTCCTCAAACACTTAACATGGGCTTTCCCTTCTCTTCTGAATCAAGCTTCTGGTCTTTAAGACTTTTAGAAGCTTAGCCTTATCTTATCTCAGTCCTTCAGTTTCTCATTACAGTGTCAAGCATCACTTTCTCTTTGCTAGTGTCTTTACATTCGGCTAGTTTCTGTTTCCCAGGCTGAAATCTCTTCTTGTCCAGCACTGGGAAAATACCTCTAGGTAACAGGAACCGAGGAAAATATATGCATACACTCCATTTAAAAATCTCAACAGAAAGCATAGCTTTGTCTGGATCCTCCCCAAATTCTCTAAGTTGAGCCAGAATTTTCCCTCTGTAGAGTATTGCCTGTGTCTCAATCTCAGTTACTCCCTTCCTCTTGCAAACTTCTTCAGTCCTGTCATTTCTGAGCATACGAGTTAAATAAAAACCATACAAAGAAACAGAAAAGCAACCTGAGGAGTGCCACTAAACTGTCTCCAATTCTTTAGCATATTTATTTGCTCGTGTGTTCTATCTGCGTCTCCTACTTTTCATCTGGTTTGTGTCTCTAGATTGTAAACACACTGTGTAAGAATTGTCTCTTATCTGTGTTTGTACAGTGCCAGGCTCAATGGGGTCCCGGTCCCGACTGGGACCTTTGGGCACCACCACAGTATAAATGTCTGCTACTGATAATAATAATCTACCCACATCATGCAGATGTCTGAATTGTCTGAGAAATACAAACAAGGATCTTTACTAGCTTGGCAGGGAGCCATTAATTTTAGGTGCCAGTTTTCTTTTCCCCTGAATACGGTTTCACTCTCTGAAAAACCTGGTGACACAAACCTCCCACTTCTTGGAAAGCTTGGCGCTTTGGTGATGCTGTGATTAAAACATCGTTAAACATGGGATACAGCAGGTCAGGTGAGGTCCCTGCAACTATGCGAGGTATTCCAAGTACTTGTCTGATGCTTTGTTGTTGCTTTCCTTTGTGATTGTTTTTTCTTTCCTCCTCTGAATGACAAATGAATAAATTGAAACTAGACAGAAATGCCCTACTTTTGTGGGGGAGGGTGCACCTCAAATAATGAGCCACAAATGAGGAAAGATATAGACTCGATAGGCTCAAACAATGGCACTGTGGATCAAACAACAGCAGACCAGCAGTAAATGGGGCAGCCGCTCCAGTCAGTACACTTTTCTCAGGGCAAAACATCCCCTCTACATTTTTACCCTTTGACTGAACTTTTCAAGTATTGAAGGCCAAGGAAAGCACTTGGGACAGGTGCTCTGGCCTCAGTAGCTGCTGTAGAAGTGATGTGCAGCTGGTCTGTAGAACCACATGCTCCAGTGAGCTTTTTAGCAATGAAAAGTTTAGTTAAAACAATACCCGGTTGTCCATGAGACATTCAGAGGGTAGTCTGTAGCAAACTGTGCTCCTCCTCATGGTAGGCTACTTGGGTGCTTCAGACTGAAAGCCACCCAAGCCACATGCACATAATAAAACACCTTGAAAAGATCCAGGCTGCTGGTATTCAGTGGTTGCTCCTCATTGCGTTGATCATAATGGTATCATTGCTGCCTTGTCTCCCTACTGCTTCTCCTCGCTCTCCCTCATTTTATCCTTGGTCAATAAGCTTTATGGAGCACAATCTCACCCACAGTTTTTAAATCACAGCTTCTAGGCACTGTTGTAATAAACATATATATATATGTACATACATATATANTGGAACGTGGTGCAGAAATCCCTGAGCCAGTGCTGACCCAACATGGCAAAGTGCCACAGCCCAACCAGCCACCTGTGGGCTACTCCTGTGTGAGCTGGCTGGGTCTGGAGGCCACAGAAAGTCAAGAGATGAGTTCCTTTGCTCCAGTGCAACTCCATATACTTACAGCTTTACTTTCTCCACACCAGCACTAACAAAAGTAGAACAGACTAGGTTGTGGTGTAGGTATTCACGCTGACTTTGCATGAATGCTACCTACAGGAGAGTAAGGAGCAGGAGAGAGGTCACGGTAAGATCCACTGACCTGCAGTGCTTCAGCATAACAGAAAACATACTGCGGTGATAATTTAAATAGCATCAGTCCTTCTTCATGTAGCACTGAATGGTCTAGGTCAGTATGAACCTAATATCATGAGACCTCAGCAACAAATTGTCATCTGCAGAAACTGCCCTTGAAGAACACGAGTTAAAGGAAGCCTGGTCTTTTAATAGACAAATGTAGTGTGTGCTCATCAAGCAGTCTAGCAAACTGGGTCAGATAGGTGTTGCATCACAGCAGACAGAATATTTGGTATTAATCAAGAAGGCACATAGTGAAGTATATAGCCTAGATATTTGATTACATTAGTGAAGTTATCTTTAATCGTTGGGTAGAGTCATATGATGGAACATGATCAAGTCACCATGGCTTAGCGGGGTACCGCCCATCTGTTTAAATGTTAGTAAGGATGACTCACAGTGTTAGCATGACTGTCCAGAGGGAGGGGAGCCAGCCTGGTCAGTTACAGCAGCTTGGCTAACGTGGTATTTTACTAAGCCACCGGAACGCTATCCATCCAGGCCACGTGTGCCCAAAGAGATAGTGTATGAATGCTAACTGGGACTTCATCGTGTCCAACAGCAGGCTCCTGCTAGAACACACTGAATATTCTTAAATTTGGGAAAAACCCCACAGATGGCCAAATTTTTTGTAAAATTGAGCATTTTCCAGTTCTCCCTCTTATCTGTCCTTTATTTGTGAGCCGTTTGCCCAATAACCCTATTTATTTAGGAACACAGGTGCCAAGGAATTAAAGTCCCTCAGTCAGCAATATTGACTGACAGGCTGCAGGCAACATCTCCTCAGCATTTACAAAGAGAGGAGCAGAGTCAACGTGTCCGACATTAAAAATAACAATTATAAACTCTCATTGACTTTCTTTGCTGCAGGATAGAAAGCAACAACAAAAGAGATTCTGTTGTCCTTGGAAGGAGAAGAAATGTCTTAGACAAATTGAGTATCTTAGCCTGTTATGGTTCTGTGCTATACACGTTCCTTGAGCTCTGTGCGAGTGAGCATGCATGAGCACATCGTGCTCATCGTGCATTGTGCTAATCGATGACCTGTATTCAATGTGGAAGCAATAGAAATATCCAATGTACTGGCCAATGTCAGCTTCCCCACTGGTGAATCTGGTGTGCATTATGTAGCACTTTTATTGGTGGCAGGAGTGGTGTAGACTTTTCAACAAAGAGGGTCAGCCTCGAAGCAGAAGGTTTCTCTGACTGCTCTTCACCTCTTTTCAAAACACACGTGGGAACAGACTAGCAGGAGCATAGCAAGGAAAAATACCTGAAGTACCACGGTATTTTTCCTCTGGCTAAGTGTAAAGCATATGCAGACTCCCAAAGCGAAGCAGCATTAAAGGTGAAACTGGGGACAGCAAGGAAGCTTCTTTGCCATTTTAATAAATACCAATAATTCCCTTTTGCCCAAGTCCCGTATTCCCAAGCTCATTAAAGCAATTTTGGAAGTTTTTTGGCTCTGGAACATATAAGCAAAACTCAAACTGTGCAGTCCCTTGAGAACCACTTGCACAAATTGCATAGGTCAGGCCAAAATAAGTTTCTGTCAAACAGCCTAACACCTAAGGTTATTATGAAACTGGTGAATTGTACAAAGGGTCTGTATGTGGGACAGTCTCAGAATGAATAAAGGGGTGGTGGTGGGGAGGCTGTTGTCATGGTACTTGTTTTACTTTAGTCCCATGGAAAACTCAAGTGATAGTTTTATTGAATGCGTTGCTCCCGTTAACCAGTGCCATTCCCATAGGCTGTGTCTAAGCTGGTGGAGCCAGAGAGTTTCAGAGCTCTTGTGAGAGGGTGGGTGCACACCTCAGTCTCGTCTTGCGAGAGGTATGAGAGTGCACCAGTGCATCCTTCTTTCCTGCCTGCTCCTCCCTGCCTGCTCTCCCCAGGGGGAAACCCAGGGTGCGACTCCGGCAGGGGCTGCAGCAGTTTCACCTTTAATGGTGCTTCGCTTTGGGGGTCTGCATATGCTTTACACTTAGCCAGAGGGAATAAAAAAATCCTCAGTATTTCAGGTATTTTCCTTTGCTATGCTCCTGCTAGTCTGTTCTCAAGTGTGTTTTTGCAAAGAGGTGAAGAGTGGTCATAGAGACCTTGTGCTTCAAGGTTGACCCTCAGCCCCCACACCCCATCATGGGAGTCTCAGTATTTCTGTCTGGTGGCTGTAACATGGACTTTAAAGTATGAGATAGAGAAGACCTGTTTTAGCTTGTTGTCTGCTGCTCTGCAAGGCTGTAGTTGCAGTGAGGATGGGCTGGTGGGAAGTGGACTCTGCTTGTAGGGGTCACCACAGCCTCTGGAAATCAAACTGAGATTGTTCTCCTCACATTCAGCCTGGTATCGCCTCAATTTTTTCTTTTCAAAGGATTACTGAATCTGATTTTCTTTGCTAGTTTGACCCTGTCCTAATGATTCATCAGCCCTCTTGTGTGAATGAGTGCTGGTATATGGAGCAGCTGGTTTTTAAGTGGAGAGTAGGATGGGTCAGGGGCTGTGTACTGTAAGTATATTTTCTGAGCTCATTGTTCCTGTGCTACGTCCATTCCAGTTCCACCACCTTCACAGCTCCCCAGGCTTAGCCTTGTGCTGAGCTGACTGTAGAGTCCCCTGTCCCAGAAGCTGGCTCATGGCTCCCGCACAGCACTTCTTGCACCCTCTCACAGGGTTACACCAGACATTTGGGAGATGTTGTCCTGGGTTTCTTTTGGGGGTTAGTGGAGGTATGAAGATGTACATCATATTTCTCCATCAGCAGATAACCACGGAGACATAGGAAGAGCTTCTTGTCTGTATCTGAGATACATTTGTTGTTATTTTGTTTGTTGTTTTTTTTTTCTTTCCCATTCTGAATAAGTACTGTGTGTGTCTGGGAGGATTTTTAAAACATCTTTCAAAACACAGGCTTTTTCTCTCTGTGGAGAACCAAGACAAAAGGATGGGTTCAGTCATGTGCAGCTGCTAAAGAGAGGGCAGCTGAGGGCAGAGGGGTGGGAGGAAGCAGTGGTGTCTGGGAACAAGGCAAGGGCTTTGAGATGGCATTTGTTGGGATGGAAATGTTTCTGGAGGGAATGGGCTTGAAGAGAAGAGGGTTGAAGAATTGTAAGTCCAAGGCTAGGAAATACTGTGGAGTTTTAGGGAAGAGGGGATTAGGTGGTTTAAGGTCTGGGCAAAAGAGATTGAGACTTGTAGGTCAGAAGAAGCTGGTGTTGCTGTGAAACCAGCACCTCTGCTTTGAGAGCCTGGGTATGGTGTCCTCTATATGGGATGTCTGTGAAACCCATTGCTCACAGCCTTTGTGATCTTGATGTCAGACAAAGGAAAATGACAGCTGAAGTTAGAGGAGGGGTGTATGCATTCATGATTGCCGGTATCACTTACAGTTGGAGGGGCAAGAAGTAAACCTCCATCATTTGGTGTGACACAGTTCAGACCAAGTGGGAGAAGTGCTTGTCTTCCCCCTTGCAACTCTGAGGTTATTGCTGCTTCCCTGAGCAGCCCAGCAGAATTTTGAGGCTTTCATGGCTAGCTGTAGATTTGTCACTGAAGCAAAGGGTGCCAAGCTGAGTATCAACCCTGATGTCTTAGGTCTTTAGACTCTTTCCACGCTCCTCCTTGAAGAGGCTCTTTAAGCTCCTGGACTCCAGTTCTGTCCAGTCCTTGAAGAGGCTCTTTAAGCTCCTGGACTCCCTTCTCTACAGTCCTTCTAGTATTTCTAGATTTATCTCTCCTACTTAATAAACAGTGTAAACCCTGTACTGTACTGCAGAGCATCCTGCTCAGTGGGAACTTGTACTAACAATGTTCATTGAGGCACTGTATGTGAAAACTTTCTTATTTTCATGCGTTTTGAAAAGGTAACAAGTTACATTTAGCCCAAACTTCAAGCAACATGTACCTTCTTCAAAACTAAAAGAAACCAACTGACCAAAAAAACCCAAACCAAAAAAAAAAAAAGCTCATGAATTTAACTAACTCCCAAGGCCACATTCTTAAAGGCTGCTTTCAAAGAGTAGTCCCAGCTTTGTTTAATCTATTAATTTTATGATTGTTCTTCTTTGTGAGTGGGCCTGCTTTCTCACATGCAGTCTTTTCCCTGTGCTGTACTTAGAGAAATCCGTCTAAATCTTTTGAACTCCTTTTGCCAAAATAACTCATTCTGGTTTTTTATAGTCTGTAATTTTTGCCTTTACAAGCTACTTGTAATCTGAATGTAATTTTGGTAATTTTCTTTCTGTATTTTCCCATTTTCTGTGTCCTGGTGACGTCCTAACTGGTAAAATCAGGAACCTTGCTTTGGAACAAAGTTTTGGTAAAGTTTCACAAGAGAGAACATCAAGAGCGAGATGAAACATGCATTTTGGAGTAGTTTACTTACTGGTGATAAAATTTCAAAATTAATTTAAGAGTGTTTGATTTTCTGTCATAGTTTGGAAAACTGTCATCCAGCTACTTTTGCTCCCGAGGGCTGAATTTACAGCAATGCACTGCTGTGGCACACCAGGAGATTTTCCTGCTTTGTCCATAGAAATCTTTTGCTGGCCACTGTAAGATGCTGAGGTGCATAGGGTGAGACTGGCTGTTGTGTTTCCATTCAGGTTCTATCAGATGAACTGTACCAGTGCTTTAGCTGGTAGACAGTGGAGGGACGGTGATTCATCTTATTTCTTGAAAACTTGCTGTTCTAGTGATTTCTGCAGGAGAGGACAAATGCTGGATTGGCTTATCTGTGCCTGCTTGTCTAGAGTTGCCTGTGCCTCGCAAAGGCTGGCATGGTAAGGCTTGTTTTGGTCTCTGTAGCCCATGACAGCTTTCTTTCCTTTTCTCCTAGGCCTGTCCCAGGTTCTCTGTCTTCACTACTGCACCTACACAACCGACAAAGACAGCCTATGCCAGCCTCTATGCCTGGCACCCTGCCCAACCCTACCATGCCTGGATCTTCTGCTGTACTCATGCCTGTAAGTGGTTTTGGGTTTTATGGGTTTTTTGAGTGTTTTGTTTCTTTGTTTTTGGGGGGTGGGAGGAAGAACATTGGCTTTGCAGAGGGGAAAGTCTGCTGTTTTTTCTAAAAAATCAAAGTGTAATGAGTTAAGGAAGCTGGACCTTTTTGACTGCGTGATCTTACAGAAGAGTATTTCTGGTGCACTTAAGGGGATGTTAATTAGCGTGAGAGTGATTAGAAACAGTTTACATGAGACTGCAATTTCTGGTTCTCACAGTTGGTCATGCAGGTGAGATTGGTATGCTGGAAAAAGATTTTTCTCAAGTCAGACAAAACTGGAAAAGCTGTGTACATAAGTTATGCCAGTGAATTCTAAGTAATCCTCTTGTTTGTGGGAGATAATCAGCTAACAAGAAACAAATGTGACTTTTTTACAGCCTGGTAACTTGCCCTTAATTAGAATCTGGTCATGATCACTGCTCATCTTCAACTAATTTCTGACAAGCTGGAAATATTCCCAATGTTCAGGGACAAAAGGGGTGCAATTTGCAATTGCAGCTTCAAATTCTTAATTGATTTTAATCAATCTTTTCAATATAATGTAGATAAGGAGTGGAGGTGAGTAAGGATGGCATGGGAAAGAGGGGGCTGGGAAAGAAGTTTCTGTTTCATTGCACAATGTTTGGAGGGCAACCTGAGAGTGATTGACCATGGGAGGAAAGAAAGCACCACTTGTTCTGGCTCTGCTGGAGCAAGGGGGATGTTTCACAGGGCTACAATGATTGAAGTTTGGCTGCTATTTGAGCAGGCATTAATAAGTTATTAGTTAATAACTTATCAATAAGGCCTTCCTGGAATATTGACCAGGAAGTTCAACAAAAAAAAATATTACATGTCACTGTGGGCAGTTTTTTTTCTGGCATGTTTCCTAAGGAACCTGAAATGGAGCAAACATCCTGCTCCAGTGTAAGCTCAGGGACATTGGGTTGCTCTGGGGAGCCCTTTGGGCAGCTCAGCTTGCAGACAAGCAGGTGTGCTCTGGCTGAGAGCCACAGGGGCATGAGTGTGGAAGCAAGACAGAGCCTATCAGCTCTGGCTGCCCCTGCCACAGCTTCTGTCCCACAACCCTCCTGAGGGGGCTGTGGAGGAGATGGTGGGAGCTGCTCCTGTCTCATGGAGTAGGTGAGAGGCCCTAGTGGAGGCAGCTTCTCTCTGCCAGTGGGCAGTGAGATGTTGTCCTCTCTCCCAGACCCAGCACCTACCTCAACACAGGGCACAAAAAATCACTCCCCTGCTTGGAAGAGCTCAGAAGGATCCAAAAGGCCTTCTTTCTCATATGAGCCAAGGATTCAGGGGACTGACCTGAAGCAAGGCAGGATGCTCAGCTCCAACTGAAAGCAGCACCGTAACCCTATTTTATCACCCCAGCCATGATGAGTGGTATAACAGAGCTTGTCTCTTTTTTGGGAAGACACTCCAGGAAATTATTTTATCCAGGTCTTACTGCCCTTAGATTTTGTTTGAAAATTGTATCCCTCCTTCCCAGCCTAGTAGGAGTAGCTTGCAGAAAGGGCTCTGAATAGCCAGGAGGAGTTAATGCTTTGTTTTTTGCTATCTCAGCAGTACATGAAAGCTTCTCTTACAAGACATATGGAAAACTCTTCTCAGCTGAGCAGCCCAAGTGAAGGAAAAAAAGCCAACTCATTTTCCATATACTTGAGATTGTAGATTTTTATTTATGTTTTTAACAAGCTAAGTTGGGCTGCACTGACAGGGGAAGCCACAACTTTATACAGTGATGCTTTTAAAACCACTTAGCTCCAAGTGTTGTTATACTGAAAGGGAGAAAATCATTACAAAAAAGCGCAAACCTGGGTGGCTGCTACATTTGTTTAGTAAAGAACCCTTTTCTTTATAATTGGCTGTGAGTTTTCAGGGCCGATTCTGATGAAACACGCCTGTGTGCATACACACATGCGATTCACGACACAGATTGTTATTTTTCCAGTCATGACTTGAAGAAATAAAGCTGAGTCCATTTAAATAGAAACTGAGTGTATTTCTTGCAAATGTCTCCAGATGATTTCCAACCTTTTTCTTTCTCTTTTTCTTTTGAAAGATGGAGCGACAAATGTCAATGAACTCCAACATCATGGGGATGCAGGGGCCGAACCTCAATAATCCATGTGCTTCACCTCAAGTCCCCCCAATGCATTCAGAAGCCAAAATGGTAAAAAGAGGAAATCTTTTAAAAAATTCTTTTCTTCTCCTACATTGCTCTTGCATACTGGTTACCCAGGCAGTGGGGGATGTAGTCAGACACTGCTTACTTCATTCTTAGTCATACGTTATACTCTTTTTTTAATACACTGCAGTAAATTGCCTTTGTGTCTATGAACTTTCAAGATGTTCCTGTATGAACTCTGGGTGAGAGGAACTGAAGCGAAGGGTGGGCTGTCTGATCCGTACTGTGTTAAATAGGATTTCAATGCAGATTAGTACAATTTAAGCAAATGGTCTGGCAGCTTCTCTGGTGGTGTCTGTGCTCCACAACTTGGCTTAAAGAAAATTGTCAATTAATACAGAGTGAAGCAAAAGGTGTCTGATGTGGAAGGAGTGTACTTAGTCTTTGGTTTTGGTGTGTCAAGGTAATGGCAGTGTTACAAAAGCAGACCAAGTAATGTATATAAAAGAAGAATATTTTCTTTTGCTTGAGTGCAACAATGGTGTTACCCTCACGAAGAAGAGTCCGAATTGGAATAGAATGATATGAGTCAAATGTTACAGTGTCTTTTAAATTTGTCGTTTGTCTTACAAGGTCAGGGCTTCTCAGGGATATGTACTGGTGTAGTATAAATGTAGGTAAACTAAACTACAGGTGGGCATTTGTAAGTTTTCCCCAGCTTTATATGTGCTCTCCTGGAGGCACTAATGTCCCTGGAACTGAGTTCATCTACGTAGAAACACTTAGGCTTTTTCAGCTTCATAACTGCCATTTGCTGGCTAGTGGAAATATGATGAAAGAAGTTTGCAGTTTAACTCTGTAGGGTTTTTATCCTCTCAAGATACCTCATCATAGTGGAAAACAGGAGTAACTTCATTGAACTTCTTTCAGTGGCATTTCGCCAAGGTAAAATTGTCGTACGTAAGAGAATGAAATCAAGCCGACAAAGATTAAGCAACCACATGTTTTTATATATTTCTATTTTGCATGACTGGTACAGCTTTCAAAGTTGTTGTCATCTGTCCTGAGGC
This sequence comes from Pedionomus torquatus, assembly GCA_013398155.1. NCBI lineage: Eukaryota > Metazoa > Chordata > Aves > Charadriiformes > Pedionomidae > Pedionomus > Pedionomus torquatus. The sequence goes on from VZRU01003684.1 coordinate 202,611, forward strand.
AAAGAAAAATATCTTCTTGTCTATAGGTATGGTGCATGCAAGAGACTCTGGGTTAAAAGCAACAACATACACAAGCTTCTTCTATCTCTGTTTTCTTAGGTTGGATAGGTCATGCCTTTGCCTGACTGTTGGTCTGGGTTAGGCTGTTAACCCAACCTCTGTTAACACCCCGTCTAAAACCACACTCCGTAAACATGCAGCCAGTTGGCCAGAAGAAGAGCGATAGCCAAAAACGCTGGCTCCCGCAGCCAAGGAAAACCTGTGGTCAAGAGTTCTCTCTCTTCTGTACCACACAGTGACGGTGACATGCCAAATGGCAACAGCATCTGCAACAGAGCTTGTTAAAAACTTTTTGGAATAGGCATGTGTTTTTTCAACACAAACATAGCTGAGCCAAGCTAAATACTCCTTGGCTGAATAAATCTAAAACTGGCATCTGTTTTGGGGACTAAAGGTTCTGTAGTTTACTCTACCCCCGCACCCCCTGCCTTTTTTTACTGGAAGTGTGAGACTACTAAAGAACAAGATTAAATTATTGGTACATATGGTGAGAATTCTGTGCTTTAGTAGCCAAAACTGTACATTAATACAAATTATTTTTTAATCTGAATGAGCAGGTTTTGTCCCTAAACCTAATGTACGAAGGCACGGCTCTTTCAGACAGAAATTGCTATCAGTTCCAAATCATAGTATAGTGCACAAGCAGAGCTTCGCTTCTCGGGGACTTTCTGCCACTCTTCCAGAGGTGGAAAAAATCTACGTGCATTAACTCTTAAGAGTGAGATGCATACTTCAGAGCTCCGGGACTTTTCTTCTTTTCAAATGCAGGTGGTTTGTTTTTTTTTTTTTTTTTATGTTCTGCAGTCTAGTTTTAGACTTCATTTCTGTTTGAACACGCATGTAATGTAAAAAGCCTCTTTGTTTAGCCATTGCTTTGAAGAATACGGATCTATTAACAATACTCTGCATGAACAAAAGTGGAAAAAATGTAGGAAATATTCAGAGCAAAATTATTTCTTACGTGTAAGTTCATGAAGTTTAATTCTGAATCATCTGTATTACAGGCACGTTTGTTCTTATTTTTAACTATTTCACTTCATGCTCAAAGCATGCGACTTCACATACTCTGGTGACTTTTTTTAAAAAGTCAAAATCGAGGGCGCTTAGTACCTTACCAGATTGGGTCCTGCATTACTAAGGAATTTCAGATTTCCCTGGATTCTGCTAATGCTATTACTGCTGGTGCATGCAACACTGCTTATGTTCTCTTTGGCTGTCTCCTCTCTGCGAAGAATTATACATGTTGAGCATTAGGCAAAGTCATCTAAGCTGCTTTCAGCAAATGACTGCAGTAACTGAAGAAGTTTGGGGAACTTTGGGCCCGATTCATCAGCCATCCAAATCCATGGGAGATGGACCAGCAATTTCTTTGTGCCTGCATGAAAGAATGCAGGTCAGGCTCCTCTAGAAGTGAGACCCAGATGTAAGACCAAATCTTTCTGGCCTGAGGAAAGTGTGTACCTGAGCAAGGCAAGCATGCTTTGGTATGCAGCAGTTGTAAATGTCACATGCATTTGGTGATGCATGTGACTTGATTTCTTCCTGTGAAATAAATATGAACAAATAATATTAGTATGGATGCTGTGTGGTGCCAGTTTTTTTAGAGAAAGCTGATAGATGGCAAAAGATTCACACTCTCGATTGGTTCGCCATCACTTTGTAGCAGTAAGTGGAAGCCAGTCTGATAAATACACACGTTGTCTGATATGCAAACACATCTAAAGGCACATAGAGAATATGTGTTGCATTAATGTTATGTTTCTATAACAAGAAATTTTTTGTATATACGTGCTTTAATCAGCTTGTATTACCTGGCATTTACAACAAGCCACACTACCACTCAAGATGCTCATTTCCTGGTTGAATTTTTTGGGGAAAATGTTTCTTCAAATATTGAAGTATTGTAGATGACATCCCAGAGCTGATTTAATTTATCACAACAATCTCAGTTTCCCTTACAGTGTGCCTCTCAATTAGGTTATCACCTAATGCTTTAAAACTGTCCTGGTAAATGAATGAGTGAACATCTAAATCAATACTGCTTTCTTCTTAGATTCAGAGCTGAGTGGATAAAACCTTTCTGCTGCCCACCAAAAACACACATTGATTTTGTCTTATAATATATTGCCTTGGAACATGGAGGAAACATTTAGCTCTAAGTGCACATGGTAAAAATATGCAGAATAGCACGTGTACCATATTAACGTGTGGTTCGGTAGTTTGAGAGTATTATGCACCCAGGATTGTTGGCGGTGCCTTCACCTTCATATACTGCTTACATACAGTTTGGTTTGCAGTTTCAGAGTACTCAAGCTTTTATAACTCAGAAGTGCAATACCGTGTGGATTACCAGAGTGAAAGGTAAATGCTGTGTACCAGACTGCTGGAAAGTTGCGTGAGGGCAGGTCTTTTCAGTGGAGCTGATGCCTCTCTGAATTTTGCAAGGCATTGATCTTTACCTGTAGAGATTTATGAGCTCTGAAAGGAGGTATAAAAAGCAGACTGGAAATGAAAATAATTGAACTTAAAAATACAGTTTTCAATTTGACCTGTTAATTTTTTTCTTTTACTCTCTCCATCTGCCCCTTGCTGGATATATAGTTTTAGAAAATTTAAATAAAATATAATATGTGTAGCTTGGCTGTGTCTGCCTTCCTGACAGAATCTGTATGCTACTTTAAAAACAAAAAGAAATTATTTCCATATCAGAAGTATGTAAGTTTGTGGGCTATTGTTTTTGCCTGTGTGCATTATTAGGTTGAACAGCAATAAGAAGAAAATTAATTTGAAAGTGTCTATCAGATGTAAGGGTGAAAACATAACCAGAAAAGAAAAGTAATAAACCAGTAATGAGCACATTCCTAATTATAAAGGTAAAATATCCATATTAACTGGACCTCATAATTTAGAATGCTGGAGGAGAGAGAGGTGAAAGAAACTGTGGTTAGCCAGTTGTCATCAGTGCTAATTTTTATTCGGCTTAATGAGAGCTAAGGGTCCAGATTCTAATGGTGGCTGTGAAAATCCTGATCCAAGTGTCTCTGAGCTCTCTATCCCAGTGGAAAGGCAGGACTGGCTTGTGGGGGGGACTTGGGCTGTCAGACCAGCACGACTCACTTTCTCCAGAAACAACCAAGCAGGAATGGCTCAGCTGCAGAGGTGGCTGCCTTTCCTTGGATGCAGATTGGGGTCTGCATTTGGATGGAGTCTGCTGCTGCTTCTCGTTGTGCAAATAATGTACGTTTCTGTGTCCATGAGCTGGGATGGCGCAGGGAGGGGAGAAACTGCTGGAGTAAGCTCCTACCCCCAGCCCCAGTTTGGTGCTCAGCTCAGCCCTTGTAGCAGCTGTTGGATGCCCTAACAGCAGTGGCATCCTGGGACAGCTGGTGGCCTTGGGAAAGACATCCCACTGGGTACCAGCTCTGGGACCAGGTCTGTGAGGTTTCCATATTTATTTCAGGCAGGAGACCAGTGTAGACAGCCCAGGCAGGATCAGAGGCATTGAAGCTCTAGGCTTAGCTACTAAGCACTTCATAATTGAAGATATTTTGTTCAGTGTAATACGCGGTTTGAAGGTGGTGTTTTCCTATCAAGCTCGCTGGGAAAGGAGTCGCTTTCATAGAGCAACATGCATTGCTTCAGGGCCAGAAGGCTTTTCTTTGCAGTGATTCTGGACTACCGAACAGAGAGAAAAATGTCACATCTCTGCAGAGATTTCAACAGCAATTGCTCATCCTATCCTTCACAATAAAGCAATGAAAGCAGTGTGTGGAAAAAACCAAAAAGTGCAAAGCAAAGCCTTCCAACATAAAAAAAAGAGACAGTTGTGACAAAATCTGCTGTATAGGGAACTGAGACATGTTTTTAAGAAAGGGACTTTTAAATAGTTAAAAAACATTGCAAATGTTGACAAAACTCACTGTTCTGAAATTGTGTCTCCTGTTACACTTGTACTTGTGTTTTAAAGTCCCCAAACCCAACCTTTCAGTGTGGTCCCAATCTACACTTTAAAATCCTCCCCGGGCAGTAGCTTTTCCTGCAGCCGGTATGCCTTGCCATGGATTAAGGTATTATTGTGATGGGTGAAGCTAATCATATTTTGTTTTGTTTACTGAAATAGGACCTTGTACCCGTCATGCCTAAATGCTGGCTGATGAACTAGACTGGGTAGGAACTAATTCTTCTTAAGCTGTCAGTGGCCCCATAAGCGCAACCGAGAAGCGAGGCGGTGCAGTCACTCATAGCTGCTGCGAATACGTGTTGAATATTTGATCTCCCTTCTCCCGAGTGCATACAAATTGCGCTGCTTGTTGCAGACACAAGTTGTAACAATTCCTCACATTTTTCTTTCTTTGTGTCACTTTCTCCTGCGGTGATCTTATCAGCATTATTTCCCTAGAAGAACTGGGATTTTTATTATTTTGTTTGACTTTATTCAGCTGGGTGTTCAAATGACCTCGCTTTCTCCCCCACCCACCAGCCCTCACCCTTTCTCTTTCCCTCTGTTTCTCCACCACCCTCTCATTCCTCAGAGGATTTACTGTCTTTGTAGATTTGTTTCTCTTTCTCCTTTCTTCTCCAGTGTCCACCCTGATTTTGTAACCATAGCGATAATTGAAATACAATCCTAATATTTGCTTGCTGTAGCTATCATCTAGCCCAACACATGAACTGCTGGCTTTTGTACCTTGTAAGATTTTGAAACTTAAGTCAGATGCATCTGTATATGCGAGAGCAACTTGTTTGGTGCCAGACTGTCCCTTCCAGAAAAGGTTTTGTTTGTAAAGTTGTGTGTCAGTGGGAGCTGCTACAAGTGAAAGCAAGTCCTTATGGTAGTGAAGCCAGGGAAAAGGAAATCATAAAAATAAAAACAAGGTTGTGTTACAGGGAAGTTCTGCTTCACATAGATATGTTTCAGTCTTTTGCTTGGAATTTGTACAGCTTTCACTTTCCAAGATTTCCAGGATGAATAATGGAAGTTGTTTTGCACTTCAGGCCATTGCACGTTAAGCTTAGAGTTTGCTTGGGATGTACAAGTGCATCTTATGACAAGTGATGGGGTTTGGGGTGGAGAGGGTGGTGTCACACACTTTACAAGCTCCATATTTTAACCACCAAGGACACGAGAGCTGGAAGCAAAATTCTCATGGTAATAAATCTCTTCTTTATGGACAGGCTTAAAAAGCATTTTCTAAAAACTATACAGTAGCTAATGAAGCTATTATTAATTATGATAGTGTTCCTGTGAGATAAATAATTTTAGACCATTGAACTGAGAGAGAGAAGTGAAGTGACTCACTAAAGGCCACACAATTTGTCAGTGGAAGAGCTGAAACAAGCACAGAAGAATTTCTGGCTGCCACTTCCAGAAAACTTCTGTCTGAGTAGAATTTATGTATGTGTATTTTTGTCAAGTTAATATTAATTCTTAATATTGGTAATATCAATGTAATTGTTGGAATATAGTGTCTTTTCTGGACTAGTGAAAGAATGGGGAGACCTTGAACTCCTCAAGCTTACAGGGAGCAGGCTGAAATTTAGAATTCAAATCCAAATAAAGGTGATGGTTTGTGTTTGGATTTAATGCCCCTGAAATTTCCTGAACTTCACTGATGAGATTTTGGCTCAGAATGACAAAAATTAACTGATCTTCTGAGACTTCTGTCATCTGAGATGATGGAAGCCTTGTGAGATCAGCTTCCCTGGCATTGTGGCTTTCACTGAAATCTCCGGAGAGCACTTACTTTCACATAATGTCAACCGTATCCAAACCAGGACTAACGAATACCCCTGTAGAGCTCCTTCTAAGATCAGAGGCATATTTGAAATACTGCTACAAGCTGTGTTCAGTCTGAGGAAATGCTCACAACATTTGTTGTTTCTTCTGTCAGATAGAGCCGGTGACACTTTTCAGCAGTGGGAGGGTTATATACCATCTTCCAGATGTTCATTAGTGCAACTTGTCTTATTTATGTTCGGAGGGTTATCAAGGAGGTAATTTAAAAACCGGGACAGGCTGGGTCTCCCACCCTGGAAACAGTTAGGCAGAAAACTGCTCCGCTTGCGGTTTTTACTAGCAAATTGCTGGCCAGTAATGTTTATCTGAGATTTCAGCATATGAAATGCTATGAAAAATCTTTCCAAATGTGCTCTGCAGTGAGACTGCATGGGATGTAGCATAGTCGGTTGTGTCCTCTGCACTCTGTTATCCCCCTTATAGTACAATTACTGCATAGCCCACCTTAACAGACCCCCCAACCCAGGGAACCAGAGCAGCTTTACTCACACTTTAAACTTCTCGTGTGCATGAGGACTGATTGTGATTTCTCTGGCAGTGTGGGCACTGCCCAGTTTCTCTGCTTTAGGTAGCTTACCCCATTCTAAGTGACTTATGTTACACAGAAGACAGGAAAATACTTGATATAACTGGAGTAATTTTCCATTAGTATTGCAGAGGCATGGGAACATGGACTTTGACCAGCTGAAGATGAACTTTGAAGATTTGACTAAAAGACTGTCAGTCTTTTAGCAATATAATTTAATTTATGCAAAACCTCTTGCTTCCAGTCATGGATGTGCTGTTTTTTCTCCTATTTTATATATTAAAGTCACACTGAAACCAGCTCATTACCATATTGAAAAATGTTCTAAAAGTCTTATTTTAAGATAGTATCAAAATCTTCATTTAGTAACAATATCAGTGTGGAAGTACTTTAATTTAGGATTGTTATCTTCGTTTTATTACATCTTCATTCATGAAAGCTTGGTCATAAAATTATGCTGTTAAAAAAAAAAAAAAAAGCTTTTGTAAAAAGAAAAACAGCAACCAGGTTTCCTGTAGCTTTGTTTTTCAGTCTACTGGAGATGATTTAAAACAAAATAGCCATCTTTTCACTGCTCCTCTCCTCTCCATTTTAATTTTTCAAAATAACTGTTCAGAGAGAAAACAAGCCTCGGATGCAGTTTAAAATAGAAATCCATGCTCCTCTAGCTTTAAAAAATCAGAAACAACATTTTTGGTATAGGCAAAGATCACTTTTAAAATCTAGCCGTGATCCTCAGCTGCTGTAGACCTGTATAAATTCTTTGACTTCAAAGGAACTGTGTGGTTTTTGCATCAACCGAGGACCTAGTTTATACTTCTGAATCTCAAAATTTTCCTTTAGGCAAGCTCTGGCCCTTCCACAGTTTGATACTGCCAGGTAAGCATTTTGTTGATTTTGGCTTTTGGTTTTAGTGTTATTCTTTTATTTAGAACACAGTATATATTTGCCTCTTCTTTTTGCACGCTGGTGTTTTGCTAGCTCTTCCAGCATCTTTTTCTGACTTAGTATTTCTGCTTCCTATAGGGGTTAACTACATAATATTTAAAGATAAATTATTTATTCTAAGCACCAAAACAATATCAGAAGATTTTTTTATAATTGGTTCATCACACCAAGCAATCACCAGGAGTTTTTGAGTCTCCTCTATCAGTCAGGGACAGGTATTGGTACCTGTTCCTAATGACTCATAATAAAAAATTGCCAGGTATTTCTTTGAAACTGATGGATGATTCATGTTGTTATATTTAGGCCACATTATTCTGGAATGTTTAAGTTAGACTAAAAGCCACCTCTGAGTATACATATACAAACATAGAGTACATTTTTAGTTTCCCATCTGGAAATACATATAAAGTCCAGGGCTGTTTTCAAGTCGCAAGAAATATTGTTATATTTTTATTATGGTATTTCAGTTCACACTCATGCTAATATGAAAAGTTTAGTAATGGCATATCCTCAATACTGCCCTCAAATGCCAAGGTTACACATGAAGTCCAATGGGATCTAGCAAATGTTTAAACTTTTATTAAAGCCCAAAGCCCAAAATAGACTTTACTAGACCTGTACAAATTATTTTAAATTATGTAAATATTTTTAATATGTCTGGCTTCTGACAGAACACCACTATACACCAAAGTATGACATTTGCCTTACTGTGCCAACTTTTTGATTTTTTTTTTTCTTCCCAAAATACCTAGCATCATTACTGGATTTGACTAGAGTCTGCTTTATGTGCTGCATGTGGTTCAGGAGAAATATATGTAAAGAGGATGGACTGTGTTCCCTGACTGTTAACAGAAGCTCTTTAGCACGAGGTTAAGCGTGAACTTTGTTTGGCTGCCAACATAACAGACAGGAGATACCCAGAATAAGGGTGGGTGAAGCCCTGATCTGCTTTCCATCTGAGGCACATGTACAGCTGCTCTGTTGGTGTGCAGTGTGTGTGTGTGTGTGACAGAAAATTATGTATTTGGGGTTTTGTAACAGATACTGCTCTATCTTCATCTTCTAGGAATCCTCTTAAATTAAAAAATTCTACCATAACTTTAAGATGTGGATATGTACAAAATCTGGACTGAATGCTTCATTTAAACAAGAGGCAGTGGTAGATGATAGCAACAGCTAGAATCTGAAGAGCTCCAGATTTGTTGGTCAGATGTTTGCAGCTGTGTGTGTTTGTGCATGTGTGTATTTTTATTTTTATTTTCTGTGATTATGGTGTTTGGGGTTATTTTTCTTCTTTATTCTATGCAGTTTTATTGTGCAAAAATAATCTAATCTATGCCTACTTGGCCATCTTTGTCCATCTATTTATTCGTGCATTACCTTACCTTTTGTTAAGAAATCACTTTTCCTGAAATATTTCAGAATGTTGAAGAACAATAAATAACTGAAAATCCATCCATATTATCCAAAACTCACTTACATCATTTAGGATGACTACCATTTGCATGAAGAACGGGAAATTTGTTCTGCTACATCAATTTGCAGGGACCTGTCAGTCTTCTAATTGATGTTAGTGGTGGATTAGTTTGATTGGAAACTTGATCCAAACAATGTTTGTCTTAGTAGAATAAAGAGTTCCCAGAGGTAGTCTAGGGTTTATGTGAAAACTGGTATATAAATGCATCACTGCTGAGAATTAAAATAGGAATGAATAGTCCTTGGTGAAATTTGTGGTTACTGGGATTGACCAAGGATACCCAAATCCTTCATTTCAGAAAACAAGGCTGCTTGATCACATTTTAAAGATTTTAGAAAGTAAAACTTCCCTTTCTTCTACACTTAATATTCAAGATGTGTTTATACTAGTCTCAGTAAAATGGGTATATATGAAACTATTTTAATACTGCCCACATAACATAGCTGTGACTTGTAGTACCTATTCAGCATCTGCTTTCCTCTTGAGAAGGAGCTAGGCTAGCCCTACTCCAGGGCTTCTGACCACTACAACCTGGGCAATGACCTACTGGATGCTGAAGCAGCTCAAGAATTCCTTACTTTACTAGTTCCCATCTTTGGCTTGTCGCCCCTGCAATAAAAACAACAGCGACCATGAACATGCATTTCTCTGGAGCACGTAAGATATTTCTGCAGAGACTTTTAAGGTCTCAAGCAGAAAGTGAAGCTCTCTTGAGTTGCATGGATGAGCTGGATTTCTTTAAGCAGAGATGCTGTAGATCATGCTGAGTGCTACGTTTCCCAAACTGACTGTCTTTCAGAAACACACTGCCACCCTCCTGCCTGTTCCAGGACAGGAGAAATCATGATGTGTGCATGGCAAGGGACATGGCATTTGCCTGAAGTGTGGGGTGCCTGTGGCCAATCTCCATCCTTTGTTTCTCAGTGGGATGTTAGCATCATAATTAATGGGCCAATATCCACACAAGGCTGATAGTGCATATGCTAGGAGCCTCCCTGCAGGAGCCTTGGCAAAAGGCAAGGAGAGGACCCCAGCAGGCTCCATCCAGGCTTTGGGTGTCCCCAGTGTCGATACTGGGCAGCCGTGTCCAGTGAGGAGAGAAGGTCTGCAGTCCTGGCACTCCTGAAGGAGCGTATGTACCCTGTCTGTCAGGCATAAAGCAAGACCCCTTCGCCCACAGTGCCAAACACTGTGAGAGCCCAGTTCTCACCCACAGACGTCTCCTGCCTCTTCCCGAGCTTTGGTGGAGGGTAGGCACTGGTGTTGGGCGTTGCTTTCTGGGGAGCATGGGCAGGAGAGGTGGCAGTGTATCTGTGTCTCTGTGGCTGCTCTTCTTTGAAGTAGAAAACCTCACAAGACACACCCCCAAGCCCCTCTCTTCTTCATTTACACACCCAGTAGGTAACCTTAGTATGGTATCAGTGAACACTTTACCTGTCCACTTGAATCTCCACGTGGCATTTGATGTGTCTCCCATAATAAATTATGCACTTCAAGCAGCAATAACAATAGCTGAGATTCTTGAGACAAGAAGAGTCATGTTACCAGAAGTACCAAAAAGGCTGATTAAAATTAAATCGTAGCAGACAACAGTTGTGTTACAAAGGAAGGCTCAATTACACCCAAGTCACTTTCTTTGCTAACCTCTGACTTATTTATTTCTCCTGCATGCTGCAGTCTGCATACTCTTTCTGGTTGTAATGAGCATTAATTGATTAGCTGGATCTATGAAGAGCTTGAGCACTCGTAAGTACTATCCCAGTGGGTACACAACTAAATAGTTTATGAGGTAATTAGTATTTTAATGCCTTTTCTAATGAGCCTTTTCAGTAATGAAATCTCATGAGAATATTATTGGTTCATATATATTTCTTCAGACACAACAGAAGGTAAGCTAATGCTATTAAGAGATTTTAAAGCTAGTTTATAAAATGATTTTTAGTAACTTATTTTTGAATACTTGCCTTGGTTCATTTTGCTTTATTAAAAAAAAAAAAAAGCCATCTTAATTTTTCCCACTGCTCTGCCTCTTCCACTTCTCTCTCCTGACAGAATTCTTACACTACACTGCAATTTCAAATAATTGGGATAATTTCTGAGTCTGCTACCCGATCTCCTAAGCTCAGCTGTAAGTAAATAATACCATACTGTCTGAGCGTGTTGTTTCAGATGTGTTCTCATCCTGGGAAAAAAAACAGCTCTGTGCTTGGCTGCACAGTGCCTTGGATTTACAGCTGTATCAAGTTTGAGAGAATGACCAACCTCTACAAAGCTTCTCAATGTCAAGCTGAGCTCTAGTCTGGAGGCTCGAAAGTAGCACAGAGCTTGCAACCATACAGGAACCTTACTTTGCCTCCTCCTTCAGGTTCATTGGGTGGTATCTAGTTTTGCCCAGGTTTGACCCACAGTGGGAAGATCAAGTCCTGCGTCTTGCATTTTGTTTCTCTGGTACCTAAAAGTTGATGGCTTTGCTGGGAAGAATATTTTGGTGTGAATGGCTTGTTTTATTGTTGGCCATGGGGATAGTACTTGCTTTTAGCTCTCTGGGGACTGCAAAGTATCATCAGCTTTTTTATGTTTTCATCTCTTAGGGCTCACTTCTTCCAGCTGGGAAGTGCAGTCTTGTCCCGAGTGAGCTGTAGTCCACTACAACCCGTAGTGATGCTGTGAAACAGCCTGGGCCAGAGACGGAATCATGTATGTTTTTGGAAACCTGTTTCATAAATTAGTTTTATGTAGTCTAGGTGATGTATGCCTTAACATACTTTGGAAACTTCATTTTATGTTAGGGGTGTACAAATCCTATTTAACACTACAAGCTGTAGCAGTAAGACCATAAGAAATTCCCCTATACAGATCTCATTATGTAATGCAAGATGTAATGAGTCTAATTTGTCCTTGGGGTGTCTTTAATGTTGTCAGCACAGTTTCGGGAAGGATGGATTTGGCCTAGGGATACCACCACTGTAAAGACTGAGTGTCATCCGCTGGTATTTCCCTCTCTGTCTCCAAAGCTTTACTGAGACATGTCACTGGGATATATTAATAGCCTAGTACTTGTTGATGACTCTAAGTTATTAGTAGTATTGTTTTCTTCAAAAGAATATGGAAGGCCACATTTTCAGTTAGGATAACTGTAAAAGCCCTCTCCAGAACATATAGAAACAGTGTCCTTTGACTTCATGTATTTGACTTTGCTTGCAGTACCATCCATCAGCAACGCTTAAGAGATGAGGAACGCCCAACACTGACCACTGCTTTCCATGTTGCCTGCCATCACCCCACCCTTCTGCAGCATGAGACCCAACAGCACAGGAGAGGCTAATGCCTGCTGTGTCAGCTCCTCACCCGCTTACCCGCATGGTGCGATGGAGCCCTTAAGGCACGGTCAGACATGCTCTTAGGATAGAGGCTGAATGGCCTAATCTGTTCCTTCAGCTTCTTAGGTCCGTGTTCATGGTTTGTTTAGAATGCAAAATAAATCAGATTTGCCTGAATTGTCTTCAGAGGTGAGCCAGCCACCCCTGGCTGCTCCAAGACCCTCTGCGAGCCCGTGCAGCCCGTGCCAGTGCCCGGAGAAGAAAGTTCAAGTGAGAAGGTGCACATCAGGTTACCAGCCCAAGAGCAGAGGAAAAATATCCTCAGAGAAATATTTTGGTTTCCATTCTGGAAACTTCATAGAGGGTGTTTCTGCTCTATATTCAGAAGCTTCCTTAGGGGAGAAGTGATCCGTGAGCTGTCTGAGGGTAGGAGCTCTCAACTGTCTGTCTTTCATGGTCTTTGGACTTTGCTAAAGCCATCTCTGAACATAGATGGAGCACAGTCAAAGTTAAATCAGGGAGGTGGGGCAACTAGTTGCCAGACGTTGCTTTTTATTTTGGTTAATATGTCTTTTAAACTTGAAACAGGCTGGAGTTGTTTTGCTTACTTTTTCAGAGACTATTTTTGTTTGTGATTCTTGAGTCATCACCTGTCTTTGCCAAGACTTTATTACATCTAACAAAAAGTATATTATTGATGCACTATGGCATGCACAAAGCCTTTCTATGAACTTCACTGAACTTGTGGTCCTCCCAGATTCATTTTGCTCCCTGTCCCTGCTCCTGAGCAGGTCCATGCTCTGTGCTCTGCTCTGACGGTGTGTGAACACTGAGCGGGCTTTGACATGTCATCAGCTTAAAAGCTCAACTTTCTTGACTTCTTGTGCATTTAGATCAATCCTCTTACCTTTTAATCTACAATAATGTGTATTTATATACATATATATATGTATAGTCTTGGTGTTTGCTAAAAGAACAGCGGAGAAGTAGGCACAGAAGAAAGGTCTTGCCTTCAAAATACTTGGAAAGAGCAAAAGGCACTTAAAAGAATCGTTTGGCACCTTCTTTTTCTTTCTCTTCCTTGTGTGTACCATGAGGTCATGATTAATGTTTTTTTCTGATGTTTGGAGGGCAGAAATCACTTGCATGTTCAATTCAGGAAGACCTCTGAATCGGCAGGGCTCAGGGGAATCAGCAGCTCTGGATCTAAAGGACCCGTGATGTCATTTCATGTGGCCACGGGGGATGCAGCTATTACTTCTTTAGGCATTATTCTTGGATAGGCCTACGGTGTGTGGGTTTTTTTGGCCTCCCAAAGACATTAATTCTGCCCTGAGCAATGGAAAGATTCCCCACCTTCGGAGGAGGCTGCTTAGGAGGGGGGGTGTCTTAATGTGCAGGGGTAGGGGCTGTTGGGGGTATGCATGCAGAGGGACAACCAGAGAGGACTCTAGACTTCACAGATACACTTCCAGCGATGCAAACTGACTTCAAAGAAATGGGAACTTGTAAATGAAGTTTACTTGAAATAAAGCTATTATGAGAGAGGGAAACATACACAGTAGAGAAATGGATATTTTGACATTTATTCATGGCTTTCCTGGGGTGTTTTGGACTGTATAAACTCACTGCTATTGTGTTAGTGAAACCCTAGATTCCCTGAGGCCGTAACTGTGACTGGAATTTAACTTCTTTTGCTTTGAAGAAAGAAGAGAAAAAGTAAATTTATTACGCTAGTGTAACTCCTGTCAATTCTGCACTTATAGAAATTATGAACAAACACATAATTTAAGAAATTAGGGATAAATTCATAATTTTCTGACCATTTTAATCCAAATTATGTGCACTTGAGAATATATGCAATGAGGAGTGGAGTTGAATGCCTTCTTTTTCTTCAGTCCACTTGGTTCAGTAAAAGAAGATGCTTTTGAAAGTATGTTGAGTAGTCTGTCTGGTATCCTTGATGAACTCTGCAAGTGATACACTATATCTGGTTAGCTTTTAAGCTAAATGAATATATTCAAAAGGCATGGATAGTTTAAGCATAGGCTTCTCAGAATGCCTTATTTTCTTGCAACCTACTGAACTTTAATTCATAATAATTGTGGGATGTATTTACAGTTCAATTTAGATATTGTTTGCTTATGTTTACATATTGGGCCTGGCTAATAGATGGCAGATACTGAATGAAATTAAAACATAGAGAACCCAAGCAATAAACATCCCAGCTCACAGTTAGATTATGAATCTTCGTGATTTTTCATGGTATGATTTCAGCATGTAATTAAGCAGATGCTCAAGTAGTTTGGGAAATGAAATCTTATATTACCCAATTAAATTACTTTTCTCTATCAGCATGAGCTTCAGTGTTAAAGGATAAATTTGCAATCAGGAACAAATATTTAGGATAACACAAATTAAACCACCTCAAAAAGCCAGAAACAAATTGTCAGCAAAAACCACAAGCTGGAATTGTAGGAGAGTGCAGTACATCTTACTACGGGGTTGCCTATTTTGAAGAAGACAGAGCAAAGGATATGCTTGAATTTCATCAGTTCTGAACTGTTTTCTGGGAATATGCTACTATTTCGCATTTAGGCATTATTTTCATTAGTAAGTTGGAACTTTTCCTTTCCCACCCTGTTCAATCATATTCCAACCAAAAACTTGTCCCAGTGCATTTCTGGGGACAGGGAAGAGCTAGTGGCACATTGTTGAAACTAAGTAGGGTGAGCAACCTAGTTTATGTGTAACTAATATAAAAATCAAGGGTATCTTTATAGTTAAGTTTCTTTATGAATACCACTGCTTTAATTCTCTTACAGCTTTACTCCTGGGCAAAGAAAAAAAGATTTCTGGAGCTGTAAAGCATGGGGTTCGCAGTATGAGGGCCACCCCGATTACAATGTCCGCATTAATCTTTGCTCCTTGCACAGGAGGCTGGAGCTGCCTGCCAGAGCTAATGAATGGATTCTGACTCCACGTTAGGCTGTTACCAAATACAAAGGCTGGTCACAAATTACAGTTTGTCTGATGGCATCAGATATAAACATTTGCTTAACAGTAATAATTAGTCAGCAATAGAGTCAAGATTGCTTTGGAGCACTGAGGCAGATGTAGCTTTCTGTGGGAAAAAGCCTGTTGCCTGCCTAGTGATTCATAAAAAGTGAAAAAAAAAAAAAAAAGGTGCTTTAGTTACATCTCTTCTAAAGGTGAGACCAAACCACAGCATTTCTACAAAACCTAAATAACCTCAGTCTTTTCTGCAAACACTGTAGTATTTTAGCAATGCTACCTTTCCTGGATTAAACAAACAAAAAAACCCTATTGGAGAGTTGTCCCTGGCTTGGATTAGGATCATGCTTCCATAGATAGAATGTTTCACCAAGTGGATTCTTTTCAGCTTAAACTTTAACAGTTAAATTAAAAGAAAGCTCACAACTGGTGCAGAGGAGCTCAGCAAATCACCAGGCAGCCTGGGCTGCTGAGATGCTTTCGTTCTTTAGCAATGAACTCATACCTTGGGCTATTTTCTCAGGGAGAAGAATCCATAGTTCAGAGAACTGCTAGAAACAGGATGGTTAAATGAAGCCCAACAGTAAGCAATTTGTGTTACTGAAGCATGTCATTGAAACTTGGCAGAAGTGCTAGCTCTGAGCTTGTGCTGTGGAATGGTTTTAAGTGCTTGTCGTCCCGTAGATACCGCTGCAAATGTTCTTTACTGTCTCTCCTTTCGTGTGCTGTCTGGGAGAGTGAGTACAAGAATAAGCCTATGCATTTTCATTTGTTTGACTTTGAGTTTTCTGCGCTTTGGTTTCAGTAGTGTGGCTATCAGATGAATGAGGTTGTATCCATGCCAGGGGAGATGCAAAACAGCCCATTACTTCATTGTGTGGTTGATTTGCTTGTTTGTTTTAAAAGTTTGCATGTACTGGTGAATGCAGGGGGATGATAGCATCTAATAATTGTAGAGCTGGCAGGATGCAAGCTCACCCACACAGCCTGCCAAGGTAGCTCTCGTCTGGCTGGTGACACCTTTTTTTTTCTTTTTTTTTTTTTCTCTTTCTCCAGTGGTTGTCTCGCTGCTGTAGCACAGAACCAGAGAGCAGCTTTAAAGCACTCACAACTGGCGTATGCCGTGAGACCACCTAATTAATTTTCCTTTTTGATGTGATTAGGTTTTGAGTGCTATGTTGTCATCTCTTGTGCCAAGGTATTTAACAGGGGGCTCCTGCTGTGAAAGTCCTCGTTTCCACTTCTGCGCTGGTGCAACTAAAGGGATATTATTCCCTTTCCAAGCTGATCATTCTGCGAAAGATTTTGAGAGGGATCTGCCAAGAGCAGAAAGTATGAATAGATTAACAAACACTGGTAATCCCTGCGTTGCAGAAAGATTGGCTTGATTGCTTTATATTTGCAGACTTGTGTCAGTAGAGCAGAGAAATCCTAAAAAGCTGGTAATAGTTTCAGTGTGTATAGTTTGCTTCGGTTAACTGTTGTTCTACAGTTCTGAGTGCTAATTAAAGGTATCGTAATGAGGGCTTCCTCTGATGTCCATATCCTCTTGGCATGGATGGAGGCATGGCAAGGACTTCAGTGGGGCAGCCTGTTACTGTTATTACTGTGAGCGAGAGTGGATGGTTGGTCATTAAGCAATCAATTTTTTTTAAGGATGTCTTTACCAATGGTAATTAAAATACCTGTAATCACTAAATTATCTCATTAGTTAAAGATGATTCTCTAGATTATTTTCTGTTTACTGGGTTGCTAGGGGTACCTAATGCATCAATATGTGTAGAAGTGTTCGATGAGATTGCCAGATTTTTTGAAAGATAAATAGTTTTACATGCTTCAGAAGTAGGCTCCAATTGGCTAAGGAATTGGCCAAAGACTAAAAATGTGACATCATTCTTGGCAAGTAATAAAGATATATTTTTGTTAACAGACACTATATAAAAAGTGCACTATACTACTTCTAAGCAGAAATCTGTGTCTAAGAATAATGAAATGTCTTTCAGTCAAGATTTTATTTTTTAAAGAACTGCAGTTTACTGATGAGTTCTGTGTATGAGTCTGATTAATGCAATGTATTTGTTCATCTGTATCCTTTTTATTTAAATACAGTTAATATGTATGGCATGAATACTTTCAAATCAATACCATTATTCAGCAGGTAAATGTAATTATTGCCTATTAATTCTTCCACCAAATCCATGTTTGTGTTATGGACATACTGTAATTGTCTTCTTGAGTCCAATCACATACTTTAACTTTCAGCAATTATGTTTTAACCTAATTCCAACGACTGATTAAAACCATGTGTATTCAGGTTTAGATAGATGTGCTTACTATGGGATTGTTAAACCTGCAAAAAATATGTTTTTAATAATCCATTAGTATTTAATTAGCATGCAATAACTGTCGTATTAAATCTAAATTAAAACCTTATTTGAGGCATGTAATTGAAAGTGCCACTGGGTAAAATCTAATCTGTCAGGGATGAATTTACATGGAATAACAACGCCAAATTTTTCATTTCTGCAGTTTTCAGGGTCTTCCCAAACATTCGCTTAATCATCGCAGTGGAATCTTGCAACAATCAGTTTTCTGCAAGTGCAGCATTTGAAATGTTTTTTGGGTCAGAGTTGTCATCTTTTGAGAGTTCATCTTGATTTGAAAGATGATTCTCCGGGTGGAAGATGAGGAATTCTCAAACCTTTACCAGATGCCAAAATGTGTGTAGGGACCCAGTGAATGTTTCCCACTAGCCAGCGAAGAAGGAGAGCTGGTTTGCAACGCACACCACATGGTTAGGTGTCCCTCAGCACCTCAGCATATGCTGACAAACATGAAAGGAAGAAGAGTTTTTTAGGACTCCATCTATTTATAATAGAAGAGTTATTATTACGTGTTGCTATGTACTAGCAGTCACACAATACAGCTGGTGGGAGCAAATTGCAGTAAAATGGGACTATTTACAGGAACTGTGACACTTTTCACTGCTCTGGAATAAAAGTGATGCAGAATCTATCCAGAAATGTGACTTCATAAATGCTAGTGGGAGATTTGATCCAGCAAGAGAGCTGAAGAAGTCTGTGTAAATTAGAAAACCAAATTGCTTGCAAAGTTCTAACATCATTGGTTTGAAATTAATAGCTACTTGGATCCCTGTAAAGATGTGCTTAATTAACTGGCTAGCAAATTTATAACAAAAATCTTTTCTCAGATCTTCTTTCTGGAGTCCAAATCTGTTCTTCTCCTTTCTTATCATGACCCTGTCCCTCCCTGACAGTAAGTGGGAAAACTGCAAGTGCAGGAAGTAAAAGATAAAAGAGCTGCAATTTAGCAGATGATTCATAGGAGATAATTTTCCCAGGATATTTTATATTAGTGCTTAGCCATTGTCAGCGTCAATCTGCA
This sequence comes from Pedionomus torquatus, assembly GCA_013398155.1. NCBI lineage: Eukaryota > Metazoa > Chordata > Aves > Charadriiformes > Pedionomidae > Pedionomus > Pedionomus torquatus. Next base: position 221,159 of record VZRU01003684.1, read on the forward strand.
TTGGGTGCTAGTCTCCATGGATATAGGGTCCCATTTGGGAGCTAACCATTATCTCGGTCATATTATTTTTCCTATCTTGATATGGACAGTGTTCTTTTGAACCTGAGGAGGGTCAGCAGATAGATTGGGATTTGGCTGCAAAGGGTGGGGTAGATTCCAGATGTTGATGGGGCTGTCTAGGGATGCAAGACTGTGGTTAGGAAGAGTGTAAAAGATTACTGTGGATGGAGAGCGGGGAGAAGCGGCAAAATATTTTGCTGATTCCCTAGCTAGTGTTGGCCAGCAATGCCTGAATTATTGATAGACCTCAGTTCCTGAGTTGTGGTGGACAGTTCTGTCCCTTCCCAAACTGCTCACAGAACAGAAATTCATCTTGCTCCTCTGTTTCTATTAACAAGCTGGGGAGGATGATGGTAAAAACCATTGAAGAAGGATATAAAACAAGAAAACTTTCAACGGGGAATGAAGAAACTTCAGAGCAATCCCAGCTATGGGCAGAAATGTGGCCTTTGAAGGAGAATGGAAATTTGCAAAGATATGTATGTGCAACAATGTGAGGTGAACACAGAAAAGCATCAGAGCTCACTTGAAGAGGGCCAAAGAAAATTATGTATCAGTGATGGGAACAACTGCTAGGACTACACAAGTCAAATTAAATGGTTCCTTTTACTTGTAATACATTTATGATTAGGCCACAGAGGAATAGCTGTCACGGTGAACGCACTACGTGTGTGAGTTGTGTTCTGTTTATTTGAACTTAGACTCTAAGTGTTACTGGATGCCCATGCAAGACTGTAGTGCTCTTACTTTAGAACACTGAAAAGTGTCACAATTTCTGTAAATAGTCTAATTTTGCTGCAATTTGCTCCTGCCATTTGTGTTGTGTGACTGCGTATACAGAGCAACATGTGATAGAAACTGTTTTATTACAAAGAGATACAGCAAAAGCCGCAGACAACAGAATTGAGTATGACTGCCCAAACCCTGTAGTAGTAACTGCACAAGTGCATGAGATACAGTCAACTCAAATTACTATACCCTGGGGAGTTCTCCAAAATAAATGGCAGGGAGGTAGCTATGTCTGAGAGCTGCTGACCAGAAGAAATAAGGTACAAAATGATTTAATTGCTCATCATCTTAATTTGAAATTGGTGGAGTGTCAGGTCTAGCTATGGAAACCATCCAGGGTTTATTTACACAACCCGATTTGAGACACCTGTCTAAAGCAGGAGCCAAAGCTCCTAATAGAGTTAATGGAGCACTTAGGTTAAGAGCTAATTACAGTCTAACGTTAGGTTCTCTGGACGGCTCTCTGGTGGCACCATGGGACTGGGAGCAGCTGAGGGTCCCCAGCCAGGTGACTGATACCAGTGGTGTGAGTAAGCACTCATCCCCTGAGCTTCAGCAAGTTCAGTGGTGGAATATGCAGTGTTCATCACTATGGTTATGCACAGTTAAAAATTCTGCAAATCACAGAGAGGAACATGGTAACCACTTAGCGAAATAGCATATATATTACTAGCAGTTTGGGGTTAGAGCTTCAGCAAGCAATAAATCCAGTATCTGTGGAGCTGTGTTGACTTCAGCAACATCAGTTTACGCTTGCTGAGAATCAGAATCAGGGTTGTTTTCTTGAAATCGGTCTTTTATCTTCTCCTGGTGCATTCTATGTTTGCATATGCCCTCTTGCCCTTTCTTGCTAGCACTTTTAAGCAAAAGAAGCTGCTGTGGGTTCACTGAGGACAAGGATATTAACAAGGTTATCAGAGAAATTATTATGTGTGGTTAGTTATATTGTTTTTCAGTGTCAGCCTGTAAAATCAGGATTACTATAAAATAGAAAAGTCTCTCCCAGATTGCAAAAAGTAGAAGTATTTGGCTTTCATTTCTGATCAAACAGGCTAAATATTCATGTTTATGTGCCTAAATGAGACTTTTGTATGCAGTCTTCCACCCCATCTGCATGAATAGTAGCATTGTAACAGGATGAGGTCACTGCAGAAGGGAAAGTGAGGTAAGAACACAGCTGAATCTACAGCCTCTCTGCTTCATGGTGCACCAGCTTGTGCTTAAAGGAATACAGTGATTTTGCCCGAGCCAGAGTCGCTGCGGGCACTGCCTGTGGAGCTGAATGCCTCTCGCAGGGCTCTAGATGCATTCCTGGCTCTGCTGTATGGTCTGATGCACAGTGTACAGTTTCAACAGTGTACAGCATTACAAACTGCTCTTCAGAGACCTCTTTACACATCTAATATAAGTGAAAATCCATATGGTTTATTTTAAAACCTTCATTTTAAAAAAATAAACAGTTATCAGGCCTCATTCTGCTCTGACTTATGTGGCGTAAATCCTGAGCAGTCCCTTTGTAATACTCACTGGTGTTCAGGATTTATGCCAGCATCAAGGGGAGCAGCGTTTGGCCCGTCAAAGGGCTTTTCCCCCCTTGTTCTTCTAAAAAGAAATGACTCAAGTTTATAGAGACTGATCGCTTCGTATGGGCGTCACCTTTGCAACTAGTGGGAACTCTTGCAAATATACCCTATGGCGCATCCTGGTGCCCATGCCTGAGAGCTGGGCACTGGAAGGGTGACACGGCAAAGCGGCGCTTGGAGGAGTGCGAGACTTGCTAAATCCGCATGTCAGTTCGTATTTTACCTATTCCTTCTATGAACTTTAAAGGCCATGTAAACAGGTTGCCAAGGGTACACTGGCAAATCGCCTCTCCTCACCCACCATCATAATTAGAGCACTGAGAACTTGGAAAAACCTGCCTAGTGAGCAAGCCCTTCTCGCCCTTTTTCCACAAGCCTCTCCAAGCTCACAAACCTGGGTAGACTTGGAGCAGCTGCTATTTCAAACAAGACTCCATCCCAGCCTCACCACCCAGCGTAGGAGCCAAAGGGGCTCTGTTCTCATCCCACGCTGCCTCTTGCTGCTTTGGCTTCCCAGCGTGGCTCCATGAGTTTCCAACAAATTTCTCTGAAGTAGAAATACCTTCTTACTCATGATTGCCTTTGCCATGTTGTGCGGCAGTGAACCCACTGCTCTTCTAGACCCAGACTTATTGTAACGGCCTGTTTCTATCTCATATATCAAGCTCTTTCACTTGGGCAGCTGCTGATAACCTTGAGGTCAGACTGATACGCCGTCTGATGTTTCTGGAAGCAGGACACTCAGTACGATGTTCCTGTTGCAAAAGGCTTCCGATCAAGCCAACACCAGGCTTTATTCACCCATATTTGCATTTTTTTCTCTTTGTTCTTTTTTTTTTTTTTTCTCAAGTCACAGGCAGGGGGTTGAGCAACAAATGTTATCAAAGTAATATCATAAAAAATTTGGAAAATCTTTGTGGCTAATTCAGTACCCTTGTCTGTGCCCAGCACAGGAAAACTAGGTAGGAGCTGGTGAGGCACATGGAGAAGCCTGGAGAGCCTTTTCCTGGGAAAAAAAAAAGTCACTTCTTGGTTACCTGAGACAAGACTTTCTTCACCATGGATTTCCAGACAGGACAGCATATGTGTGTCCTCCCTGTAGAAGAAGGAGGTCAGAGGCTCTTTTATCTCTGCTCCACACATCCCCCAAGCACCAAAATAATTTCTGTTTTTCCTGCCCCTCTAACATCCGCCTTACTCATAAGCATTGGAGCTGCATATGGCATGCTGAGAGCTGCCACTGGCCTGCTCTGGTCTGGCCATACTAACATTTGGGCTCCTCCTTGGCCTCTCTGCCCTAGCTGGGAGTTTGGGACTGTTGTAGCATGAGGAGAGAAGTGGGGAGAGATACAAACCCACATGATAGAGCAATTATGGGATAAAAAAATTACATGGAATTAGCGGGGGGGAATAAAGCAGAAATCAGTAAATTAAAAAACCCCATAATTATATAAAGACCCTGCAAAAGGAGAAGGGTGTCTGGAGAAATGTGGGCAAAACCCGAGTATATGTGTAGCACTTCAAATAGCCACATTCAGTCTCTGAAAGCTGGACACGCAGCACAAGTTGCTTTTATTGGCAGAACACAGTGAGTGTGACACAAAAGAGTAAATGCCTGCGCTTCTTTCCAGTTCTGTCCTTTGGTGTAACTTGCATCTGCCTCTGTTCTAGGAAAAGAAAGGTTATGGGGCAGAAGCAAGAGGAAACTTGCAGGGCTGCCGGAAGGAGTGAGCACTCTGTTTCCCCTCCCTCTCCTTCCTCCTCCTCCTGCCCTTGACCACCTGTCAGCATCCCCTCGCCTCCCCCATCATCCTCACTACCGCCAAAACCTCCCTTTGTCTTATTGTGCATTTTAAAGCCCAGTCTTTTTATACTTTAATTGTATTTTCTGGTGGCTGTTGCTTCTTTCCCAAATGTCTGTGTCCTGTTTTTATCCCACTTTGGAAAGGCTGAGAGTTGGAAAGCGCAGGGGGAGGAATTCAGGCTCTTGCAGGCTGAGCATAAATGAGCCTTTTGCTTCCAGGTCAGTAGTTCAAATCCAGCCCACAGAAGTTGAGCTGGAAAGCGATAGCTGCTTTGGAGCCCCCGTGTGAAGCGTTAGTTGGTGGTCTCATGTGGGTTCAGAGCAGACAGGTGTCCAAATCACTGCCGGCCCTAATTGGCATCTTTGCTGGCAGCTTCAGAAGCAGGGCCAAAGACTGTGTGGGCACCGAGCCCGCGATAGCCTCGCCTGGGTGGTCTGCCTAAATCGGCGTTAAAGCAAGCTGGCGAGGTAGCCAGGGAGGGCTCAGACTGCTCTTGTCCGTGTTGTACCCGCTCTGTAAATAAACAGGGATATTCAGCTTTGAGTGCTGTTCCTGCAGCTTTGATGTTTTGATTTCACTTTTAAGAAGGTTCTTTTTCTCCTCTCTGTGGTCTTTTATTTTTCCCCTTGCAGTAATTAAAATTTGAGGAAACTAATGAATTGGGAATGTAGAACTAAATTTACAAAGAGCAATTTGGGGAGGGACCCCATTTTGGGAGGGTTGGTGGAGATTGATAAACTGGTCTTACTGGGAACAGTGTCTGTCCAGGACAATTTAAATTCTTTTTGTCTACCAAGCAGTCCGACCCAAGCCTGGGTCGGACCCGATCCTGTCCTCAGTGTAATCGCCCTTGTGCTAATACAGGGTCAGTGAATGTCATTTGGAGCAGGAGTACATCTTGGTCCGTGATGTTTCTGCACCATCTATCTGTTTCTACCTGCATGGTAGCAGCTTACTGAAAATGAAGATCTGTGGGACTTTTAAATGCATCTCTGGAAACTTTGAGGAATCTTATTTTAAACGTGTACTTGCATCCTTCGGCTTCCCTCTTTTTGTTAGTGCTTCTGTACTTATGCAGACCTCTCAAGTCTCTGGAAATGGGGTGTGTGAGGCTGTGTGAGGAGCAGGCCTGCAAGTGCAAGAGACTTGTGTGATGGCGTGCTCCAAGCACACTGATCCTGCAGTGGGAGAGGGTGTTAGGCTGTGGCTGAGGAACAACAATGTCTTTTAGAGGTGCCTGGTTGCGGCATAACCTGCCTGTCCCGCTCCTGCTCCAGCACCCTGCATGGTCAGCAGGTCAGGTAGCTGCTGCAGGTGAGATCTCAGAGTGTGAGGGTTGCAGGGGTGCCCAGATTGAATTATCTGAGACCCTGGTGACCCCAGACAGTCAGGAGCAGGGGGTGAGGCCAAAAGATTTGAGGCACGTGGGGATGGGAGAGTCTCTGTGCTCACAAAGCAGAGCAGAGTGGGCTCTCCCAGCCCCGATCCAAAGATTGCCAAGCCCACCTCCAGGCAACCAGGACGAGCTGGAAATGAATCCTAGCGAACTCCTTCTCCCTGGCTTGTCTTGGGGATGCTTGGAGAACTCTTACCTTGTTCCACCCAGCTGTGCCTGCTGTGGCTCAGAGCCCTGCTAGGGATGTGCTTGAGCAGCACATCTGGGAAGAGGCGTGCACGGGTGTTGCAGAAATGGGGAGAGCTCGGAAATGCCCCGTGTGATATGCTCGTCTTCAGCAGCTCTTGCAACTCATACGTCGTTTTATATTCCCAAGGCAAATGTAAATTGTCGCATTTCGGCTGACTTCAGCGTGCTTTCGTCCACTCACTCCAGGTGCAGTTCTGCCCCATAATCTTTAAAACAGTAAAAACAAACTCAAAAAAAAATGTTCCCCACCTTTGCTCTGCTTTTGTGAAGCTGTTAATCCAACTTCTGCCTGGGCCTCACTGGGTACGGCTGCTGCTCTCGGATTATTTAACTCTTACGGTGGTGCTGGCATTGCGGGATACTGTAAAACTGGCTTTTTGCCTTAGTCCAGGTTATTGTTGCTAATTGTACATTTTCATCTACAAGTGCCAAGTGCCTGCTTTAAAAAAATAAAAACCTAACCCCCCAACCATATGCTAAATTCCTAGCTGTGTAGTAAAGATTGATTACATGTGTTTATGTGTAATTTAAAAATGGTTCATTCAGGAAGTGTATGGTCTCTTAAAGGCAAGTTTAAAACCCTTCAATTTTACATAAGTTTATTTATATTAGGGAAAAGAGCCTGGAGTACGAAGGAAAACCCCATGATATATAGGGTTCAGCCTGAGAATTCTCAGAACTATTTTATATATTTTTATTCTATCAATATGCTCTTTCACAGCTACTAATTAGTTTTGTTAGTTGACTTACAGAAAAGCGTATATAAAATGAGAAGTAAGTAATTCCACAGCACTAATAGTATTAATGAAAAGCACGAAGTCTGGAGGCAATTGTAAAAACACTAGTTCAACCAAAAAGTAATTCTCATTTGAATTAGTGTGATTAATTACATAGCTTTTCCTTGTCACAGTACACTGAAATCGAAACAGTCAGGGTGTTTTAAAGCTTTCAGTGTATAATTCTAGTATATGTTAGAAAAAATGTGCATCGACACTGTGTACATGTGCATAAAATAAAGCTATAAATAAACAAGAAGCAGAGTAAACTTCAGTTCTCCTTTGAGCTGAATATTTTACTTAAAAGCCTGTTTCATTTATTTGCATAGGAAAGCAAATGTGACTTTGTATTGAGGTTGGTTGCTCACTCCTGTGCCATGCAGAGGGGTATTGGGATAGCACAGCTTTTGCACTACGTGACTAATTGCTTTACAGGCTGTATGTGTTCATGCAGCTTGAACTTCACCTGGAGGGGTGCAAGAGGAATCACCCTGTTTATTTCTTTTGCATACTAGCTATAGTATTTGCTTACTAAACAGGTTGACTCTATAAACGTGTCGCTGTTTGCTGCTCCTGGCCTTGGGCTGAAGGAGTGCTTGCCGGTGCATAGGGAGGGTGGCAGCGGGTGTCATCGCTCCCTGCCCATGCTTGCGCAGCCCTGGTGTGTGAATTAGTCCCCTCTCAAATAGCTCGTATCCTCCCAGTGTTCCTGACGTGCCCAGGTTCCCTTAGGCCTGCGGTATGCCATGGGTGTTTATTATGTGGAAAAAAGGGAAATCCTGCCAATCCACATCACTAATGCAAGTTTGTCAAATGACATCAGCAGCAGAGGAGAATTTAGTTCCTAACCACATGCAAATAGGTCCCAGACTGTTGGTTATGCCGTGATGTCAGCTCTGATTCCTCATCCATTATTTGATGGGCTTCAATGCGTAAACGCCAGATATGCTCCCCCTCCCTTTTCCTCTACTCCCACGCAGAACTTCTGGGTTTGTTTTGATTTTATTTGTGGAAAATTGTGTTTTGAACAACAAACATACCTCCTCAGAAGTTTATTTCAAGAGTGATTTCCTACGCAAGCTTTCCTAGTCTTTGTTATCGTTTTGCATTATGGTGAGCTGTTAATTACTAAAACAGTTCGGATATTTTCCCAAGGGATTCAACTAAGTATGGGTAATAGTTCCAACGTTCTTTGTCATGAATTGGCATTAACTTTGTTAATAAAAGCTACTGTATCATTTTGGCTGCGTGAAGAATTAAAGCATGTCAGCCTGCAGGTACTCTAAGGCACAGCAGCAAATCAGGTCATGTTGCACAGGCTAACGTCAGGCTGGATTTTATGGCACGTATGTCTGCCTAAAATGGCATGAGCCTCCAGACTGTAATTTGGTGTATCAAGACATGGAACTTGTCACTGCCGGGTCTAAGGGTCAAAGCCAGCTGAGTTATGAAAGGTGTGCCTCTTGTCACCTAGCATTAGCTGTCTCGTTCAGCCTGGACTAAACTCCTTTAAACTGTAATCACTTCCAGGGGGTAGTTCATCCACGAGAAATGGGATGGTTTGCCCTGTGCAGAAATTATCTAGATGTGAGTTTCAGACTACTGACCCTGATTTTAGACTAATTCTCAGCAGATCTTCCTCCCTAACTGGTGTTCACTGCCATTTAAAAACTATTTAATTCCAGTTTCCTTTTTACTGCTATCTTTCCCAGAGACACGAGGAGGGCATTGGCACCTTCGGAGCATGGGCTGCGTTCCTCTGCTGCCTCTCCTTGGGCCTCTGCCCTAAGAGGACACTGCAGTAGTTGCTCTTTCAGTAAAGAGACCGAGACTGGGATTTGGGAGTTCTTCGTGGCTTTTGGATTCAGCCTGGGTCAGGCTTTTTCAGATGGAAGGTTTGACAAGGTAGGAAATGGGCAAACTTAGGCAGATCTCACCAGTCTTGGTTTTCAACCAGAGGTCTCTGGGTCTCTTAACTCCCCACGGTTCTGCATCCATCAGTTCAAACTGTTCCCTTATAAGGCATTATACAAATAATATTTCCACCACAAGGGAGCTTAAGTCTATTTGCAAAGCTACTGAATAAATATACAATACCAGCATAAAAATCAAATTACAGGGCCTGATGTCTTTCTGACGATGCTTAGTTGAAGTAATGTAGGTATTACAAGCAAGTGAGAGATCCCCCCCGAATTGCACAGATGTAATTAATTAATGTCTACATTGCCAAAAAAAGGAAAGTATTTTGACAACAGTTATTTGGAACAATTATGAATTGTTCTTTCTTACAGCCCCAAAAGGCAAAAGCAGGAATGTAACTACAATACATTGCCCTTTTTTCCCCTTTTTTTTCTTTCTGATCAAGTCATAGAGCTCACATATTGAGTAACTGGGAGAGAGGCCAAAAACTTTCCCTTTACAAGTGACTTCAAACTATGCATGAGGTGTGTTTTTTCCTTTTGTTTCATGGAAACATCTCTGCTGTTGGCGAAAGGTTTAAGTTAGGAAAGTTGGTCTATAATGCTGCGTTGCCAAGGTTTCAAGACCAGGCCTAGATGGTCCATAAAATGATTTCCTCTTAAGCAAGAGTTCTGCCTTATTAAAAACAGAGACCGTGGTCATCCCTTGCCTTTCCCTGGTCGCTAACTCTCCCTCTGGGGGACGCTCACATGGTGGGAGTTTCGGCGGCCCCTCATCTGCCCCTTACCCTTGTTGGAGCTCTGGGATGTCTGTGAGGTTAGTGTGGAGGTAGAGAGGGGTGTTCCTGTCTCTGGGACCCCACTGGTGTTTTAGGGATACTTAAGAAGGTCTTCGAGCAGTGGGCGTCTCCTGGATCTGCTGTTGTGCAGTCATGATGGGGACCTTGCCAAGGGCAGTATGCTTTTGGGGAGGGAGCTGCTAGAAGAGCCGGCAGGGGACAAATCCATCGTGGCCCTTCCCTTCAAATCTGCTCAGGCTGGGGCGTTCGTACCTAAAGGTCTCCCCTGAGGGAGGAGATTCGAGGGAGAATCAAACAAGGGAGGCAAAAGTCTGCAAGTAATGGGGCGTCAACCGAGCGGGACTTGGCCTCCAGCTTCAGTTGGCAGGTCCCTGAAATCATATTCTGAGAACTGAGTGCAAGCCCTGGCTGGAGCATCGCTTGCTTCTTGCTGCCTGACAGACAGTAGTGCCCTGACTCACAGCCAGCCCACAGGCAGCCAGCGCCTGCCTCTACCTCTGCCGAGCCCCGTGGAGATGCAAGTTTAGGAAATCGTGGTAAAGCTGCTCAGGTTGAGCCATCCCCCAGCAGAGCAGTCGGGGCTGCACTATTCCAGTCTCTGCTTGGGACTGGATCTCTGCTCTCCTTTGTAAGCCCAAATTTCCTTTGGAATTGAGAGAAGAGCTCTGGTATCTGTATCCCCAACTGCCCTTTCTTTTCCCCAAACTTCTTCTCAAATTGATAAGTTATTGCCAGAGCTGAATAAATCTCTGTGTCGGTTTTGACTGATTCAACCTAAACAGTCTGCATGATTAAACAGAGAGGGCTTTGTTTATATAAGAACCAGAAAGTTAAATGGGGGGTTTGGCTGATTATTTCGCAAACTTTGTGTGGAATAGATACAGATTGCTGGAGGCTAACCCAGGAGAATGCAATTAACCCAGGGAAGGAATTCAATTTAAGAATTACTCTTATGTCTGTTTCAAAACTACCTGGACGAGCTTGTTGGGCACTTCAGCTGAAAGCAAGCTTCTCATGGGTATTTACCCTGATCTTGACAGACTGAATCAGTGTCACATGGGATATAGGTTGAGGTTGCTGAGTGCATCTGTGAGAGAGCTGTCTCTTGTGTGTTAACTTCTCAGGTATACAGAAGTTGATTACAGCCCCACTTGCATATGCAGAGACAAAATTTGGTCTCGCTCTGCTTTTACACGCTCGCAGCCTTGCTGCAATTCTTCTGGATTTGTTCTACCCCATGTAAAATTCAGATCACATTTGTGATATGAACTGAGATGGAAATATCACTGCTTGCTTTATTTTGAGAGGGAGGAGGGGAGAGGCTAATGCATGTCGGGCTCGATACAGAGAGAAACCCAGTGATGTTGTTCCTCTAGAATTCGTACAAAAGAAATACAACCCTCCTGTCTGTTACCATCTTTTTATTAAAAAAGAGACATGTTTCCCTTTTCTTTTGAGTTGTCAGCTTCAGGAGAAATGTTATTTACAAAAGTATACAAAATGAATCAGGGTAGGCAACAAGGCAGGACTGTAGGCACTTGTGTGCTTGTGAATGCAGGCAAGCTGTAACTGACCAAAGTAGTCTTCCTATTTTGTCCTCCTTCTGCTGCAGAGCTGGGCACATCTGGTGACTTTCTGCATTTCAAGCAGAGATGTCCCAAGCATGATGGGATGAAAGGAGTGTCAGAAATAGGTGGGATTAATCCCTCTCTGAAAGTGCCTGTCCCTTGCATACGCTATAAAGGATGCTGAGGTGACAGGTTTGGACAAATTTTCTCATTGGGGAACTCAAGTAAGATAAAATCCTATGTTTATGTGACTGCTGCTGAATAAAATGGGCCAAACTTTTTACAGGATATTTTACATCTCTGTCGCCTGACTGTTACTGTGAAAAATGTCTGTGCAGGAGATTATCCCTGCCTGAGACTGTTTTAGGGATATGGTGTGATTGCACATTAATTTTAATTGAGTTTCTGTTTCGTCTGTCTCTGAGTTTAGGGAGAGCGAACAGTGTACTTTTATATTAAAATTTGTAGCTGGTTTTTGCTTCATCTGTGTACACACGTTTACGCAGGAGAGCATGCATTCTTAAGAGTTACTGTTAAGAGTCTTAGCAGTAATTCTGCTGTTACTTCTCAGCACCTCAGAAAGACCATGTTAAAAAAAAATAAATTGGTAAGTACATATTTAGAGTAATTTGTTTCATGTGTTATTCCGCTTAGTCCATTCCCATGAAGGTTGGAAGCAAAATTCAAGCTGATGTCAGTGGGAACAGTCAAGTTTATTATGTGAAGTTCAGACCCAGATTTCCCTTCCTGTTAATATGAAAGGAGTTCAAAGCAGTAGATTATAAAGTCTTTATCTACCATATTACTCGCTATTTTCTCTGATGCTTTTGTCATTTAATAAAAAAAAATCTTTCATACTTTGCCTAGAGTAATTGGAGACTGGAGATCTATAATGCTCCTGCTATTTCCACATTTCAGTTGTCACCTAGGAATTTATATCTATACTTAGGATAATGAGATTTAGTGGGGTCATTTACACTCAGTGAGCATTATATAAATCACCATCACCCATTTGTGTATCATGTGGCTTTTACCTTTTCTTTCACAGATAAATATTTTATACAGTATGTTACCATTCATATTTTTTATAACATTCAGCATATACTGTTCATTTAGACAATGGCAAGAACATGAGATAATGTCAGATTTTGGCTATTCCAGTATTACTCACTGGAGTGCTGTTTGGCATTGTTAAGTCAAAAAGAGCTGAAAGCATAGGTTGCCTTTCAGAGCTCTATTTATTGTTTTCAGATGTTGAGAGGGCTCTTGCTATAATATAAGCAGTGGTTATAAGCACTTGCTATCACTAGAGACAGTTAAAGCAATTGCATTGCCAAAATTACAGTCTAAAAATCAAACCAATATAGTAAGTTACAGTATGTGTGGTCAGTCCCTGAGTGTCATTGTTAAATATCCATTGCAATATATTTAAATATGTTCTTCCTTTTTAATTTCTCTTTTTTTTTTCCTTCGAGTGTAAATGAAGAACTCCCTTTTCCTGCACTTTTATGGTGTACCTAAATACCTAAAGGAAGTCCCTTTTAAGGGCTTCACCATTTCTTTTATAACTCTAATCCTAGTAAAGCAAGTGGGTAAACAGATTGGTGCTTACAGCAGTTGCATTTTATGCATTTGTCCTTCTTGGCCTGGGATCTACCTTACAGATGAGCTGTGCTTTACTACCATTTGCCCAGACATTGTAGCACATGGAGCAGTAATTTTGATTGGGGCGGTGTAGACTCACACAGGAAAAGATGTGAGGAGAGATGAGAAATCACTGCCTCTTCAGCTCCATTCTGCAGCCTTCCCAGATTTGGGCAAACGTTGTCATCCTCTGCATGTTTCCAGCACTAAAGGACTGAGTTAGGAGGACTGTACGTACTATGGGCAGCGGGGACTGCATATGTGCAAAGTATTGAGCAGAACAATAGCATCTGACCACAACACCTTGGGCTGACCTTCTCTCCTGGTCCTGTTCAGCACCCCTGAATTTCCCTCCCCCTCTTCCCCAGGATCTACAAAAGCTAGTTTGGGCCAAGGAAAGAACATCTCCCTTAACTCTATGTGTTTGGTCATTTGCTGGAGATCAGCAGCGGTTTGAGACAGGTTCTTGCCCTTGCTTTGCCATCTGCTTTGCAGTAAGACAAAAAGGGAATCGGGCAGAGAGACGTGCACTAACAGCCATTCAAGGGATCTGAAACTCCTGCGTGCATTGTACTTTGACAATAGTGCTATTAAATGTGAATCATCCTGAGTATTACTCATTCACCTTGTATAACTGGCTTGGTCCAAGCACTGCTAAAGTCTTTACCCTGGCTTTACTGGGAGTGGAATCAGATCCTTAACACTACATGAGGTGGGTGCTTTTCATGGCCAGTTGCAAAGGCATTGTTCCACACAGCCTGGAAAAAAAATACTGAAAACTCATCTCTTCATACTAGCTACATTTTTTTATCTTCTTTAGCTTGGCTCTTTTGACCAATGGAGATAGATTAATATTACTAATAACAAAGAAATGTATCCTCATAATGGTTCAATTGTTTAAAGTATTATAAAGCACAAAAATACTGTAATGAGATTCAGAAGGGAAACGGGTACTTTGGGTCTTTACCGTGTCCTGCTTTGACCTCCGTAGCCAAAAGTCAAAACAGCTCTGGATGAACTCTCACAGAAGTTGAAAAGGCTGTATTAAAATAAGCATATTGAAATTATATATTTGGAAATACTCACACAAAGTTGAAATGGTGCAAGTCTCTACATAATAAGGATATCATATTCAAGAATGAAACTATATAAAGGAAAGTTGATGTACACTTTAGCAATATCTCCCTGAGACATCTCTGTATGTAATATCCTTCCCTGAATATGTGTCTTTCTTATTTTCACAAAATAGGGCCAACAAATTGTACCCATTAAATGCTAAATTTACTAGCTTGTGTTTGCTGAATCTGGCCCTTATTAAATGTCCAGACAAGCTCGTTGTAGTTTATTTTGTAGGACGTCTGGTTAGAACATTAAATACAACAAGGAAAAATAAACTTAAAAGTAAAATGGTTCAACCTTGCCCTGCTGGGAATTTCTATCCTAGATTGGATGGAAGCAGAAACAGGTCACTGTTTCCAAATGAATTAGCCCAAATTTAAAAATTGGATCAAATAATTTTTGCAGGGTAATTCTTACCAAGAAATGCTAGAAATTATTATTATTATTATTATTATTATTATNGTTTTTTCAAAAGGGAAGATTTTGCTATAACCAACAGCATTTTCCAGCAAAAAGATTTTTTTAAGTAACCTTGCAGTATCACTCAGTAAAAGTTCTGGTTCTCTCTTGTTTGGGTTTTTGTTGTTTGGGGTTTTTTTATGTTATCATCAATGTTTCCCCCACCCCCCCGCTGTGATTGTAGCTAGAGCACTTTTTAAAAGATCAAGTGAAAATTGTAGCCTCTAAAAGACAGTGTTGCATACAACAGTGTGGCAACCCATGACAGGCTCTGCATGTGCCACTGAAAAAAAAAAATCACAAACAAAAAAGCCGCTCTTTCTTTTTCTTTAATTGTTTGGGGTTTTTTTTTGTTTCTCTTTTTCTCATGGTCTGATGTCCTCAGCAAAATTTTAGCTAACCATCAGTCAGCAGTGTTAGCAAGGAGCTTCTTTATTTCTTAAGCAGTCTAGCAGAAGTTTCCACATTAATTTTAATTACTCGCAGATTTTTAACGATCTGAGATCACTGAAAGTCCATATTTTCCCCTGTTACTACGCAGCAACAGTGATAATATCATTATAATTCCCAAGCTTAGCATTTCTCTGTATTAGGCTGAAGGGAACTGGGTTGTCTTGAGTGCCCTGGCATATTAAATAGGTAGTTTATTGACAATAGGTCTGTAGTACCAGCCCTATAGTCAAATTTTTTAAGAACTCCTCAGGAATATAGAGTTATTATAAACTTCATATGTACTAGTACGCTCAACAAGTTGTGATGTTTTCAATAATGAGGCTCTGGTACATTGTGTGCTAAGATTTGCTATATCCCAAAGCAAAAGCTGTCAGAGCAGTTGCAGGCAGGGATTGCCTGCTCTGTCACCCCCTCCCCTTCCCAATTTAGATTCTGATCCCGGGGACATGTTTGGTTTTGGTCGTTTTGAAGTGGCAGGTTTTGTTAACTTACTGCTCCATCCAGTCCTAATAAACATCAGCTGTCAGCCACCATCCTGCCAGGCTATTCCCATCTTCCCCTTGCTAATCTCCATGATATTTTTAATGTTTTGCGTACAGTTGCAAACACTTTCACATGGTGTTCAGCAAATCAAGTGAAATGTAGCTGTTTCGTGGTTTTGATTAGACAAAAATAGAATCAAAGTCTCCTTTCTATCAAGAAGTGGGCTTCTGAGTCACACCCTGATGAAAATGAAATGTTTCCCTCTTTGATGGAAATGAAAATGGATATGGTAACAGTGCTGGACTTCTCTTTACGCACCTCCCCTACACGCTCCCAGGACCAAAGTAGCATCCTCAGTCGGTTACAGTGCCACTCACTTGGTAAAGCTCAGCTGTGTTGCTGCCCCAGCTCAGGAGCTGCTGGAGAAGGCAGGGTGGGTATACAAATGTATAGTAATGTAATTATTATATATCAGTATTGTCATAGTGCCTGAAGAGCCCAATATATTGTTTGGAGATCCTGTGGGTGGATGCTGAAGCAATAGGAAATTACAGTGACTGTGGGTGGTAGAACAGAAACCCAGAGGGGCAAATCCCATAAAGTGGGAGATGTTCATACTGGCAGAATGAAGCAGGAGCACAAACCTTTGCTGAAGCATCCTCTGAATGTAGAGCAGTGACTCTTCCCATTTTTGAACTGGAAGGGCTTTTAAATGTGACTGTTACAAACAAGCTCTCTAGGTAATGTTGTACCCCACTCTTGATTAGCTCTTGGGCAGGGAAAGTAGTGGTGGCGGTGGTGTGATAGATGAGATAGGCAGAACATTGTAAACTAAATATTATTTTGTGAAATTATAATTTTGCTGCTCTAATTACAAACACGTCAAGTAGACACTGACACTGACTCCCAGCTGCTCAGGAACATGCATATGTGTTTCCATGCATTTCAAGGACTGCCTTCTGATGTCTTGTAGACCACTGGTTGAGTAACACTGCTCCAAGACATACTGGGTCTCACTCTACAGGCATCTGGCATTAACTTTTTACACTTACGTAAAATGCAACCTTCAGTGCTCAGATGGTGGGATGTTGCATTTTACATGGGTCCAAATGACTACATGAGATGCAAAGAGAGTTACGTGCATTGTATTTCCTGCCAAAACTTTTAGTGAGCTTGAATGACTTTTTATACTAAAAACCTTTGGAGGTAAAATGTTGTAGCTTCTTGGAGAGAGAACGGAAACCACTCAATAGCTTAAAACAGGAAAGGAGGATGCACATTTTGGGTTTACAGGCATAATTTTAAGCAGGAAGAATACAAACCAGGTTAGATTTTCACCTGGATATCTCTTTTCATGAGACTGTTCTAGGTGAATTCTTATGGTCCTTCAGTGAATGCAAGTGACCCAGACTCTGACTTGAAAGAAAAGGGGAAAACGCTTCCCACCACCCAATTCCTGCCCCCTCACCCACTGCGCAATGCTGGGTGACTGTTTTTGGCTAAAAAAGAGAGCCGCACGCCAGCTGGATATATTCCTGCGGTAGCTAGGTTTTCCTTGGAGGTTTCCCATCTCTATACTAACTAGGCTTGACTATGCTTGGCTTATGAGCTTTTTGCAAACATCCTTGCCAAGGTGGGATGACTGTAGGCAAAATGAGTGCAGCGAGGGAGACAGAGGCAAATAAGTAGGAGTGATCAAAGTCTAGAGATTTGTTGGCAGACGCACCTCCTTCCTACGCTCTACAGCCAGTGGGTCCAGTGCTTTCCCCTTCTCCTACGTATGAATCAACACATCCGAGCGAGTGGTGCCAAAGCAGGGGGTGGGTAGGAGACAGCCTTAGCACTGTACAACAGCTGTTGTTTTGCCAATATATTCAGTAGGAAATTCAGAACAAAACTCGCCTTTTGGACCATGGATCTCATTAAAGCTCACCAATGGCACTGGAAAAGAGAGAACTTTAAAGGTTTGCCGGGTTTCTTTTTAATGCTGTTACAATAGAAGACACTATGTAGATGTTATAAAAGGCTGGCTTGAAGGTTTTCTTAAGTTGTCTGTCTGCCGCCAGTCCTGGTGAGACGCTAGAGGTGGTAAAAAAGTGAATTTGCCAGCAATAAACATTTATTATTGCATGGCAGAAGGTGCTTCCTGTTGAAATGACAGATTGGCAGTGACACTGAACCCCATTCTCTTTAGTTTCTTCATTGGTGTTTTACTGGAAGGTAATGGTGGGAGTTGATAGATAGTAGGGTAGCATCGCTGCTCTCTTAGAGTTTCTTTATTCTTGTTCTCCTAAATTCAGCTGCACTTACATATATTTTTAAGGCTTTTTTTTTTATGGCAAAGACCTTAAAAAACAAAGTTAACCCAAAACATATAAGGAAGCCTTTAGCTGGCACTGCACCTAACGTTATAGCGCCAGCTGCCAATTTGCTGGGCGGTTAGTGTTTGATTTATAGTTTCACATATGTGTTTGAGTGGGTGGGTCACAGCTTTTTGGTGCCTTAATTTCCTTATTTTGTAACTTTGGTTAATCATTTCACTCGCTGCAGTCACTGTATCCAACAGCAGAGTCCTACCCTTGATGGGCGGCATGTTCATAATTTTTCAAGTGCTGAGCTTCTCCTTAGTGGTAGATCCCATCCTTCTC
The DNA here is from genome assembly GCA_013398155.1 of Pedionomus torquatus. Lineage (NCBI taxonomy): Eukaryota > Metazoa > Chordata > Aves > Charadriiformes > Pedionomidae > Pedionomus > Pedionomus torquatus. The sequence goes on from VZRU01003684.1 coordinate 238,910, forward strand.
CCCCCTGTTCCTGTAATTTCTTTTCCTTGCTAGGCTGGAGGAGGAGGAGACTCTGTGCCAACTCTTTGAGCTCTCACTCAGCTGCTGCCTTCACAACAACTGTAAACGTTACCAAGCGCCCCCGTTGTTTTCATGCTCCATCCGTATACTCTATACTTGCTTGGAAGTGAACCTTATGGAAATTCTGGGCTGTGAAGAACCTCGCAGATATTTCCACTTCAACTGCCATGGTAGCAACAACACGCTGTGCTTGCAGCCTGCTGTCCATCTAGTGACCTTGAACTGCTTTGCAGTGGCTGCAGAGACATACTGAGATGGAAGGATCCCTGCCCAGGGACCTGTGAGGGGGTGAACAGGAGGGTTTTACAGGTGGTCAGGTTGGAGGGGGTACAATGAATAAGGCAGATGCACATAGATATGTGCATAAATGTACAATCTTGAGTCCAGTCAATAAAAGCCTGAAGGGAAAGATGGAGAGACTCAGTTCAACTACTGCCAGGCGCATGTGGAGCGATTCACCGCTGTAATCTCTGTGCACAATCACTGACAACACAAATCACCCGCTCTCCTTCACTGTCCTAAATGCCTCAATCATTGTTTGCAATCTAATATCCTGTCTCACTGTCCTTCCAATGCTAATGCTAAACCACATAAGAGTGATTTGCAAGGTGACCTGCAAAATAAACTTCTGTATAAACTCTGTGTCACACCATTAGTATGAAGAGGTGAATTTCTGGGATGGTTGCTGGCACGTTGGGCTGAGCTTGGGCTTGCATGGGATGTCTGTATCAGAGAACCATAACCTAGCTGAGAAAGTTGGCTTTGGCAGGAATGATGCACACAGAGGCACGCATATTCTCTTCAGTTTGCCACACCTCTTGCGTACAGTCTATGCAATTCTTTTTTTGTGAAAGAAGTACAATCATTCTTGAATTCTGTGGACTACGTAAAGCCTATTACCCAGATTGCTCATGTTATCTAGTTCATTCCTGTTTTTTGGTCCAGGATACTGCTTCAGCATGGTATTTTGAGGAAGAAATTGAAATAGGAGAAGATAAAAGGTGTTCTGTGGTTTCTTTTTAATTGGAGACTGGAGGCAAAGTGCCTCCAGATAATTTCTCAAAGAAAAGTCATTGTCTTCTCCCACTCTTGTCATTAATCTCTAAAATTATTGCACAATTTCTGTTTAATGTGTTAAGATTTCTTAATATGTTAAGACAATGTGGAAAGACAAATTTGAACAGGAGGGAGCATGTTTCTTTGAATGCATAATTTTTAAGTCTTTGTCTGAAGTCTTCATTCATCTTGCCAGGCCTTTTGCAGTTAAAAACTTAATTTAAGTCAGTATGATTAAAAATACATATTTTTATAAGGGCAATTCATCAAAAGAACTGGAAGTTGCTGCAAATATTGAGAGTGATGGTCATTCAGATTTTGCTTATAGATTGCTTATGCTTCTGTCTTAAGCAATACTGAAATCAGGGATTCTCAACGTATGGCTCACATGATTTTTTGTGTTATAAAGGACTTGATACAGTGACAGCAGCGGATGTCAATGGATTGTAGTGTAGCCTGTGCTTAAATGTAATGCTGTGCCTAAACGTATGGCAGTGCATGTTTGTTTTGCTGCATTGCATGAAAGCCATCAGATTATTTCTACAAACAAAAATTTGGATTCCCTTGGTCTAAATTTCTGATTCTATAATTTAGTGTGATGTTGCATTAGCGAAGCCTTTTTCCATCAAGGAGGGTCAATAGACCTAAGTTTGAAGCATGATGTGAATCTGCGGAGTCCTTGTACAAGCTTTTTTGCTTGGTTTGATTAATGAAGCTTAAAAGGAAGAACAGAAATTAAACTGAACTATAAAAAGCCTACAAAGCCATCCGTTTAATTTGGAAAATTACTCAAGCCACTCTGATAATTCCCAGGTATTTCTTTTGTGTTTACTCCCACTCCTCATTATTTCTGTTGGCAGATTGACATGTAACAGAGTTTCCTTCTTTGCTAGTGAAGGCTTTGGTCAGCTCTTTCCGTGCTTTGTGCATTACAGTCACCAGGCAGAGCTGCTGGTACCGATTTCTGGTTGTATTTTGACCCTCATGTTAGTGTAGAATAACTCACTCTGGGAATCTCTGTGAAGGACTCCTAGATTTCCAGTAAGAGGGTCACCAGCAAGCTGTTATTTTCCATTCCAGTTCTGGTGTCGCAGCCCAAGCAGTTTTCTGGTTTTTGTCAGCACATCACGTTGAAGTTTAGTAAGCCTGTGCAGGTATCCGTGTTGATGGTCTGGTGTTGAGCACTGCATTAGAAACATTAGCTATTTGAACACAGCAGTGGCATTATTTGCAAAAACAGTTACTGTGGATTTTTTTTTCCCCTCCAGATCACTCTTTCATTCCTCAGATTGTTCTATATCCAGCTCAGAAGGACAGATTTGTAAGACTTGTTATTCTGACTCACTAAGTTGAACAGTATTACACAACTATTTTTCTGTCAGTCGTGGGATAGTATTGCCAAAACCTCTCTGTATCTTTTTCTATGCATTTGCTGGTTTTGATGGATATTCTACTAATCAGCAAGGTAGGAAGTATTGAATGGGTATCAAAACACAGTCCCTGCTGCTGCAGAGGGTTACTCAAGCAACACTCTATAATTTAGATGCTCGGTAATCAACTTGGGGCATTGCAACAGTTTGAGTTGTTTTTGTTAATAGAGATGAAATTATGGGTGTAACTAGCTGGCAGTCTTCAAACAGACTTTTGCAAGCTGTTTACTCAGCTGTCCCAGGGCAACAACTGCATACGTGAAGTGAATTCTTCCAATATCTCTGCTGTGGTATATTTAATTTATCCTATTTTGCCACAGTGTGAGAGAAACAGATTTTGAAGAAAGTAGGATTCATGTCAGATGCTACACTGCAGCTAGGCTGTGACATTAGTTTGACATCATGGGTGAAGATTTTGTTACTTCAAAGTGTATTCCTACTTATTTTCCAGTAATTTAAGCCTCCAGAACTGAAAGGAGGAAAAGACCAAAGAAAAATAAATCACAGTATGTCTCGTATGTGGACAAAGATGAGTTTCAATTTAAATCAGCATGGCTAATACTCTCTGGAAGCAGCTATTGAGATTTGTCTGATTCTAGTTTAAACTAGTATGTGCGTAGGTTAAGTGGATATAGTTTGATCCACCCAAGAATGTACCAGTTCGTTAAACATTTTTAAAATAAATCTTTATTATTCCTCTTGTGGGCAAATCCTGTCAGATGCACGTTGCTCTTGATAACATTATTTCTTTACTCAAAATACAGTGATTTTGAGGTCAAAAAGACACAGGCATCTGTGCCTCCTTGGTTTTCAGTCAGAGTTAGATAATGGAAAAAACAGTCTTTTGGAAGTATGGACTGTGAAGACTTGTGAAGTTATGTTGGGCCCTCCATTAAAAAAAAATGAAGATGTAAAATGAGGGAGATTGTCTCTGAATCTTACTAAATATTTCAGAATGCTTCTATAATGGGAAAAAATGCTGATTAAATTGTTGGGAGAGAATTAGGGATAATTTTTAACAACTTGCAGGCAGTTTTAGTGGCCACTGAATCCTGTCTCCACCTCAACATAATGTGAAATAAAATAGTAAAATGATTCTGCAAGCAACTGTAAGAGAAAAGGGCTTGAGGTAAGAAACAGTATTATGATCTGATTCAGAGCTGCGCAGGGCAAAACTGGCTGTAATAGTTCTAGAGCAAAACGAAGCCCTGCTTGCTGTCCTGCGAAGCTCTGCGCTAAAATTGCGTATGTGACTTGATGGATGTTGTGGTCTGGGCCATTTCTGGGGCAGGGAGGGAGGAAGGGAGAGGGAGAAGGGGGAAGGTGAGGCAGTTACAAGGAGTGAGCCCAATCCATCACTCCTATCAACTACACAGAAAATTAACTACTTTACAATTCACTCGTGTATATAATATGTCATATTCCTGAGCTCTAGAATTAAAAGGTGTAGCACTGATGCGGTTAGAGCTGAGACTAACTTACTGTCTTTGGCTTGTGATCAAGTTTGTTTGAGCATGTGGAGCTGGTTTTGAATTTTTTTTAAAAAATAATTCAGAAAAGTTTTAGTGGGCTGCTTTCAACATTGTTTTTTAAAAGCTGGTAATGTCTAGACTGATTTCTTACATTGCAAAACACAGTGAGTGTCCCTCTCGCTGCAAAACATTCCTTGTGATTCATAGGTCCTGGACACCCTCCTTAAGAACTGGAGCACTCGAGCTATAGATTTTCACTGTCATAAAGGTGATAAAATATATTAACCTAAACAAAAATGTCTCTGGCTGGCTTCTGAGAACTCAAACACAACCAGATGCGGTGCTAACCGGCAGGGCTGGCAGGGGCTCGGAGGGACGGGTCCAGGCTCTCAGCCGACATACATCAGCGTAGCTCCCCTGCAGCCGGCCGGCTGGGAGGAGAGGGCAGGGGAGGGGGGCTCCCTGCCTGCCCCTGCCCACCTGTCCCCCTGCCTGCCTGCCTCTGCCCGCCTGCCTGCTGCACTTTGTCTGCCAGCGCTGGTTTTAGAGAGAAAAAAAAAAGAAGAAATAAGCAAAGATATGGGGTCCTTGCTTAGCTTTACTTCTGTGGACAATTTATGAACTGCTTTTTGACTGCTCAACAGTTGTTTATAAACCAGGGACAGATGAGAGACAAACAAGATGAGAAGGGGGAAAAAATATATATCAAATAACCAATCACTCAGATTCAGAATAACAGTGTCCTGCCAGGTGATGACAGAGTGGCTTCAGACTTTCTCTTTGACGGTGCAAGGCTTGTTGCACTGGCCAGTGCAGAAGTGAATTTATTAGCTGCTGAGAGAGCAGGGGATACCTCATTCAGAAGAGATAAGCTAACAGAGGGAAAAGTTCTGTGAGAGAGATCTTTTCTGTCCCAAAAGAGTAGCTCCTTGTCAAGTCCATCTTTGTCAGAGCTTTGGGGATGCACAACTGCTGAACTAAGACGGAAAAGATAGCAGAGACATTTTATTAAATTGTAGACCAAAGTACATCGCTCTATACACCTGCATGGCCCTATTATAGAATGGTTAGAGTTGGAAGGGACCATAAAGATCAAGTTCCAACCCCCCTATCATGGCTGGGACACCTCCCACTAGAGCAGGTTGCTCAAAGCCCCATCCAGCTTGGCCTTGAACACATCCCTGTGTGCATGATCTGCTTATCAGAGTAATTTGTTTAGGTCTGTGGTGCTTTATGTGAGCAGAATTATACATTGACTGATTTGTCGGATGAATTGTACCATTAGATTTTTAGATTTTTCTTTGCTTACATTACTGACCAAAGCAACCACATAGTTAGAGTTATTGTCTCTAACAAGGCAGAAGATGCTTACTGCATCCCACGGACTCGCAATACCATCGACAGGAAAGAGTTAAAGGGAGTGGGACTGTTCCCTGTTTGTAAGCCAGTGCTTGGACTGTGTTTCTGGCTCTGCCACTAAGGGCTTCTATGATACTGGGGCAATTTCATCATTTTAGTTCACTGATCTGTAAACTGGGTATCTCACCCAGTTAGTGATGCTGGGTTCATTCTTAAAGCAGCATGAGGTGCGGCAGCACGCACCCATGTGAAGAGGCCAGGCAACTTGCACAGTTGTGTCTGGTGTTTACAAAATGCTTTGGGATTCCTGGAAAGTGTGAGGGCCCGTTGTTTGCTCACAGCAGAATTTGGCTCCCCAAGCCAGTTGCCTCTTAGACCTGAATTAACCAACCAAGCCCTCAGAATATAAAATACTTTAAGTAGCATGAAATTGTGCTTGTGATTGGTAAAAGCTGATAAACCTTCCAGCAGAGCCAGACTCTGCAATTGCTGACGAGTTCCTTTGTCTGCTCCTGCCTGAAGGTGACCCACCACCACCACCACCTTCCTCACCTACGTTAGGTCTTCCCTAGATGGCTCTTTGTTTTTCTTTAGTGTCTGCCTGGTATTTCAGTGAGCAATACGATTGCATGTGAGCTATTGAGAATGTAGGCTGCTGCTGTACCAAATAAAATCAGTGCAGGCCCAGAATTATATAGGACAGCTTTGCATTTAATGGTTCAGTTTCACATTATGCTGCCTCACAGACCAGATTTTCTGCGACGTGACAGCAAACACTTGTTTCTTTTCTTTTTTATACTATTGGCAGTGTGATACCTGTAAGCTTAGGGTTTCTTCTTTGGTGCGGTTGATTGTATTTATGATGGCAAGGAGTAAAACATATTGAAACACTCGTGGTTACAATATTTATAGATTCTGAATGCATATTAAATTAGAAGCAAAGGAGAAGTGGAATTGCATTTGTTGTGTAACACTGTAGAGTTAAGGCCAGAACCGTTCCTGCCAAGGCATCTGCAAATGTTTTAGCTCGTAGCTGAGAATCAGAGCAACATTGCTAAACATGGGTGGATGGTATAGAACAACCCAAGTGTCACCCATTGAACGAAGAACCCCACAGAGAATCTGGCTAGAGTAATTAATGAATCCATTTGGAAAAGTCAGTGCCCTTCAATTAGCCTGAATGTAGCGAAGCAGATGGGATCCTATCCTCCAGGGAGAAAATTGAGAAAGATCCTAAGAAATACTGCATTGGGCTGATTTATCTGGGTAATTATAAGCCTCATTTGCACAAAACTGTTCAATATGGCTGCAGTGAGAAAATTAAGAATTTATAAAATGTTGATCTGTGGCCTAAACTATCAGTGGTAGTGGAATCATCTGTCAAGCAGGATCTTGGTTCAGAATATTAAACTAATCATCAGCCAGGAGAGGCTGAAAGGCAAACTTGGCCACGGAGCTGGGGAGCGGAGGGGATGCATTTCTAGTGAACCCTTTATTAAGGGCTCTTGTGAGCTGATCTGCAGTGGAAACATTCACTGCCATCCTAATTTGGTATGGTGTCCTCCCTTGAAACATCCTGGAAGATTTCAGAAAGTGAAAGAATGCCTCTAAAGAAACTTAAAGACAAGGAAAAAAAATTAAATGTGAACTGTCTTTAAACATCCAGTGATGGAGGAACAAAATGAGAAGAGTAACAACAGCAGCATTTGAGAGCACATGCATCCCACCCTTATGCTAAGGAGATCTCTCTGTCCTTTTCAGTGGTCTTATTTTTAAGTCAAAGCATTGCAGGACTTATTTGTATAAATGGGAAGCTGCACAGTGTGTTTCAAGGGCTGAACTGGAAGCTGGTACATCTATATTGTAACTGTGTTTGAGTGTGATAGAAAAGGAAGCTGGATAGTTTATAGAAGCAGGAAGAGAAAAATAAACACCACTTATGACAGCATTGTAATCCCATAGAAATTATGGTCTGCAGGTTCTATGGCTGAGGGGTTTTTTTTGGCTATAGGGAAATTGCACTCCAGCATTATGGAATTTCCATGTGTTTTGTGTTTTTAGAAACACCTCAGCTTGGGTAGCTCCACATTTTATGAATGTGGAGCTTCAACAGTCAGAAATCTTGGACTTTTTAACAAAAGGAAAGAAACCTAGTAGTCCTAACTAGGCAGTGCAAAGGGGTGGGCCTCACCTCTCTTCCAGCTCTCCGAAATGCTTTCCTAGTTCAGGACAGTTCTCTGCTATTCCAAGGCCAGCCTTTTTTTCCCCATCTTTTTTTCCTTCCTTACAAACTCCCCCTTTTCAAGGAGGCCAGTGTTGGTGGGTACCTAGTCAGCACCCTCCTTGCCTTCTCCTACCCCCTTCTGCAGGTCGGTGCTGTATTGATGTGTTGATTTGAGCACTGTCCCCATTGAACTTAAAATCCAAAGTGTATTCATCTGTTTTAATGAATTAAAAACATGAGTTCTGGGCAGAATATTGGACATAACAAATGCTTTTAGGGCACTGAACTGGTGGCAGCAGCCAAGCCGTGCGGCTCTGGTTGTAAGCCTGCCTCACACATTCACTGGTGTGCATAATGTATGCTGTTAAATTTTGTATTTTATTTTTTCTTTTCTTACCTCAGAAGGCCTGAGATAATGCGGTGATGAGTGCACTGGCCAGAGCAGCCGGGGTGGGATGTTCCCACTCCCGGTCGTCCTCTCAGCCCGACAGCAGGAGGTCTGAGACTGGCACAGTTTGGCCTGTGACTGCACCTTCTCGCCCTCCGCTGATAAATAAGCAGACTAATTGAATTAATAAACAGATAGCTCTTTTCCCTGCCAGCTGGAGCACCATCAAAATGTGTGATAAATTATCTGTCAATGCTTTAACCGCAGGGAAAAATGAAAAAATTAGCTGCCTCAACCTTTCTTCTCCTACTCTTCTCCCCCCTTTCCCCTGTCCACCCAAGCTCCCGATTTGTTTTGCCTCCACCCTCCTTGCCCCTTATCCTTTCTCCCTTGGCAGATCTCCAAAGAGAAGTAGCCGTGAGAGAGTAACTCATTTAGCCAGGCCGCTAATGGGTTATTAAGGCTGTAGGGGGTGGTGGGATGCTGATGTTGCCTGGGAAAGAGGGATGGAGGCTATGGGAGCACAAGGCACATGTCTGGGGGGAGCCTGCCTCTGCCTCAGCTGCCAGCGCTTGGTCATCTCTTAATTGTCCTTAAATTGTGAATACTGTGGCTGAGGCAGCAACTGCACACGAGGTGTAACGAGGGGTATGATCAAGCAGGAGGAAGCAAGGCATCAGGGAGCCTTACACTGACTTGCTGGTGTGCCAGCTGGAAAGGGGGGATTTCATCATAACCCTTAGTCCTGAATCCCACAGAGGTGGATGAGGCTTTTTAGTTTCAAAGGAGAGAGAAACAACAGGACAGGAGAACTCAGCGATTTCCATAGTACAGTCAGGATGTCCCTCCCATCACTTTCCAAAGCGTTGTTCCTTTTTGGAAATAACATATGTCTTACATTGGATCCCTCAATAGCCCAAAGCAACAGGAGACGAGAAAGATTTTGCTGCTTTACATTCTAAGTAGGAGGCAAATAGCTGAAGTCTCTATGGCATTATCTGGATTTCCAACATACTTGTGTAAGAGCTTGTGTGACTTTACTGGCCTGGTTTCCCTCACTGCACCTCCTCTGTAAGATTCCCAGTGAGAGAGCTGGAAAAGCTTCCCAGTCCCTGTCTTTCTAAAACAGCAAAAAATGGGAGGTGCTGTGGAGTCGCTGAGGAGTCTGAGATGGGAATGAGATCACAGCGTTATGATCTTGTTCAGAACATGACATTTTTTTCTGGTGCATATGTCAAATGAATCAGACAATGGTGGTGTCAGGAAGATGGATAATGCTGTCGGCAAGGCTAGGAGAGGAGACAGGAAGATGTGTTAAGTACCAAAACCAGACGGTATTTATGCCTTTCTCCCACACTCAGTAGAAGTACACAAGAAATATTTAAAAAAAATAAAATGAAGGTAGGGCAATATCAGGAGCAGCCAGATCCCTGACATGCTTTTGGCTCATCCATGCTGTGAAGGGTGGTGAGCACAGCTGGGTAGCTGGTGTGCAGGAGTTGCCTGTTCCTGTGATCCTGCAGCTGCTTCTGGCATGTGGGAAGGCATCTGGGTCTAGCATCACCCCGTCACCCCTGGGGATGCTCACCCAGCATGTGACCCATTCTGCCTCCCTCAGGGTGCTGGGGGAACCCTCTGCCTGTCTCTCCCCAGGCAGAGCACCTCTGCCAGGAATTTGTCCTCAGGTGATTATTTCTGCCCTCTTTCCCTTGGGCAGGAGGGACAGGGAAGAGTCCACAATCAAGCAAGGCAGGATACCCTGTACCTGTCACTTGGTGCTGGAAAGGAAATCCTGCTCCTGTGACAGCCATTGCAACTGCGGGTCTAGCCAGGCCCCTGACCCGTGCAAATTTGTTCTGTATCCTGTGGTATGTGCTCTAGGAAAGCCAAATCCAGCTGTCCAGAAATGGCAGGATGAGTCAATGGCTTACCAAACAGGCAGCATCCGTCCCTTCCCTGGGGAAGGTTGTTTTTTTGGTTTGCTTTGACACGTTGCTCTTAAAAAGCAGTGTTGCCAAAGAGTAAGCATACTGTTGAGAAGAGCGGCTAATGCTGCATTTTAGTAAGTCATTGCTTGTCAGCCAAGCCACGGGAAGTGTGTGGGGAAGCATCCCCACCTCCTTCCAAAGCAAAGTAAAGCCTGTGAGTGTATATCACAGTCATGCTTTCTTTTTTTTTCCACTGAAAAAAGTATATTTGGGGGTTTGATTCTTCTTATGTCTTGTTTCATGCTATAGCTGTCCTGAAGTGCATTAAAAATCCTTGTGGCACTGATAGAGTGGCTAGCTGGTATCTGGCAGAGGGTTGTGCTGTTGCTGTTCCTGGAGCCTCAATCAAGTGGCTTTGAAATTCAATGCTTCTGACCCAAGATGCTGCTGTTTAAAAGCAGCTGATACACATGGGGCGCTGAAAATCTAGGCAGCAACTCGAGCTGTGTGCGAATGGAGGAGATGGTGCTGGAGGTAAAAAACAAAGGGGAGATGGTAGAGGGCAGCAGCCTGAGGGATGAAGTCAGGGAGAGAATACAAGAAAATGTGGGAGGCTGTAAGAGACCTTGCATGACAGTACGAACAAACACTGAGGATGTTGAATGCTGAATACTCATGATGAGGTTCTTCAGCCTGGAGAAGCCTCAGAGAGACCTTATAGCAGCCTTTCAGTACTTAACGGGGGCCTATAGGAGAGGTGGGGAGGGACTCTTTATGATGGAATGAAGCAATGGGATAAGGGGTAGTGGTTTTAAACTGAAAGAGGGGAGATTTAGATCAGATATTAGGAATACGTGCTTTCCTGTGAGGGTGGTGAGGCGTTGGAACAGGTTGCCCAGAGAAGTTTTGGATGCTCCATCCCTGGAGGTGTTCAAGGCCAGGATGGATGGGGCTTTGAGCAACCTGCTCTAGTGGGAGGTGTCCCTGCCCATGGCAGGAGGGTTGGAACTCGATGATCTTATAGACCCTTCCAACCCAAAACATTCTATGATTCTATGATTTCTGTGCAGGTAACTCTCAGCATAGATTATATTTATTTTATAACAGGGAGAACTGACACAAAATGAACTCATTCACACTCCTTAAAAACTGCATCTATGCATTATGTATCTATACATGCCGTATGTGAGTGCATACATCTAAAAAGTCAATAGTCACTATTTTTTCATAGGCAGATAATTGAAAGCTTTTCTGATGAATAAAATGTTATTTTCATTTTGGGGGGGGTTAAATTCTGGAATTCAGCTTTTAAAAAATGTGAAATAACCCATAAGAACATTCTCATTTTATATGTCCCTGTGTAATTTCTTCAGAACAAAAAAATCTGTGAATGCTTAAAAAATGTTTCAGGAATCACTTAACTTTAGAAACAAAGAAGAAAAACAACTTCACCTGAAACTACATGATAATGAGACAATGTCTAATTACCTGCACTGAATTCTCCAGTGGGGCCAATAGGCTAATGAACATCAATACTCTTTCACAAAGAGCCCTGGGGTCCCTAATGGCTGTAAGTGGTCAGGGCTTCGGTTTTACATTTCAGGGTCTGGTTGGTGTAACCTTGAAACAAAATCTACAGATCAGATCGTATCCTCTGCGCAGTCAGTGTGTGTGCACGTGTGTGTGTGTGTGTGTGTGTACTCCCTTAAGCTGTCTACATCTGGGATGAAATCAAAGCACTTTTAAGTGCACATGTAGCACATTTCTGGCTTGCTGGTAGCCCTTTAAATGTGCTGGGTTTAATCCAGGAAAAACGAGTATTCAAAAATCACACCAGTGAAGGGGAAAAAAAAACCACCCAAGTTTTATATACTTGGATGGCATTTTTCTTTGAATTCGAATGACTTAATCATAATCAACCTTAGTGAGAGGCGGGTGATGAAAGTTGAGAAATATTCTGACAGAGGAAGACTTTGAACCTGCCTTTCTTATGTCCTTGGTTGTGTATATTATGCTCATGAGAGGCAAAAGGGAAGCAAACAACTTGCATCCTCCACAAAAAAACTTAAGTTGCTTTATAAGGGGTCTCAAGGCTTCAGAGCAGTGTTCTGCAGAAAGAGATTTTTCCAGTGCCAGTCTTGTCTGACCTTTGAGTATAGATTAAACCCATATTGTTCTTTACAGTGTTAGAGTGCTCTGATTTGAGGATTTGCTCCCTATCTGGCTTCTATAGGAAATTCCCCTGAAATTAATTCACACTCTTCTCATTTAGTACATTCTCGTTTAGTACCAGAGCAGAGTAAAGTGGTAGAGGTGATTCTACCACTTCACTCTGCTCTGGTGAGACCCCACCTGAAGTACTGTGTACAGGGCTGGAGCCCTCAGTATAGGAAGGACATGGACCTGTTGGAGAGGGTCCAGAGGAGGACCACAAGGATGATCAAAGGGCTGGAGCACCTCTGCTACAACGATAGGCTGAGGGAACTGGGGCTGTTCAGCATGGAGAAGAGGAGGCTCCGGGGAGACCTAATCACAGCCTCCCAGTACCTGAAGGGGGCTACAGGAAGGCTGGGGAGGGTCTGTTCACAAAGGCTGCTGCGATAGGATGAGGGGCAATGGACTTATGTTGGAGAAGGGTAGATTTAAGTTGAACATTAGAAAAAAATTCTTTACTCTGAGGGTGGTAGAACACTGAAACAGGTTGCCCAGGGGGGTGGTTGAGGCCCCTTCCCTGGAGATATTCAAGGCGAAGCTCAATGAGGCCCTGGGAACTTGGTCTAGTTGGGGGTGTCCCTGCAACTGTGGGGAGGTCGGACTAGATGGCCTTTTGGAGGTCCCTTCCAGCCTGGAGGATTCTATGATTCTATGATTCATAAATGTTTGTTGTGGGCTCAGGCAAAAATACATACACAGCGGAGCAAGTGCTGAACGAGCACTTCCCTCTTGCATTGTACTAGAAGATGGGAACATTAGTTTAGAAACCTACTTACAGCATTTATGGGAGTGAGGAAAATCTGAGCACGAGCCCATTTGCCAGAGGCTTTGCCAAAATGTTTTATGCCCGGTTTGAAGAAAGAGTCAGTGGTCTGTCAGCTTGGCAATGAGCTGTAATACAGGTGTTGGAGAATAGATCTGGAAGATGGGCAGTGCAGCCCCAGGTCCCCTCAAGCCTAGATTTTCCCACTGCCTTGCAGGGTGCTATTAACACTGCAGTGATTTTATTGCCATGTCCTTTTTCTGTGTTTTCCACAGGTGACAACCTAGCATGCAGGGGAGTATCCCCTAGATTATTTTGGCAGAGTAACTAAGCAAAAACTTTCTATTTGGAGAATTAGGATGGTCGTTAGGTATGTGCCTCCCTACTGAACGCAGGCACAGGCAATTTATCCGCAAAGTGTCAGCATTTCGCTGTCAGAAACTTGCCTCTCCAGGGGTAGGTAGCAGCTAAGTAGCAGCTTTCCTTTTGGACTCGCACACAGAGGGGAAATCAGGCAGAAGTTGGTTGTATTTTTTGGATCCTTCCATTGCTATTGTATGTTGAAATTATATGACACCATTTGCCAGTAATAAATCACTTTGCTGTCTGTTGTGTGATTACATAATTAAATATCCCTTGTCATGGATACACATGCAGGGATTGACTTGGACTTGGTGGGAATTAGGGGTTTGATTTTTTGAACTTTACATTTCCTGACTCCTGTGCAAATCAAATCCAGTTGTTTAACACTGCATTGAGAAATGATCCATGCAAGAAATAGTATAGAGTGAGAAGTACAAACCATACTTTCACTGTGTTTTCTGTCTTGATTGTAGTTTATTTGTTCATTAAACATCTGCGCTGAATAGGAATGGAAGATTTAGTGGTTTGTATTTCTACTCCTTAAAATGGTGGTGCATTGCACAAAGATAATGATGCTTATCTCCTTTGCAAAGTGCTTTGAGATGAACAGAAGGAAATTGCAGGGTGGAAATGAGATGTAAAAACACTGTTTTCTGCTGTCCCTGGAGCCGTGGCCGTTCTCAATGAAATGCTGTCACCAGAAGATGGTAATTCTGGTAGAGTACCCTTGGGCCACCCTGGATGTGACCTACATTGTATTACTTAAAAACTGGCAATTGTCCGGCGAGGTGTCACTTGGACTGATGTCACCAGCAACCGTGGCTGCTTGGAGCTCCTCTCTGCCCCAAGTTCAGGGACACTGAAGCCACTCTTGCAGCTGACCCGTCCTTGAGCAGCAGGGTGTCTATTAGTTTTATTGCCTCTTTGATTATTTGCAGTTGATTCTCACTGCTTTTTGCTGAAGTTTAATTCAGTTTGCGTTCAGAAGGACAAGGGAGCAAATTTGTTGTTTTTATTAGAGGCTAAGCTGCACTGAAGGCTGCATGACGGTCCATTGTTCTTCTTGTTACAAAATCCGACTAAGTAGGGAAGAAAGCACAAAGGAAGGGAAAAGTATAATTCAGATTTGCCAAGCAGCCTGAGAATAATTAGAAGATTAGCAGTTTGGCGCTGTTTACTGGCGAGTTGTGAATTAAATTCATCCCTCTTTTCTCTTTACATTAGTGTAATGTGTCACTTCAGTTCTGCATTTCATGTCCTTCACGCACCTTTCATTCCTCCTTCAGTCAACATGCAGGGCTGTGTTTTATTGCACAAGAAATGTAGGAGCAAGTATTTCATGTGGCATCAGAGACTTTCTAATTGCTGGTCTCCAAAATAAGCTTATAGGTATCTACAGTTCACTTACTGGGTGGAAATGCATCGCCCCCAATTTGCTTTTATGGATGCGAATGGAACATTTGCAGAGTGGTTTCTGTGAGTTACGCTGTGAAATGCTTGTAAGCAGCCAACTTTAAAAGACCTGAGTGACATTTATGCTTAATTTCTCTCATCACAGTCATAGTTTGAGGAAAAGATAAAACTCAGTGTGATGCTCTGAAATACTTTGTGTATTCATTTTGGGTATGAGGCTTAGAGGAACATGAGCGAAAAAGAAAACTTGACCATTGCAGATGAGAAAATAGAATTAGTGCCACTGAAGTCAATGGTGTGCTTGCCATGAAGTTTGGCTAATCAAGATTTTTACCCTGAGGTTGTTGCCTAACTGCAGGTGTGTGGGGTTTTTGATGTGTGTATTTTTTTCTGATTTCCCCCACTCCTCTCTAGTCTCTTCTGTCCCCTGTGGGGAGCTTATCACACCCCTGTATAACAGGGACTAGAATCACAGACACAGTGCAGGAAAATATCTTTGAGATCATATTCCATGCGCCTACAGGGTTCTGATATAATCTCCTGATAAGGATATACCAGACGTTAAGCTGATAACTACAGCTGGTCTTGTCTCTTCTCTAATTTAGTGGGAGTTGGGCATGCAGACCAGAAGGGGAAGAGAGTATTTTCTGAGTGCAGCAATGCATGCTTATTCAGAACAGTTCAGTCCTATTCAAAATCAGCACTCCATGTCTGTCCTCACCTAAAATTCAGCTGGACAATATAATAGCTTATTGTTTGATGCAATCACAGACCGCTCAGGTAATAACATCTGTAAAATTGCAGATTTTTTTGTCATTTCTCCACTGAGCAATAAATGGGAGAAAGTTGTAGTTTAATGTCATATACAGATTATGGTATATAATATAATATTCATAGCCTGTTGTACTATAAATGTAACATGCTACAAGCATTGTGCATATTTATATACATTTGAAAACCCTAAAATAATTTGACATTTCAATTGTGGGAAAAGCAATCTCCAAACTTACAGTTTTATTTATCTTTTCCTTCTCCTAACAAAGAGGAAAAAAAAGCTGTCTGTTTTTCACTAGCAATTTTGGAGAAAGGAAGGTGGGGCTAAAACCAAGACAACCTTGAAATGCATGTCATAATAGAGAAAAATCAGAAAGTAGCAAGATCCTGAACTGCAGAACTGTTAGGGAAGCTGATACTATTTTTCATTCATAATCACAAATGCTTGTAGCCCATTTTTGGCAGACGTACAGTTTGCCCAAAGACGTTCAACGAATAAATTATGATCTAAGTTGATAAAAGGAAACATCAAGCAATTCACTGTACCATGATGTCAGGCTTGAGACAGAGGAAACACTGTGAAAACTGTCTGTTTCCAAAAAAAACCCAAATATTCCAGGTACAATGATAGTTTCTTTGAGGTGTTAACTTCATATGACATTCAGTGAGATGACTTCAGTGTAGAAGTGCCAGTTGGGGCCATTACCATGAGTACAGGGAGCACAACACTGGTACCTATGGAGCACTAAGATCCACTATTTCATCCTGATCATCAAACATGAGAGTTTATGTGATTGTGGCTTCCTGTAGGACCAGAAGGGAATTTTTTTTACTCATTTGATCAGAGGCAAAGCAGACTGTTCTTGGTGGAAGATTTCTTGTCTGTGTCACTGACAGCCAGTAATGGAAACTGTCAGGATCAAGTGGAAATCATCTGTAACTGATGTTGATCACTATGTTACTTTGATGAAATGAGGCAAATAATCAGTAAGGGCCAGCAGCCAGGTAAGATGAGCAGCTGCTTCTCCTCTTGGCTTAAGGTTGGTGGGAATTCTTTTGAAAATTACACTATAAAAGGGAGAGAAGAGGGATTGTGCCCTAAAAAAAACTGCCACTACGGTTAGTAGAAATTATGGGTTTCAGTGAGAGCAGATCCGAGTAGTGAGTCCTCTGTTTCAGCCCAAATTTGTGAAGTGCCAGGCCCCCACAGGCTCTGGTGAAGTCAGTCAAACAGTTCCTGGAAAACTGAATGGCCACAGGATCAGGTCCTGGGTTATCGCTTCATTCTAGAGGGAATTTGCTAATATAGTCAGTCCAGTAAGCTCAATTTTGATGCCATCACATTTTATTTGACACTAAACTAAAACAGCTGTTCACAATTAGCGCATATAAAAAGAACAATAACAAAAATGCATTTTGCCCTTCCTGCTCTACGCACACTCAATGGAAAGAGTTTACCAAATTCTGGTGATTTTCCCTCCCTGTGCTCTAACTAAAACATCCAACATAAATGATCTCGCTGAAGAGCAAATGGAAAAAAACCCCACCATGTTTATCATTCTCCCAATGTTTGTGATGGGCAGCGGCGACTGGTTAATGGGAAATAAACATTTCTCCAAGAGGGTGTGCACACAGGGCTCTCGCTGCTGCGGAGCTGAGCTAAGCACGAAGAAGTTAAAGGGAGGCGAGGGCTGATGCTGTGCTGGGACACGATGAGGTAGAGAGCTGGTTTCTTCCCAGGACTGGGATCCAGGGCAGCTGGCCCACCCTCCCATTGGGAACAGGGAACAAGGAGCTTGTAAAATACACAGACCAAATGGAAATGACCCCTATTGACTGAAACCAGCTGCATGTCAGACCTCTTGCTGTCTGTCTTGATTTGCTATCTCAAATAAATGGATGTGGTAGAAGGGGCTATGGAAGGAAAACAAAATAATTTATTCTCCTTGAAGTCATGCCACACTAATAAGCCACAGTTTTTACAGCTGAAAAAAAAATGTTTATTCGCAGATTAAGTTTTTCCCTCTTTTTTTTTTTTTTTAGCTTTGAAAGTCTGCAGTTTAGAGTAAGACATGCTGTAGTTCATTTTCAGAGGTCTTTGACAAATGTAGCATTGGTAGATTTTGTTAGGTATTAATCACATAAAACTGCTGTCTCATGAAAGCTTGGGGTTTTTTGCATTTTGATTCAGAAAATAAAGTTACAACAGCTTTTGGTGATATGGCTTAGATCATCTGCATGGTGGCTCAGCTCCATGAAAAAGGTCTTAGCAAATTTTGAAGAATGATATGCAGAATGACTTGACTTACTCATGTGTTGTTTTCCATATTTTCCCCGATATACTCCTGGCTAACACCAATTACTCTGAGCACTGTGAAGAGCTGCTTGCAGTAACCAGGGTATACTTGCATTTGGACACATTAAGGGTGACAGCTGCTCAAATCCTAGCAGGATGGGTCAGTGTTATTGGTGTTAGATTGAGCTCTGTTCTGACTCTGGAGGTAGGGAAGGAGGTATTTAACCTCCCTGCCATAGTTGCCTTGATTTCTTTTTGAGATAGTGCGGTAGTGATTTGATAGGCTTCCTTAAGGAAACTTCTTAAAAGTCATCAGTCCAGTTTTCCTTCACGTGAACTGAGGCACTGATGTGTTTTGCAAATGTATCTTTTTTTTTTTTGTCTTTTTAAGTTTCATTCTGCCAACTGATCCTTAGTGAAATAAGCCACCAAATTTGGATTTATGCATCTGTTAGACTGTCTTGGTGAAATGACAATTTTTTTTTTCTCTACTATTTTTCTTTTCTTTTTCTCCTTAAGAAGTTGTTTTTTCCTCAGTCACAAGTGCACAAACACAATAGGGCAGCAGCTTTGAACACAGGAGCTGTGGCCTTTGCCGTGGAGTTGCAACAGACAGATATTTCAATATAAAGTAGATTGAAATTGGTGTCTATAGGTTCTGAGTGTCCTGGCTGTCACCCTCTTTGCTCTAAAGACAAAAGCAAAATGCAGTTCAATATGGTCATTGCTCCTTCCTTGCTATATTTTTGGCATGTTGGTTTGTAGGATATTCTGAGTGTCATCTGTGATCCAGAGATACTGCTATGGGGAAAGGCACACTGCTGTAGCTTGTACTGTTGCTATTTCTTGCTGGCTGTCCTGCTGGTATCTCTTACTGATAAGCTATCTGCTATTCATTATATTCTCTGGCTGGGTAATGAATTATGAGCTAGTTGATGGGTTTTTCAGATCATGCCAGTCTGGCATCAAGTGATGCTGTGGACCTTCTTCCTTCCATTTTTATCTTACTGTTTTCTGCCAACTAATTACTTGCGCTAGTGAGAGCAAACCAGTCTTACATTCACTTCTTAAAAAGTGTAAAGAGGTAGAGAGGTCTTGTGTGGCTGTCTCTGAAGAATATTGTATGTTGAGCAAGACACAGAAGCACAGATGTGAAGGTGACGGTTCAAAACATGACAAGTAAAAAACAGAGAGGGGGATTAGGATGTGGTAACAACACAGCAGACGTTTGAACTTTCCAGCAAAGATAGAGAATCATGCTAAGGCCACCCTCATTATTTTCCTGGCTTTCTGATGAATGACCAGGTTGGGTGCTAGTACAACTGCAGAACATATTTGAAATTGAGTTTGAAAAGCATATTAATCCAATATATTTATCAATGAGTCTTTTACGTAATATCTGTAAGTACAAACAAGAGCAGAACTTTGTTTCACTTTTATTTGAGTCAGACTTTCCTTTTTAAAAGTTGAAAGAATACAAGCTTGATGAAGCTAATGCTACTGAGCTGGCCAAATTAAAAAGGATGAGAGCCAGTTACTTTCCCTCAGCAGCACAGTAGGAAATGTGTAACTGTTGAATTTCAGTTCACGTGTTTATATCATTACATATTTACAGTAGAAAACTATGTTAGAGCCCAAGAATATGTTCTTTCTCAAACTGAAATAAGATGCCTTTTATCAAGGGAGCAGCAAGAAAAAACTGAAACAAATCTCAAAACACAGGACAAGGCACCAGTTCTACAACAGCAGAAATCTTACTCTGATTGCTCAGATCATCATGTATGAATGTTGAATTTTCTGCCTTGTTCTGTTCCAGAGACTGAAGGCAGCGCTGACTCATCATCCTGCTGCCATGTCGAACGGGAATATGAACACCATGGGCCACATGATGGAAATGATGAGCTCGCGGCAGGACCAGACGCCACACCATCATATGCACTCACATCCTCATCAGCACCAGACACTGCCACCTCATCACTCTTACCCGCATCAGCACCAGCATCCGGCGCACCATCCTCATCCTCAGCCTCATCACCAGCAGAACCATCCCCACCACCACTCCCACTCGCACCTTCACGCGCACCCGGCACATCACCAGACCTCGCCGCACCCCCCGCTGCACTCAGGCGGACAAGCACAGGTAGACCTTCATGCCATGTGGCATTGCTGAGTTCTGCTGTTATTTGGAGTTATGGCCTGATCCTTGTATCGTTTCTTCTTGCACGCATGCCTTGTTAGATACAAGCCCCTGGGGCTACTCATAAATCTCTGCTACCGGTGGTGGGGAAACACAAACTTTATTCAGAAAATGGAGCGAAGCAACAACTTGTTTTGCGCTTAATTTGCTAGACGTTTGTAATATCTTACTTTATAAGGCATTCCAAGGTTTTTCAGTGCTCAGAGCTCTGCTAATTGCCACATATCCTTTTATGGGTGAGGTTTATTATGGAGATTAACATATTATATATGTTGCTTAATGTGCTTGAAGCTGAACTTCTCAGGTCAAGATTTAAAGTGCTGTATGTGCTCTCCTGACAGAAATGCATAGGAAAATCTGTAGTGAAGTAAAATGGCACTTCATGTGTATACTCCAAGCAAGAAGTGAGTCTGTGTAAATAAAGAACTCACCAAACTTAATGAGCTATTTCTTTCTTGTCAAGACTGGAGATAGCAGAGGAGGTTTTAAGATACAGTGGTTTAGAAGAAAAGAAAAAAGAATCCAAGCACTGTGGTGGGGATGACACCCCTCAGCTGCGGAGAATGAGAGAAAGCCAAGATTGGCTGAGAGCGTGGGCAATAGTTGGTCAATGTTGTGTCAGGAGAAAAAGATAGTGAATCCAGTCTAAGGAGAGAGGCTTAAACCAGGAAGGCAATTTTTGATTGGATTTGGGTGATTAGAACTCAGTGAGAGTCTCCATTGAATGAGATGGAAGTCTCAGTCTTCAGACCAGATATATTGGCTTCAGCAATTTGGATAATTCAGTATCTGGATGTTTCTTGAACTAATGAACTAGTGAGTGTGGACTTTAGCAGAGTCAATTTTAAGAGGAATTCTACTAATGTCTTAAGATGATAGGCTTCTGCATCAGGATCACACAAGAAAAATAAAGCTCTGGTGGCAGCGACTGTAATATGACAGGTCAGGGAGCAAATTTAAGGACAACAAGTTGGCAGTGCACAGAATGAGTACAAAGAGGAGTGCCAGCCATAAGAAGTTCAATCCGTGAAGTATTGTGTTCCTTGCAAATACCTTTCAGACAAGCTCTTAGAAAACATTAAAGAAAATGAGAGGATTTGGCTGACATCCCAGTGTCCCACAACATTAACTATTTACTAACATCTAGCTTTATTATTGCAGAGGCTGCAAGCACATGGGATTTCCCTGAAGCATTTGCTAATGAAAAATGAATTGTTAGCTTTAGAGAAACAGTCTAAATAAGAGAGCAGCAGACTCCCCTGTGAGAAGGTGCCCAGATCTTTCCTAAGTTTAGTTCAGTTTTTATTTTGTGAATTCAATTATTTTCCCATCTGTTAATGAGTCATTTTTTGTGGAGTTGTTTAAAAACTCCAATAAAAAGACATTATCTCATAACACAGAAACCAAAAGTAACCCCGTGGTTGTCTTGGAAGTCCATGAGAGAGTAAGAATGAAGTTGTGCTTAGCAGACTGAGGACTCCATGGATGAGATGGAGGAAGTCAATTAACCTCTCGGAGGCTTTTAAAAGAAGACTATTACTACTGACACCTCAGGAAGGGGTTGGGAGGATAAACATGTTAATGCAGGTGGTATGAAGCCCCCCCTGCAAAAACATCCGTATTACCACTTCTAACAGGTGAGGAGAAAACAGCTACAAGAGAAAACAAACATCCCAGATTTAAGGGTAAAATATAAGCCAGAGCCAGTATGCTACAGCTGTGTCTTCCTCTTAACTTATGTGCTGCTGAAGCTGGTTTTGAGTCATTCCAGTTAGGACAGTCTTGATGCCTCTTGCTTTGTATTCCCTGTTAGCTAAGAACCCCAAAAGATTTGCAGGTGGGCAAGAAGAAATATAGGCACCGGGGTAGGTGGACTGATTGGCATCCACAAAGCTGTGTCAGATTTCACTCCAGTCTTGAGCTGAGATTACAGTCAGATGAGCTTTGCCATGTAGAGCCTGTCACTGGAGGCAACAGGCCCCACCAGGCATTGAGGAGGTCTTCACTTTATCCATTGGTGTAAGAGGATGGAACTGGAGGGTGATGGCTGCCGAGGCTGAGCTGGACTCTTAGAGGCAGCATCTTCCCCGGGCAGCAGAGCCCTTGCTGCTCATCTGCTCCCATGGTGTGAAGGCAGTAGTGATTTCTGAACAGATGCATTAGTGGGGAGAAAAGAAGGGTTTGCTGAGTAATAACCACATGGTTATTACTTTCTAAGCTCATCCACCGTCCCTGTGGTAGGTAATGGCCTCTTTATTAGTCAGATTGCTCCAGCAGGTGTTAATTTTATGGTGCATTTTACTAATTATTAACCTCCTTATTCTTCTGAGCCAGAGTCTTCCCTTCCGAGCCACCTGCCAAATGACAGCATGGTCCATGCCACTGTGAGCCGTGTGCTCCCGTGCCAAGACTGTTGTTATTTTACACCACACCATTTTGTAAAGTCAGAATTCATTTCATGCTTTTCAGCTACCATTTTGATACACAGGAGCCCAATGAATCATGCTTTCATAGACCGACTGAATGAATGGATAGTAGGTTTGTAGTAAGTTGCAAAGAACAGAGACAAGTATTGCATCAAGGGTAAAAGTAGAAATCACCTTCTGATAGGTATCTTTCTCAGAGACAGATTTTATCAAGTTGTAGCTGTGTTGCCTAAACTACTACAAAAATGACAATATTATTCTTGTGTTGGTCCCATGAAGGTTTCTTTGTATCAAACTTGCAGGAGGAATAGCTTTAAGCAGAGCAGTATTTTGGATGTCATTGTATTCTGTTAGCTGTCCTACATTTGTCTTCATTATGGATAAGTGATTAGCATCCTTTGAAAAAGATTATTAACCTCAATTTTGATATATGTTCATTTTCTTTCTTGTGTACTTAGGCAGGGCAGCAGAATCCTGCTAGAGACTGATGCTTGGACAGTTACTAAGATATAAACTAATAGATTTCAGGGTTAAGAGCTAACTACTAAGAGTCAGTTAATTATCCCACGTGACATTATTAGTGATGTAATGGCAACCTTTATAATTAATATCTGCCAGAGATGGAGAGGAGATTTTTGTTGTTCTGAAAATGCGCTCCGCCTGCCCAAAGAGTGACTGGTACATTCTGGAAACAAATGACTCACTAGCTACTCAGGAGAAAATGACCGTATGAGGGGAAAGGGGAAAAAAGAAATTTATAGTTACCTTTTTCCGCCTGTGTAGCAGACCCCATTGGGAGAGGTAAGAAACAAGAATGTTTGATGCTGGATGAAAAAGGAGAAATGGGATAAGGAAAGCGATTGCTGTCCAGAAGCATAAATAACAGATCTCTGAGGCCCGGAAAGGTGTTGTATGTGAAAAAGAAAAGGCCTTGGATGAGATGTTGACATTAAAAGGGATCTCTGAGGCCTCTGCACTGAGATATCGTGCTAAAGAGGCAACGTGCTGGGCTGTGGTGGATGGGCAGCAGCTGGCGACCCTTGGCAGCAATCTCTTGGCCAGTGGTCTGGTGCGGCTGCCATAGCCCTGGGACTCCAGCCCCCAGTGGGGACAGAGGTTTGGAGATTTTACCAGCAAACATAAAGACTTAATGCAAGCTGAGACTTTAAAAGTCAGTCAGAAAGTGCAGGGTGGCTTATTTATTTTTAGAAGGTTAGTTTTTTAAAAACATTTTTCCGCTGCTGTGAGTGAGATTCCCTGACTGTGCAACATAAAGCTGGGAACAAATTCGACTTCATGCAAAAAGTGTTATCAGATGCACAGAATAATTACACGTAAAATTGCCACTTTAATTGGCACAAGTCAACTGGGGGAGGGAGAAAACTCTTCTTTGCAGTTTGTGTGGAGATTCTAGACAAAAAAGCGACCTTGCAAGACGATAGTATCATTTTAATTGAGACAGACAGAGGTGTTAGGCAAACGCATGTTAATTGCTGCAATTGAAATTCAGGGCTCAGTCTGACAAAGCGCTGAGTACGTCCACTCCCTGGAGTCAAAAGGAAGCACCTTGGAGGTTTGGGCCTTTGCCAGAACAAGAGGGTTAATTTTGAGTCAACAATTCAGGTTTCCAGACTGTTCCAGACTCTGCTGGAGCAGAAGAAGTGTGAGCAGCAGCACTGGCAGCATTCGAGCAAAGGGACCCATGGGTTGGGCTCCCAAGCTCCGAGCACAATCCAGTGCCCGATGGCCTGGGCACCACAGGGAAACAGGAGAGTAATCCAAAATCTGGCTATTTAGCCCAGAAAGCCAACCGTATCCTGGGCTGCATCAAAAGAAGCGTGACCAGCAGGTCACGGGAGGTGATTCTGCCCCTCTACTCTGCACTTGTGAGACCCCACCTGGAGTCCTGTGTCCAGCTCTGGAGTCCTCAACAGAGAAAGGACATAGAACTGTTAGAACGGGTCCAGCAGAGGGCCATGAAGATGATTAGAGGGAGGTGCTACCTCTCCTATGAGGACAGGCTGAGAGAGCCGGGGCTGTTCAGCCTGGAGAAGAGAAGGCTCCGGGGAGACCTTCTAGTAGCCTTCCAGTATCTGAAGGGAGCCTACAGGAGAGCAGGAGAGGGACTCTTTGTCAGGAAGTGTAGTGATAGGACAAGGGGTAATGGTTTTAGACTAAAAGAAGGGAGATTTAGATTAGATCTTAGGAAGAAATTCTTTCCTGTGAGGGTGGTGAGGCACTGGAACAGGTTGCCCAGAGAAGCTGTGGATGCCCCATCCCTGGGGGTGTTTAAGGCCAGGCTGGATGGGGCTTTGAGCAACCTGGTCTAGTGGGAGGTGTCCCTGCCCATGGCAGGGGGGTTGGAACTCGATGATCTTCAAGGTCCCTTCTAACTGTAATGATTCTATGATTCTAGGATTCTATTCCCAGGCAGCTGAACATGGAGTCTGATGCTGGTTCCTGACAGGAATGTGGGCGTTTCATCCATCCAGGAGTTGGAGCACAGAATATGTGGGGCTGCCCTCACCACATGATTTTTCTATAATAGCATGGGCCAGTTGCTCTCAGGAGCAAGACCAATACTCTCCTGCATTTGAAAAATCATAAATACTTACTTCTGCATAGTTTCGTAACAGCAGGGCTGGATGTGGTGTACCTCTCCTGTCAAAACTAGGCTCCTGAATAAAAAGGAGTATAGTGTCCATGAGGGTCAAATGGAAATTCCTGAGAAGAGGAATATCCCTTCTCCACACAGCTCAGGGATGCTAAAATGCAGGTTTGAGTGTAGGTACCTAAATCCTTTTGGCCCCAAATGAGATGCCTTGTATGATCCCAGGCCTCAGCTTCCCAGCTCCATGCAGGCGGGAATAGCCTCCTGTTCTGGAGATGGTAAGGCATGAGATGGAGATGTGGAAGCCTGTGAAACAGAAATGTCCTAAAATTTTGGAGGCAACTTGGGGGAAAAAAAGAGAAAGAAATAAGAAAGAAAAAAGGCTTCAGTCTTCTGCTTTGATTAAAACAGTTGCTGAGAGAAACTTGACATTTCAGGTTTGAAATAGGTGGTGGCAGAGAATGTACCTAAGTGAAATGTTTTTAATAACTGTAAGGGGAAAAATATTTTTCCTACTAATATTCAGAGAATCGTTTCAAAAAAGTCTTCCCTTTGACCATGGCAAGGATTTGCCAGCAGCTAATTTCAGTGGCATCTGGCGCAGTCTTTTGACTTGTGCCTGTTGCAGACCTCGCCGGGGAGCGGGACGAGGGTGTGAGATTTCCCTTCCCCTTCCAGCATCCCCCTCTATAACTCTCCCTCCATCACCACCCCCTGCCAAACCTTTTCTCCCGCTCCAGGTTTCGCCAGCAGCCCAGCAGATGCAGCCCACGCAGACGATACAGCCGCCACAGCCGACCGGAGGTCGCCGGAGGAGGGTGGTGGACGAAGACCCGGATGAAAGGAGGCGGAAATTTCTGGAAAGGAACCGAGCCGCCGCCACGCGCTGCAGACAGAAGAGGAAGGTCTGGGTGATGTCACTGGAAAAGAAAGCAGAAGAGCTCACCCAGACAAACATGCAGCTTCAGGTGCGAGCCACTGTCTGCACCCCCGAGGACACAGAGGGGCTCTTTGTGCTCAGAGGGGCTGGCGGGGCCAGTGAGCCCTCACCGCCCCTGCACAGCCGGCTGCTAGCTGGAGCATGGTCATAATCAAAGTCAATTAATCAAGATGGGTGTGCTTCAATTAAAGAAATAATTGCATTTTAGCAGGATAAGCCAGGAAAAAGCTGTCTTGGGATTTAGAAGCCTTTGCTAGATGGAATTGTATTTATTTTCTTTCCTTGTCACCGCTTTTTGTGGGGATTTTTTTTGGAAGTGCCACTAACTTGGCTGTAAAAGACTTCTTCAGAGCATGTAGCTAAACCCTCATTCAAAGCCAGTGAGATAGGAGTGTAAATAGATGTCTATCAGTGAAGAAAAGAATGAAGTGGATGGATGAAAAGACCCTGAATAGGATAAATAAAAGCCCTTCTCTTGGTGGTGCCCTTCTTTATGGTGGGCACAGTACTTCTGCCCCATCTGGAGGTGTGCCTGTGCACTGCCAATGGTGGAAGGACGGACTGCATAATGGCACGCCCCCAAAGCACAGAGGTGACAGCAGCACCCAGGCGCCGGCTGTAGCGGAGGTGAAGGTGACATGCTGTAGGTGCCAGCAGCCCTGCCACCGCGCTGCCCAGAGTGGCAGGCTGCCCTTTGTCCCCTCGGGTCTGGCCCTCCATCCTGTTGCAGAGAGCCAGAGTATTTCCTGAGCAGATTAAAACAGTGACAAAAGTCTCTCTGGTGCTATGAAGGGTTAGTTCGCTTGTCAGTTTATGTCCTCAAATCTGGAAGCCAAATTGCCTTCAGAAGAAGTTATAAAATAATGTCATGGACAAATAAATGTTAACATAAATCCAGCATGTGAGCACCGAGTGGCATCTTTGCTCAGTTCTTCTAAAGTTGTGGAGCAGTTTCTGTGTTTCGACTTTCTGGTGTTTAGACTTTGCAGAAGAGCCTGGTGTAAGCTTTGTGGCAAACCAAATCTTCTCTTTCTTTTCTAGAACGAGGTTTCCATGCTGAAAAATGAGGTAGCACAGCTGAAACAGTTATTGTTAACACATAAAGACTGTCCGATAACAGCTATGCAGAAAGAATCCCAAGGATATCTAAGTAAGTAGCTGGTATGTTTGCACTGTCTCCACACTCCTCACAGGAAAGCCGTTTCTAATTCTTCCCTCCAGAACCCCTTCTTGGTCATATTCTCACTTGAACCTGTCTTCTCAAACATCATCCGAGCCATCCGATCTCCTGCCCTTATTTATCCAGCCCTGCTCCAAACCAAAAAAGCCCTGGTTTGCATCCCACACAGCAGAGCTAGCCTTCCCCACCCCTCCCTTCCGCAAGGAGATGCACACGGATGGACGCTCGCTCCCCTGTGGAGGATCCCGCTTGAACTCACAGCTCCAAACCTGCAAGAGTCCTCCTGGGCACAGCACTGCCAGCACCTTAAAATAACCCTCAAAAGGAAAATTAAAAAGGAAAACATTACAATCCCCTCCAGCGAAAATGGTACTGTGCTCTGAGTGGTGCAGACCAGGCGTGGCGCAGGTTTTCAAGGTTTGTCAACTCTTTTTTAACTCTTTTTTATCTTTCTTTTTTCTTTCAAAAAATCTCATCTAATGGAGACGTTGAATTGATTCTGTCTAGTTGATGCATTTTATGGTCGGTAATTTAGGGACAAATTCTGTGCTTGGCTCTAGAACAGCTCAGAAGAGCCTCGGGGTTAATATTTGCTAGATTGCGGCATTCTCTTAAAATAGAGCCCATTTCTGTCTCTTCTGCATCACTATGCATCTGGCTCTTTAACAGTACTCAAAGAAAAAAATACATAATTCTATTACATTCCTATCAACTGTTGCTTGAATTAGATTTTCTGTGCTGCAGTGCACCACACTCTAATTTTGATTCCTGCTGGAGCAAATAAAGCATTTAAGCATCCCAACTGATTTTATAGACCTTAAGATACCAGGCTTTTTATCCTGACATTGGTTTCATAGTCATTAAGGTCTTAAACTTTTTTCAAGGTCCCAGCTTCTGAAGTCAGGTTGATATCAGAGAAGCTGGCTTAAGAAATATACCAAAAACTGCAAAAGATCAGAAGATGGAGAGCGTGCATTTTGAAATCCCGGTATTTGTGCATGCCTCAGGTTGTTAGCATTGCTACTGTAGTAGTACATCCCTTTTCCATGAGTGTCACCCAGCCTGGGCTTGTCGCTCAGATGAATAACTGAACGTGTGTCGTCTCTGTGCCCTCACCCCCTTCCCAGGTCCCGAGAGCAGTCCTCCAGCGAGCCCGGTCCCAGCTTGCTCCCAGCAGCAAGTCATCCAGCACAACACCATCACAACCTCCTCCTCCGTCAGCGACGTCGTGGGAAGCTCCACTCTCACCCAGCTCGCCAGCCACAGAACAGACATCAACCCCATCCTTTAAAGGTGGTTGATGAAAAACTGCTAGGGAAGCGTGGTAGCGTATCAAAGCGTCCTCTGTGCTAAGGACATTTGCAACTGTAACTCAAGCCTGGAAGATTCCTCAGTTCTTGAAAGACTCTGGCTTTCATTTTTATAGTTATTAAAATGTCTTTTATACTTAGTTACATAAAAGGGAGTTATGCAATTAATATGCTATCAGCTTGAGAAATGCTTTGGTGCTTTCTCCAGGTTTTTTTTGGTACCAGTTACTTGTTTATAAACCTAACTGTTTCTGTACATAGTCATGTTTCCTTCTCACCAATCTAGCCTGAAGCCTCAGAAATACAAAGTTGTGTTAAACTGCAGCTTGTTAGCCAACGTGAGGCATGAAAAGTATTAAACAGAGTCATACGTAGGTAACTAGGAGTAATTAGGCTATAAATATATAGAGAGGGCATCTGCTGACAGCATAATAAAAAATGAGTTAGCGTTGTGCTATCAGCAGACTCTGTCTTGCATTCAGAGCCTCTTTCGAAGCAGTTATATAGGATGTGGCTATCAGGACAAAATCAAGCCCAAATCGCGTGCTATTTTGTCTAGCCTTCTCCCTTCTCCTCTCTCCCCTGCCCTGCCCTTTTTCTCCTCAAGTTTTTCTGACACCTTCCTTTTCCCTTCCCAAGCCCTCTTCTTCCCCCCAGCTTTTTTTTTTTTTTTTCATTCCAAAGCTTTCTCACATCCCTCTCTTTCTCTCAAAGAACAGAGATGAACAAGCAAACTTCAAGCCCGCCTAAAAACTGTTGGCACAGCCACTGCTTTCACTAGCTCTTCACCCACAGCTGGGCTGTGCCAAGCATTTGGCTTTTAAAAAATAGAAATGCTCCTGATTTAGTGTTTTTAATAAACAGCAAAAGGTGAAAGCATTGCAGCCCCAGGTGAAGTGGGATTGAGAGCCAGCTGTGTTGATGCTAGCAGCCCCGTAAGCTTCTGTGGTGCAGTAGGGGTGTAGCAAGCAACACCTGAGAATCACAGCAATTCTTTTGCACTGCCAGTCATTAACATAGAAAAAAACCTTGTAGTGTATAATAATTCAGGAAAGTTCTGTTCCCTAACCCGGTTGTGTTATTCTAGCAACAAAAGCTAACAGCCTCAGGTTTCATGGGCTATAAATGAGAAATAAATCAGCGTAATGGTTCTGACCGGTTGGAAAAATGCCATTTCTAATTCCCAGGGAAAGACCTGCTCGCTGCAGGCGTTCCTTTAAGCATCCACGGACAGGTCCTGAGCTGGCAGACAGCAGTGTAGCTTCCCTGACTTTAATGGCACTTAATACCTGTTTATCACGGGTAAGGAACTGTCTCATTAGGACACTAAATAATTTTTAGAAGGCATGCAGCCGCTAAAAAATACTGCAAGAATGGCAAATCTCACTGCATTCTGGATAAAAATTCAGCCTGCAAAGAAGGTCTGGAAAAGAGCCTTGTGCCACAATTAAGGTTTTTGTTTGGACTCTGGGCATGCCCCTCAGCGCAACTGATTTGCATCCCCAGTGATTGACTGAAAAATCGGGCGGAGGTGATTCCAGTTAATTACGCTGCCTTACCGTATACTGGGACCTGATTTTGCTCTCAAATCTGTCAGCAGCAAAACCTCCCGCTGCTTACCCGGGGAGCGGGCTCCAAGCTGGTGATACACGTTCAAACATTTTGAGCTGCGTCTTTAACAGCAAAAGCTAATTCATGTTATTCCCAGCAATTTCACTAGCCCTGAACAGACTTCATTCTGAAGCGAAGTTCTCCTCCTCAAAGGCTGTGTCTTTGGTTTTTAGAAGAGTTGTGAAGTTTAAAAGGGTGACTCTTCTCCCTGCAGGAATGAGAGCTGCAACAACTGAAGCATGAGGCACTGTAAGGAGCAGGGCCTGCCTGGAAGGGAAAGCAAAATTCATTTCCAAATTAATTGTCATAAGTTATAAAAGTAATAACCGTTTATCAATATTCTTTAACAGCTCGCTTGTTTTTTTTCCATTTATGCAAATACATTCAAAAGAAGATTTTTAGTGTACAGTGTAAATCTTGACTTGATTATATAGTCTACAAACCAAAAATACTACGAAAAATACAAATGTACAGGATTTTTTATTATATTTTAGACAAACATATACTTTTAAAGCTGAATCTATAATTTTTTTAACCTCCAGTTGTAATAGCTAAATGGGTTTTGCTTCACCACAGCTCCCAAGGGAACTTTTTTTCAAATATGCAGGTGAGCAAAATGTTGCAGCTGAGTATCCACGATGTAAAAAGAACCCAAATAAGCAATTTCCCTGTGTCTGAATTTCACCATTCACCATGAAAAAGAAAAAGCCATCACAGGGTTAATTTAAAAAACTTTCCCTTATATGGGTAGCACTTAAATATATTAAAAAATAAAAATTGAAGTTGTTGGTAATATTAGAATACCCATTTGAGCTACACTGCACTAGAATTACGGTTTAGCTTCATTTTATTCAGTCTCCTCAATTAAAATATTTAGCTGTTAAACAGAAAGCCTCTACATTAAAAAGGAAAAAAAAAAGGCAAAAAAATACAAAAACCTTGCCTAAGTTTTGTTAAAATTCAGCAACTTGACAGTTTGACTGATGTGTATTATATATAGCTCAATTATTTCTTTTTTTAATGCTAACTAGGCAAGCCAACCACACATGTTGGCCTAAATGTGTAATTACAATGAAATGTCTCCTCTCTATACTATTGGCCTTTAGGTATAATCCTTGCTAGTGATGTGGAAATAAGTAAAGGATGAAAAGCTATTTGCTATTGCTTCTTGTAACTCTGTCGCAGGTTCACAGGCCAAGACAACACACAGCATATCTATATCGGCTATATCATTGGTAAAAGGACCAACCGTGCCAGGCACCTTATATTATTCATCAGATTTCCTTCCACGTTAAAATGCTTTTGTTTTCCAGGGGAGTCATCCTGCAGCCTTTACTCATCCTGCAGCCTTTCCTCAGGCTGCCAGTCTGGCCAGGCACCCGAGGTTGCCTGAGCAAGGGCTGCGGGAGAAGCCCCTGCCCCTCTGTCCCTGGGATGCCCCCCCTGTTGCACGGCCGGTGTCAGGGGCCTCTTCCTAAGCACGTCCCTCTAAATGCACTTCCTGGGCTCTTTCCATCGAGGAGAAATCCTGCTTTTCCATGAGCTACTACTGGAGACTGCTCCGCTTTCCTCCTGCCCCGCAAATCCAGCCGGTGGCTGGGCTGGCCACGCTCCGTGCCCAGTCCCACTGCTGGCAGACAACTGGGACCACTTCCCTCTCGCCCACTCTGCCGGGCACTGACAGGGCAGAGGAGGTATTTCTGCGGACGGCACCTCGAGTCACGCAACATCGGAAGCACGTGGGAAATCTCAGCCACGGACAATTGCAATACTTTGATCGGAAAGAAATGATGCTGTGATCCGGTTCCTTCATCCTCCTCCCTTCACCCCCTTCCCTTCCCCGCATCAGTTTGTGCAAGCCATATTCATAACGCTGCCTGTGGGAGACAAGTAGTTTGTGTGCTATCATGGTGTGTTTTATAAGGACGATGACGGTGATGATGATGATGATGATTTATGGAGAATTTCACGCTGTTGGGAGTTAATTCCTGCTATGAAGCTAAATGTCTGCTGCCCATCTTCTGAATAGTGGAAAGTCAATGGTTCAGTGCCTAAGTGCGTGTGGATTTAGTGTGTTAACTGACTCTGTCCTGTTAACTAACAAGCCAGCTATAACTGTTGTTAAATGCCCAACTTTTGAGGATTCATATTTTTTTAAGCAACAATATTTAGTGTTGAAAATTAGCCTTTTAGTTTAGGCAAAATGTGCTTTTTAGCAGCTAATACCTTTTTTTAAAAGAAAAAAAAAAGCATATAGAGTGAATATATGAAAATTCATGAGGACCAAAGCAATTTTAAAACAGGAATCTATTAATTTAGTATTCACATAGAATTTTATAAAGTATTTATTAATAAATGTTATTTTAACACATTCCATTTGAACAGTATTCTTGTACAGAATCTGTTTGGTTTTTTAAGTTACAATATTAGTTTTGCAATAAACTACTCTAGGTGTATGTGCATCTTAATCTTTCAGGGTCTCAAGCAGAAGTCATCCATCTAAGATGGAAAAGCTTGCTGAGGTCAGTTGTACAGAAATTCCTAGAATGAAATGTTTTCCTTAAAGCAGCATCTGCTTTTTTTTTTTTTTTTTTTTTTTTGATAACAACAAAGCAAATTACGAACCTTCAGTTGTTTCCTTTGTATTGGAAAATGTGCTCTCTTGTTTTAGAAAGCACGGGTCAACATATAACTGGAAAGCCTGTCCTTTTGTTTTTTCCCCTCTTTTTTTTTTTTTAAGGCTGATTTTACTCATCACCACGAAAGATCTAACCCCATCCTTGTTTCTTTTCTAATATCACATAGTGAGTTGCACTATATTGCCTTATCATTGCCTCTTCTGTCCTCTTACTAAGCAGTGTTCCTTAGATTTAGACCATTGAAACTCCATTATACATCAGAGAAAATTACTGGAGGGGGAAGAAGAGAAAAAGATTGATCTGTAGACATAAAAACTAAACTGTGCCTATAAAACAAAACCAGTTACAACTAATTAGTATCTTATTTCTACGTTTCAATTATTTATATTATTTTAAAATTGCACTTTAGCTCTCACTCTCTTTCTTGCTCTCCCTTGTTGAATCATTTATAAATACTCTTGTAAAACGTTTGCACCAGATACATTTATATGCTTTCACTGGTGGCATATCTACAACTTGTCTCTCACACCTGCCTGAATGGAGAAGCTGAGAACAGCCAGTCTGCAGTGTGACTTAGACTTTACA
Organism: Pedionomus torquatus; assembly: GCA_013398155.1. Taxonomy (NCBI): domain Eukaryota; kingdom Metazoa; phylum Chordata; class Aves; order Charadriiformes; family Pedionomidae; genus Pedionomus; species Pedionomus torquatus. Next base: position 272,149 of record VZRU01003684.1, read on the forward strand.
CCCTCTTCATGACAGCATATAAATGTTTTATTATGCAAAGTGTGTGAGGCAGCATCTAAGCTATGTTTATAATCTCTCATCCTGAGAACCAAAGTGTCCTGTATATCGTAAGGTCAGGAGACTGGCTCTGTTGTGCATCGTTGTGCACTTTGACTGTTGTCCAACCCACAGTAGCTGCGAAGCTGCAGTGATAACAGTGGCCATACTATGTATTAGAGTTCTGAATCAATAAAATATGTTGCCTTATAACTTGGCTAGGGACAGCACCTTTAAAAAAAAAAAAAAAAAAGAAAAAACTAAGAAAAGAGACTAAAATCTTCTAAGGACAAACAAAAGCAATAAAATCTTAAGTGATCTGAACACCAAAAAAAAAAAAATTGTTCAATTTTTTTCATCATCTGAAATAATCATCTTACTGCAAAGACAAAAGAGACTGCTTACATCCATAACCTCTTTTTTTTTTTTTTCCTCAGAGCTTACAGTTATCTCATCTTTATCAGTGGCTTTACACTAAAGAGCTAAGTTGCTCACCATTATTGGGTTTCCATAGCTTTCAAAATGACTTTGTAGCAAATCCTAAACTGCATGAGGCCAAAAATGTCAGTGTTCACACACACTCACAGACAAAATTGATTCTCTAAGTGGAAAACTGATCCTTTTCCAGGCTCTCCTTGGACTGGAATCAATAATTGCAACTCGCTATATTTAGACCAATATGTAATACCTGGGATTCAGGATCTCCAGGTCTGGATTTATGCAAATTAAATGTTAGCTATGTTGAATTTCACCTAGTGGAAATGTTCCCAAAGCCCATGGTAAGAATATGGCATCTGATGCCGTGAAACTCTTAGACCCAAATCTCTTTTCTGACTAAAAAAATCTGTGTGACAGCCTTCTGAATGAAGACTGAAAGCTCCTTCTGGCTTAGCAGAAACCGTAGCAGTGTCAGGAAGCAAGGGAGGCAGGAGGGCTGACAGGGCATTTCAAGGGGAAATGTTTTCCTAGCTGGAATTTAGCAAATTCCAGAGAATTTTTTCCCCACCCCTCAGAGCAGAGATTGCACAGAGAATCCTGCCAGAGACAACCCTTACCACGCTTCCACCAGGCAAACTATTTTGCACAGAAGGTATATTCGCTCTTCTGAATAAGAATTATTGCCACTGAGAGTTTTGCCAAGGATTTTATCACTGGGACCCGAGCACTTCCAGCCTGTGGCCGTGAGCTCTGTACCCCCCTCTCTAACAGCTCCGTTCAAACACTGGGTAGCACTCATTGCTGAACGTTGCTCCTTTGGACTGTTGCCATTGTCCTGGTTTTAAGGAACTTTTAGCACTGCTTGGAGTAAGCCTAAACTATCGAAGTTTATATATAAATATATATATATATTATATTAAAAAAAAAAAAGGTGCTGTCGCAGTAAGTTTTGGGCTTGAGGTTGTTTGTATTGTATGCAAAG
>VZRU01003684.1:273650-292619 GCA_013398155.1 Pedionomus torquatus
ACATAAGTGTAAATACTTGCTGCAGCATTTAATATGTTTAAATTTATGTTAAGCTTTTTGTTGCATTGTGAACCCATTATTGTTACAAATGGGCAATGAGTTCATTGAGACTGTTCAACTAGGTCAGATTTTTACATCTCTTTCTAGCTAGAAGAGACAGGAATTTTGTGCATTTGTACAAATGTTAATAATATCACTGCAATTCCAATATAATAAAGCACTCAAATACAAATAGTTCCAGTAGTTTGGCTGTGTCTATACCCCAGACATTTTACGGTACAGATAACTCCCGCAATTAAGCCAAGCTACTCTTCAGCGATTTCTGTTCTGAGTTGCAATCCCTCATCTCCCCTGAGATCAGAGAAGGACCACGGTGCTGGGCGTCCTCCTGTCTGGCCATAGCAGCAAGGGGCTGTGCAGACCTTACAGCCCACCTCTGCCCTCCAGCAGCCGTGGTGGCTTTGCAAGAACAAGTTCTCTGAACCTTTTCCAAGCAGGGAGGCTGCAAAGCCTCAAAGAAAAAGACTTACGTGGTGGAGCCTGACGTGAGGCCTCTGCATAAGGATGAGACAAGCTGTTATTTTACTTTTCCTTGCAGCTGGAGTGTGCTTATATCAAAATACACTCTATGCTTGTTATCCCGCCAACCTTGCCTCTTGCCAAAAGCTGCCTGGAAATGGATTTCCTGCTGGGCTAATTAGCTCTAATTGTGATGCCCCTGTTATCTTGCCAGCCTCATTTCTCACTATAAATTGGTTCAATACAGACCTTGGCACAACAGTGTGTAAACTGTAATCTAAAGTTAGGCAGGATGAACCCATCTCCCCATCAGAAAAGCCAGCTTTAAATTAGGGCAGCTTGATGACTTTGCTGGCGGTCCCGGAGCAACGGCCTGACCCGATGGGGGTCTGAGATCTGAGAAGCGCAGCCTTGGCTGCAGGGACCAGCCTGCCTGCAAGAGCCTGGTCCCTGTGTCACGGTGCAGGAGACAGGCCCCGTGCAGCGTGACTGGGCTTCTCCCTTGGAGGCCCTGGCACAGCCACAGCTTCTGCTGCTTGCTCTCCCCCTGGTTTTCAAAAGGATAAATCCGGCCAAGAGTGTTCACCCTCCTAAAATGGGTAGGAAAAAGGCAGAGCTGGGCCCCTGTTGCCATTCTCCTGTTGTAAAAGCTGGAAGATGGGGCAGTGGGCACACATGGATCCCTCCTTGGGGAGTGGTACAGCTGACGTTTTCCCAAAACAACAAGGCATGGCATTAGCTGGAGCCATTTCTGAGGCCATATACTCCTGTGTTGCCTTTAAAGCAAGGCTGTCATGCCACAGCTTAACCTGCATTTATACAGCAGGGCTCTTGCTCTGGGACCAAAAGAGGATCATCATATCTATAAAAATAGATGCCTCTCGTGAAGGTATATCACAGGACTATTTTATTGTCCACACAGTTATATTTACACCTGGCAGTATGAGCTAAGCAAGATGTATTCAAGCTGAGGTAACGCTGCCCTTTACAGCTGATTCATGGTTTCCCAAACCTGATTGCAGTATTTGTTCTTCTTCCAAGCAGTCCACTGTTACTATTGCTGTCTCTGGGCTGCTCTGGATATCATAACAAAGTTATTATTAGAGAAAAAAAATGAATCAGTGCTAGTGCATGCTCCTTCCCCTCTCCTTTGCAGGGATTCAGCCAGAAGTAGGCTGAGCTGAGGACACTCTGCATCAGCAAGAGAGTTGCTCCAGCTTACATCAGTTGGAGCAGCGGTGCAGAGAGCCTCCTTCCCCCTGCCAAACCAGCCCCTCATGCTTTGGCTGGACTCACTTTGCCTCTCAGCCTCCCCCCAGCTTTCTCCTGAACCCAGCAAACCCAAGCTGCAGCCTCAGTTATTTGCTGTAAAGGCACTCAAAACTAATGGCAATGTAGCACAGAGTTTGGGTAGGGATGATCAGCTAACACGGAGGGCTCCGTACATTCCTAAAGGCACTGGCACAAAGCAGGCAGAAAAACAGGCCAGAAAAAAAAATATCTGGAGAAAGCAGACACCTCCCAAAAAAGGTGGTGTGGGGCTAGAGGAGGGAGCCAAACCCAGAGAAGCCCCAACATGAACAGAGGCGAGAGCTGAGAAATTGGAAGTGATCGTGTGCTAAGACATCTCAGCAGGAGGATGGAGATCTAGCCAGCAGACCTGAGTGCTTTTTTGTTAGATTTGGGGTGATTTTAAAAAAATCCTGGGATAGAGGGAATACTGAACATGCAAAGCTGTAAAGCACTCCAATATCACACTGACTCTAACCTTAAAAGAGTGAAAGCAAGTCTGACTCCCTCCTGGGCCTGTTCTCATAGTCTGCACTTGGGGACAGTCTCAGAACTGAGGTGGTAGATTCTGCTCCCCCCATCAGCAACCCTTGCCACCCACAGCCCTAGGAAAGACTTGCAGTACAGTCCTACCTCTCAGCTCTCCCTGCCCATCCTGGAGCCAGCACTGCCCCACCGAATAGGGCCTAAAATGGGCTGGTTTAGAAGGAAAACCAGTTTTCCTCCCTGTAATATCTACTGGCTGCTGAGGCCCCTCTACAGGAGACTCCAGCTCTGGGACCACCCCCAGAATTACCCTGTTGCACCCACCTTCTTTACAGAAAGGTTTTACTCACAGTCATTTAAGAGCTTGGCCCATGGGGAATAACCACAAGATTAAACACAGAACTTCCTAATAGTTAATTTCAATGGAGTAAAAAAAATTATCCAAAGTCAGAAAGGAGGGAGTTAAACCAGGACTGCCACCACCCTTCAGATCAGAGCCAGCAACTGAGGGTTTGGGGCCATTTGCTCAATTCTTTGGTCTGCTTTGTTCCTGCAACTGCCTTAATTTCTTTTTGCCTCCAATCTGCCCTGCTGTAACAGGAACGTTTGTTTTAGCAGCTATAAGCAGGGCATTAGTGCATGTCATTTGCTTAAAACCCTTTTTCTGCAGCACTTGAGCACCATTTTTTCCTCCAGCCTGCTCTATTCTCCAGTGCAACACAATGCCACGGTACGAGAATGACCCCACAAAGCTGATAAAATATTTAAGACGTGTGTTCTGATTGTGTTAGGTAAGCAAATACCACAAGAGCCCGACCATTAGTGAACCTGATCAGCCCATTCCCCCCGGACTTGTGGCAGAGCAAGCCAGAGCAGCCTGAACTAGAAGAATAGGGCAGCTGCCTTTCCCAAAAGAGAACGGAGCTTGAAAGCGTATTTTGGAGAGGCTCAAGGAATTTGCAACCTAGATGCCCCATTCTAAAAGCAAATGATATAGATTTAGATATAAATATATTGATTTAGATTTTGATATTGGCATTGATATTGATATATAGATTTATTGATGTATAGATAGGCAGATATAGATTATATGGATGATACAGATATATAGATGCAGATGGTGTCGATGTGTGCCAGTGTATGTGTGTATACAGCAGGTCAGCAGGTGTTTTCACAGGGCATTGCATTCAGCTGACAGCAAGACAAGTTAAAAGAAAGAAAAATACTTGACATAACTGGCCAGTTCATGTAGGAAATTGAGTCAAGAAAAAATAAATAAAGGCAGTAACAGATCAGTTTAAATCTGGGGCCCTCTGGATTATAATGGATCACATAGGAAGACAGGAGGCTTTGTATGGCAGGACCCTATATCCTCCTCGTGCTCTCTCTTTTGTTTCACTGATCATTTTCATTCTGTGTTATAAGGTGGCCAAGCTAATTCCAGCTTAGTAAAAGTTTTTCTTAGCTTCAAGAAGCTGTACTGTAAAGACAACACACAGCCATGGCTGAGAAAAAGGAGCCGTTCACAGTGGGGCACGGCCGTGGATTCCAGTTACGCGGCATTGTGTTTGGTATCACAACACCAGCCATTGTTTTGGCTTGGGGTTTTTATTGTCATCATTTTTGCTGTAGTTATTCCCTGGACTTTGATCTAGAAGTCAAACTGTCAGAATTAAAGCTAAAGCCAGGCAGTTTTCACAAGCTAAATGGGAAGGATGAGGGAGCCGTAGCTTTGCATTTGTCGTGCCACAATGGTGGCTTGGTTTTAGAGGCAAAGTTTTTATCATTCAGCAGGGACACCTTCCACTAGAGCAGGTTGCTCAAACCCTCATCCAGCCTGGTCTTGAACACCTCCAGTTATGGAGCATTCAAAACTTCTCTGGGTAACCTGTTCCAGTGCCTCACCACCCTCACAGGAAGCAATTTCTTCCTGGTATCTGATCTAAATCTTCTCTCTTTCAGTTTAGAAATATTACCCCTCATCCTATCACTACACTTCCTGACAAAGAATCCCTCCCCATCTCTCCTGTAGGCTCCCTGTAGGTACTGGAAGGCCTCTCTGGACCCTTGTCTTCTCCAGGCCGAGCAATCCCAAGTCTCTCAGCCTGTCTTCCTGGGACAGGTGCTCCAGCCCTCTGCTCATCTTCATAACCCTCCTCCAGTCTCACTCCAATAGGTTTATACCTTTCTTATGCTGGGGTCCCAGAGCTGGACAGAGTACTCTAGGTGGGCTCTCATCTCCATGAGGGCAATTTCCTCTGCCATTTTATGCCACGTCACTCAAAGAGACTTGTAACAATTCACAAAAGTCATAGAAGTCCTGTGGCTACTGCCACAGAAAGGTTTCTACTTCTCTTGCAAGCCCCAGCTGAGCACAGGCAGCGTGCAAGGGTGAACCCTGAGAAAGAATGGTGCTACAGGAGGAAGCACAACACCCAACGAGAGTCAGGCACTCACGGCTCCTTTCTGGGATGGGATGAGAAAGGCGCGTTTTTTCCAACTCAGAAATGAAGGCTCCTTGGCTTGCCAAAGCCATGGAAGACATCAGGAACAAGGCAGTCCCTTTTCCAGGAAAGCTCTGCTCCTAACGTGGTATGAGAGCAGTGGGATACCATTGGTGCTGCGGAGCAGAGCTCCAGCAGTTGCTGCTGGGCTAATCGGAGCCAGCAGCTGGGAGAGGAAGCCAAGGACAGCTTTTAAATGCACGCGGCGGAGAGAGGAATGAAAAATATTAATTTTAAATGGATCGACGCTGGCCTTGGAATGAGGCAGGCAAACATCCAAGCCTGTCAGGAGGGAGTAATGAGGGCTTTTAAATTAGATGTGATCACCTATCTGTGGCTGTACAGAGTATTTGCTGTGTATCCCCTGTGCCTTAGGGAGAACCCCAGACATGTAAGGTTATGAGCATGCTCCCCGTGTATGGGCTCTTTCATCAGAGAGTTTCAAGTGCTTCTTGGGCTTTAATTTAGTGCCTTAATTACTCAGGGGGTTAGGTAAATATAATTGTCTTCATTTTTCCCAACAGCACACAGACAAAAGTAGACTGACAGAGAAACTAAAAACCATGAGGATGACCTCCCACTTTCCTACCCCCTTTTCTGCTCTTGCCACAGCCTGTACATCAGGGCCCCTCCAGGAGACTTCAGGCAGGTGAAGCTTTACCTGCTGAAGGCATATTCACACAGCCCTCTCTAGAAATCCTAACCGTTACCCTCAAGGAGAAATGAGCTGGTTTGCTTTCCATTTGTTGTCTTCAAAGCTCTGGCCAAGCTCATCCTCATTAGGAGGCTATTAAAACATCAATGTTCTTCTCACTACAATTTCCTCTTGGATTAGATGGGAAGATTTTTATATGCTGTAAAAAGGTTCCCCAGTTCTGACATCTCTTTTTTAATTTGCCCAGACCAAAAGCTAGCAAGGGACAGGAATGGGAAAGCATAGCGGCATTCAAATAAAATGCCACAATCATCCACAGAGGCGAGGGGAAAGCCCTGCAGTCTCATTAGCCAAACTTGCACATGGTTATAATCAAACGGGTGGGAGGGAGACATTCCCTTGGCCACGGATACCACCAATTTTTTCCTTAGGTTCCAATTCTGTAACTCTTATTCATCCAAAGATAAACGGGCTTTTCAGGCTGGGAAAGAGGGCTTTGGGACCAGGCTCTAAGGCTTTTCATGTATTCAGTTGTCACTTGCCTTTTACATTCAAATTCTGATGGGTCAGACTTCCTAGATGGTGTCTTTCAACACCTAATAACTCACCCCGCAAGCTCCAGTGCTAATACAGACGTCTTCTTATCAAGCTTGAAACAAGGGGGTTTTTTGGATTATTTTAAGGACACTTTTTGGTGCTCTCTCCCTCTATGTTTATACTGAGTCCTTCACAAGGATTATTTATGTGGCATTTCTTTCCCATTACACAGTTGAAAACATCACCTGTTTTAGCAGGAGATTTCTGGGGTGAATGCAGAAATATTTTGAGGAATTTGGTCATCGCCATTTGCTAATGGAAAATCTAGTAACTGAAGCGGGGGTTTTTTAAAACCACAATAAATTTTATATTTGTTACTGCTGGATTCCCATTAAATGCATTAATTACAGGAATGTTTAATGAAGCAAATAAAAAAAACCCAACCATTATGTATAGGGCACTGTGAAAAACAAGGTATTCAGCAGAATGTGCTCTTATATACCCTTAATAAAAGACCTTACCTTAAGGTAAAACCCAATAAAATATGCCATAATGTGCTATGGGACCTACTGTTGATTTACAATGCATTACTCCTTTAGCAGTAAGCAACTTTTGCACAATACACAGCAAGCTTTTATATATTTATATATAAGACTTTTTTTTCTTCTAACAAAGATTTATTGAATTTCCCTAGAGCATATTCATTTTCTAAAAAGTTCTTTGTTTTGCTCTGCTATATTAGTTGTAATAAAGGCAACAATCTCCTTCCTGATTGACACTTGCAATATTAAAATTACAGAAAATATAACAGTCAGTATCACAATACTTTATATAGAAATATTAGTCTATGTTCTATGAGACTAAATACAAACAGCTTCGTTCATATTTGCTCTTTTGCAAAAACATAGGATGTTGGGTGAGATCTAGAAATACATGGTGAAATTATTGCAAAGTCCCAGTTTCTAGTTCCTCCAAGGAGCTATAAATGAGTAACTTTTAAAATAGGTTCATACACCTCCTGTTCCCCAAAATTTAAATGATGAATACGTAAAACCTATACTGGCAAGTTCAATCTAACTGCCACGAAAGCTAAATTATGCATAACATGATGAACATGGGTTGAAACCCTTGAAGAAACAAAGGAGGATTCCCTGAAAGGCACTTGCCAATCCTTTGCATGCCATCAAAGACTGTTTTTTCAAGCACGATGTAATGTCTCATGATATAATGGAACAGTTCTCGGTGTTCCCTATTAGTCACACTGATTATTATAGTTGGCACAGGGTCCTCTCCACAGTCGTTCCTCAGAGGTATGTTTGCTCTCCGAATCCCATTTACTCCACTATAAAATCCCCTGGTTTTAAAAGGGCCCCCTTCTGCCTCAGCTTCACCTGTAATAACGGGAGGGGAACACGCAAGACCCTTCTCCTGCAAACATACACACACACACACGCAGAGGAACCATCCCACAGAAGGCCTCAGCGGTTGACCCCCACATGCATGAACATATACACACAACTGTGGCCCACAAGTAGATGTACGTGCAAGAGATTTTGAGGGGGGAAAAAAATGCCTCTCTGCTTGCCTTGGCCACTCAAGAAACGTCTGCTTTGCAGCCAGCAAGTGTCCCCCGAGTTCACACATCTTCAGGGAAGCCGACTGAGGAGATGTCTCTTTTGACTACAGAAGCCAAGGCTGACCGAGACATTGGGAGATACATGTGTGAGGGGGGCAGTGTGGGCACAGCAGGGTGTAAGAAAACTGCATCATCACCTGCACCACAGTGACTGAAAATCTGCATTTTAGTTTCTGCCAGTGCTTTCTGGGGTGTGAAAAACCAACCGCTCCTCCTGCCATTGGCCAAATGCAATTTGTTTGTATGAAGAAGATCAGGGTCCGTATGTAAAATCAGGTTTTACATCAACTCCCATCAACCACAGCAATGTGAAACAAGACAACTTCTCACATGTACAGGCCGTGGAAGGCAAAAGGGAAAGAGAAAGGAACCTGAGAAACATCTCCTTTGCAGACGGCAAGTGTCCATCGTGTTGGTAACATCTCTGGGGCAGCAGAGCGGGGAGGAGGTGTTTCTCTGCCTCCCACACTCCTTCCATCTTCGCCATGGGCACTGCAAAGGGCTTTGCCACCCACTCCCAAACCTTCAGGCTGAGGATGAGGATGAGCATTACGAGGCCCCTCTCGCTCACCCCCTCACCTGCCGCCATCCCCACCCTCCCTGTGTACAAGCCCCGCTCCCAAGCCAGGCCAACCAGGCTGAGGACAAGCCCGGGACGGAGGGCAAGAATCGCAAGGTGTCCGCACCGGTGCATCTCCCCGGGCGGGGGCGGCCGCACCGGGGCGAAACGCGCGTTGGCGGGCGGGGAGCGGCGGCGTTCCCGGTCCGGCCGTGCCCCCCTGTGGCCCGCCCGGGAAGCTCAGGCGGTCTCCTGCCGCCGCTCGGCCCCGGGCAGTCCCGGCTGTGGGGCTTGGGCTCCCCGCTCGCCCACTCAGGACCTGCGTGAGGTGGTGGCTGGTATCAGCCCCTCGGTGCGGGTGGCTGTCGAAAGCGGTGATGCTGGGTTTTTCCTTCCTGCCCTAACACAGGTACCAAGCGCAGGGCAAACTGTCCCCCCACGAGCTAATCCGATTGAGACATAACCCATCAAACCCCAGCAAAGTCAAAATTACCACCGAAAAGTCTGGAATTGTTCCCTGCCCCGGTCATCAGCCAGTGCCATGGCAGCACGGTCACTAGGTCTCGGGTAAGGTAGAAGCAGAGCAATACCTTTTTTTTGTGCAGGAACAGGGAACGGTGTTAATCAGTTTGGTGACAACCTCACGGTACACTGGGTCAGCAGCGATGGGGAAATACTGCCCCAATTCCTGTGATGGCTGTCCTTTCTTCAGGTCACTCTTTGGTCCAAAGGAGAAAACAAAGAGCTGGCATCCCACTCTTCCTGCAATGCTACCCAAAGGGAACGGAAGGGGATTGCCCTCGTGGTTTCTTCCCTTTCCTATTTCAGAGCTGACAGTTTTCACTGTCCTCTCATGTACCTTATCACACACCTGAAACTGCCATCTACTTCTGGTTTTTAGCAAGAAACCGACTACGAAGAAGCATCTGTAGGAATGTGGATGTAGAATTCCAGCCAAATTAAAACATCAAGGGAATCAAAAGAGTTGCTATCATAAGTAGCATTGTTACTCTTTTATACATATATATGTGTGTATATATATATCTATCTATAAGCTGCTTTCGCTGGGACTGTGCTATTCCTATTACCAACTTCAGCCATTGAGGAAATGATGAAAATATGACAAGAAAATGCTCCAAAGCTTCTAAAGAGCATACACAGCCATGTACTGTAAGTAACACATCTCTCTCTTCTGTACAGCAAGGGTAGTCTTCAGCTTTCTGAAGCTTTTCCTGTTAAAATACTAATCTTGAAATAAATTAAATGAGCAGCATGGAGCTCTTTATTGGGGGGGGGGAGCATCACAGCCTGCAGAGGGACACTGTGCATTGGGCATAAATGGCAGGGGGTTGGTAGAAGCGGATGGCCAGTATAGAAGGAGGCCACAAAGAGTCAAGTGCCAAAGCACAGCCATCTCTGATACACATGAAATCACCGTATTACTTGCCAAAATTTATTCCTGAGAAGGACACGGTGGCCTGGCTCAGACATATTTAAGAAAACAAGTAGCAGCTTTCAGGGACAAGTGATGCTCTTAGGGATATAGGGCTGTAGGTGCTTTAGAGGAGGTGGCAGGAGGGAGGTCTCTTGGCTGGAGGCTCTCTCTGCCATAGAGGGGGGCACCTCTGAGGGACTATGGCCTCTTGCCAACCCATACTAAGGCATAGACAACCCTGAGGGACTACAGCCAAGGGTGACCCAAGTAAGAGGCAAAAAATAAGCAGAGGGAAACCAGCAAAAAGCAATGCAGAAGCCAAAAGAAACCAACACACCCAACACAGCAGAGACCAGTTGCCTCACCAAAGGGACTGGGATACTGTAACCTGCCAGGGAAATCAGAGATGCTGTGATGTGGCAAGGAGGGCAAGGAAAGGTGTTGGACCTAAGTTAATCATTGGGAAGGGGGAGGGAAGCATACTGCAGTATGAAGAAGAATACTTCAGTGTTTAATTGCTGGTGCTTTGTTTTTCTCAGTACCCTAAACAGTAATCAGAAATCCATGTTAATTGGCAATAAATAATAAGTAAAAATTCCAAATATTGAGCCTATTTTGCCCATGACACCCTGAGCACATTATGCTGGCTGACATGAATATGGAGGTCATAACCCCTCATTACCCATTCACACCGTAAATCTACCCTCGTACAGCATACTCTGCACTCACCGTCTTGAAAACTACGCTATTCATTGCAAAAGTTACTCATGCATTTCCAATGATATAATTCATCTTTGGACCTATATCTTCTGGGAATCTGGCAAACTTTAGGCTATTGACGCTTGAGGCATCAACGGGAAGAGCAGGAACTGAGAAGAAATCCTAATCTTTCAGCCACATGGGACTTCACAAAAAAGCCAGATCAGTTTTGTATAAAAATATTTGAAAGCTTTCAGGCCATGTGCAAAGATTTCAGTCCAAAAGACTGCTCATGTATTTTAAGTAAAACCACTAAAACAAAGGGTGTAGAAAGTAAGAGAAATCTCAAATACCTGCATAAAATTCAGAGATGCACACATCTTACGGTTAAAAAGTAAGTAAACAGGAGAGAAAAATACTGTTATCATTCACAAGTTAGTTGGTTTTGTCCATTTTACTATGTGTTCCAGCACCTCCCTTTTATTGAAGGGATGCTTGTCAACGTGGCACAGCTATCCTTAATGACATTGTTTAGAATGAATGTCTGAGTCAGACAAGCCAAACAAATAAAGCAGCCCTTTGAATCATGCTACCGAAAGTGAGGTTTGCTGGAAACCACTTCTAAAAAACAGTCATTAGGTTAAAAACAAAGCTGAATCCCTCCCCCTTCACTACCTGTGCACGTGTTGATTTTTATGCCTGTGCCTAACTTTTAGTACCACGGGACTATTTGTGGTAGCCCAGATAAGCACAAGTGTTTGCAGAAACCAAGCTTATCTGCAGCTCGTATTAGCGGGATTCAGGGTACTTGAGCAGACACACACTGCTTTCTCTCAGGAGCCACAGCCTCCAAGTTTCAGATCTCCTTTTCCACTCTAACTTTAAAGTTTAAACTTCAAAAGTCTGCAGTAAGAACCTTCAGGGATTAATGTAATTCATTCTTTCCTGTCCAAGTTTTACATTGTGAGGTTATTACGCTGCTCACCACAACTGCAAGCTCTTGGCCGGAGACAACTGTTTCAGTTTATTTTAACAGGGTGTTTACCTTATTAAAGTAATAACAAAGAAGGATGATTGCATTAATTACTACATCAAACTAGCTGCCATGGCACTCCCCTGCCAACCCTCAAATCAATTAGTTGCATCTGTTAGTCAAGTGATTGGAGGGGTTTTTATTATTATTCTTCCCCCCCCCCTTTTTTTTTTTTTTTTTTTTTTTTTTTTAAATCCATTTTGCCATTAATAGTGGCTCTTCGAGTGAAATCTATTGTTCTTCACTGAGAGGATGGGAAGATTTAGATGGTCTCCTAACATGGGGTAAGAGGCTCAAGGCTTGATTCATGATTACTCGAAACCTTCTGAAGTGATATATATGCCACAAAGTGATTTTAAAATGCTACTATTTTCAACTGATAGCAGTTTAAACTCACTTTCCCCTGGTGTAATTTGTTACAGGGGTGCAAAGAAACATTAAAGCTTTGGGGCTGTCATATCTCTATGAATGAGTGGTATTACTGGTGTCACACTAGTGTAAATCCAGCATTAAGAACATGACCAAAATTAGCTACATTTCTTGTTTTATTTTTAGACCTAGTTTCCCAAGGAAACTAGGGTTATTTGTTGTATGCAGGGGTGTGAGCCCACATCTTTTATGTCCCTGCTACTAACTTTTGAAACCATTGGAGAATTTCAAAGTCCAATGAGCAGCAGTTAGAAAGTTCCAAGCACCAGTTTCAGGGAAGGAAAGGGCTGGATAAAGAGAGGGAACGCCTGCCTCATCATCGAGGGAGAAGGGAAGACATGAGCACAGTGCTTCCCATACACACATGAGGCACAAAGCCACAGTTCCACCATTCCCTGACCATGGACTAAGCATGTAGTCTGGTGGGTTTGAAGACATGCAGTCTTTGCTTTCCCCCACACAATCCAGACCACTGCAGATGAGCACCCAGGGTGTTTCTTTGCCCCTGAAAATCTGAAGGAATATGTGCGATCAGGATGTTTTAGGAGCAGCAGCTAATTTTTACATCAGAGAGGGAGGGAGCATCTCTTCACTACAAGCTGCCTGCAGAGACAGCAGCAGGCACAGCGCAGCCTCCTGCATCTCTGATGGGGATGAGCAGCAAGTCTCCGGGCATTTTTAGCAGTACCCTACAGCTGCCAGCTGCAGCTGCAAGGTAGAAGAATGACAATGGGTCTGGCTGCCACTTCCCAGTTCTAATTTTATCTAAACCAGATTATGAGAAGTTAAAAAAATATATAATAAAAGCCTTGGGGCTGCTCTAAACTAAACCAGCTGTTTATCAAGAGCTCACAAGGGCAGGGGACAGCAATACTATTCCTGTCATCTCTTGTCTTCAGTGTTCTGCCTGCCACCAGCTGCAGAAGCCACTGGGGCTAAAGATTTCCCAACAATAGAATGAATCTCTTGGTGGGAAGACCCATCTCATTCTGGTTCCATTGTTCTAACAGTACAAAATGTCTCAGTGCAGCTGAGAATCTGGCTCTATGTTTCTCTCCCAGCTTCTAATAGGTTTCAGCAAGAAAATGTGTTGCTTGTCCCATTTTCTTGAGAGTGCATAATCATAGAGACATTAAAATATATTTTTTTGGGAAAAAAAATATTTCACATTGGTCACGTCATGTCAACTTAGGTTGCTTCAGTTGGGAATGGGGGGCAAATACAGGAAAGGCCTCTGCTTTGGGCCGTAGGGGAGATTTTCACAGCAGAATTACCAAAGTGAGGACATCACTTTTTACTGTAAGGAACAACTTCAGTGTCACCATTGCAGTCAATTGACAGGATTACGAATTTCCCTGGTATCTCTGGGTCAAATTCTGCTAGTGGACGCTCCATTTGGCTTCCATTTCCCTCAGCTGGGCCTCACATATGCATCTAAGAGTAGCATTTGGCCCCAAAAGAGGAACTGGCACTTCTGTTATAAGCAGAAGCGTTTGGTACGCCTCACGTAGGATTTCATTCCTGGGCAGAAAAGTCTGGGGAGATCAACAGGGTTCCTTTGTTGCCCCATGATTTAAGGTGTGTTGATCTGCATGACTTCATCTTCCACCTTCCAACACTCATGAGGCTTTACTGAATTAACTGAAAGGAAAGAGGCAGGAGAGGAGTGGGAGAATGAGGCCATCCCACACGGATCGTTCATGTGTGCTGGTACTTACAATATTAGAGAATTCCTGCTTTTAGCAAGGAAAAGAAAAGAGCCCACCCACCATTGCTGCACCCTGGTGCTTACGGTATTACACCATGCAAGTAATAGAGGGTATGTTTGTATTTAAAAGAGTGTTTCAAAGCCAAGTGTGGTAAAGAAAATACCTAGCATGATAATAAATCACTTAAGATGTCTGCAATCTTACAGAACGGGGATTGTTGAGAATTTTCATGTTTCACTCCACATTTTCTTTTAAAGGGATGGAAAGAATAAAAGTTTTCAATTTGTTTTGCAGATATGTAATTTTAATGTTTGTGTTGTGTCTTTAATTATGTCATTGAGAAGCACTCAGCAGAGTTTGCTTCCATTGCATTACCTTCTGAAATTAAGAACTGAATTTCACATAATGATAGATTCCACATAATGATAGAATTTTCATCTTCCTAAGGAAAAAAAAAAAAAAAAAGTTTGTAGCCAAGGCATTTAAATGGGACTCAGGGCACATAAAGAACAACTGAAGTGCCAAAGCACAGGTGCTTGATGCAAGAAATAAAAAAGTAGCGTTTGATGCCCTATGGTTTCAAGACACCTGCCTGAAGCTGACAGATGTGACACAGGACTCTACAGCACATCTGCAACCTCTGGAAAAGCAGCTGAAAGGTAGGTAAGGTGTCTAAAATGGCACCAGTTACCATTGCTTAGGCACTGGAATTGCTACGCACGGTTGTCGTTCATATGTGCATAGATACTTTTCTGATTCTGGGTTTGATGGGAAACACAAGAGAACATGTGTTTCTGTCTTACTTATTATAATATCCTACTCTGTCTCTCACCATAAAGTAAGTTCCGGTATAGACTGATGTCTCTTCTGTAATATCATAGTAAAATGTAAGTATTATAGCAATATTACACTCAGAAATTCATCACAAATCCAAAGATTACATCTTTTAAGGCAGGCAGATAATCTTATGTAACATCAGATATTATTCACCTACTCTGACGACTTTTTTTCCCAAATAACACTGCTAATTAAATGACTAACGGGTGCTTATTTAAAGGCTGCGAGAGCATAAGCTTTTGAAAGTGTGGATAAGCCGCAGACTGACCAAAGAAAAAGCTTAAACTGACCTGGGGTGTATTTGATGACATTAATATACACTCTAAGAAGGTGACTGTACTAAGGAGCTTATGAAAGAATACTGAGACATGGAAAGACAGAGGCAACAGAAGCTGCTGGCAGGGCAGGCATGAAAGTGACTGTGGCTGGAGAGAATACAAGCTAATGTAAACTAGGAGAGAAAATAGCATCTCTATGAAAAAGTAGATAACAAGTAGACTGGACAGAGTATATTTACATTGTAGTGACTCTTGAGGAGATGCATGTAAGCAAAAGATGCATAGAAATGATGCCATAGCGTTCCACAGAATTTTCATGTTTGGAAGGGACCCTGAGATCGAGTCCAACCATACACACACACAAAACCCAACCCAAACCAACCATCCAAACAAAAAAAAAAAAAAAAACACACCAAAACCCCCACAAAAAACCGAACTCCACACAACAAATCACCCAACCCAACAATGTCGGCCACTAGAGCATACCCTGAAGTGCCACACTTACACGTTTCTTACATACCTCCAGGGATGGTGACTCTACCACCTCCCTGGGAAGACTGTTCCAGTGCCTGTCCACCCTCTCAGTGAAATAATTTTTCCTAATATCTAATCCAAATCTAATCCTGCCTACTGCAACTTCAGACTATTTTCTCTGATCCTGTCATTATTCACTTGGGAGAACAGGCCAACACCCACTTCTCTACAACCTCCTTTCAGGTGACTATAGAGGGCAATGAAGTCTCCCCTCAGCCTCCTCTTCTCCAAACTAAACGTGCCCAGTTCCTTCAGCTTCTCCTCATTTGACTTGTTCTCTAGATTCCTCACCAGCTTGGTGGCTCTCCTCCAAGTTTATTGAACCTCTCCTTCTATCATATTGACAAGATGAAGATCCATCAAGAGTTAAATGCAGGAGGGGAATCCAGAGCAAAGCCAGGGAAGTAAAGTATGCTCAAAGGCATGAAGAGAAATTCAGGAGCATTAGCCTTTAGCCTCATCTAAATTGCCTCACAAAACCAGTACATTCCAACTGACAACAATCATTCACCTTCAATGCGATATGAAGAAAAAAAAATATCTCTGGACTTTTCTACAGTTGAGCATTTAGTGAAATAGCTATTCTGGAATAAGTGTCCTTAGCACCAGTTACCTAAAGTAAGCCAAGCTGAAATCAGGATTATATAGAATTAAACTCTTGATGCATGGACTTATAGAAAATAACAATTCTGGAATAGTTATCCTGGAGAAACTCAAGATTAAGCAAACCTTTGGCCTTGCAGAGAAAATAAAAATAACTTCTAACAAAATCTATTGGGGTAGCTCTTCAAAGTTTCTCTAGGTTTTGGCCTAGGAATTACATTTTGACTGGAGCTTTTCTGCTTTTGGAAGGCTGCAAATAAGAGCACAAACCTACGGAAATTAGAGCTCCTTTGGCAGCTCAGTGTGGTACCGTTCCCCATGGCCTCATTTGGAGGAGAACTGCCCAAAGGCCAAACTGTGCCCGTGACTGGGAGCACACACATCTCGCTAGCGTCAATAGAAATTCCATACACAGACCTAGGTAGTACATCGCACCACATACTTACTGTAAAAATTGGTGGTAAGTAGAAACATAGAAGATTTTTCAGGAGCTTGTGCTTCGTGAGAATGATTGATGTCATCATGCATAAAGTATTGAATATTTAAATGGGCTGGGGAATCTCATCTGCTGATTACTTGATGTTAAAATATGTCATTTCAGAACTCAGAATACCCTTTCAAAGAATTTTCTAACTTTCTCACTCTCTCTGGAGTCATTAATTATACAGTTTTGAAAATCAGTCAGGGGACGTACTCAGGTTTTTTCTCCAACAGGCAGAGGTATCCAGTTCAAAGTATTCTACCTAGTCTCTCAGCAAATTAATAGAGTGGCATATGTGCTTCCTTGCCTAACACTTTTCACCTGTGACAACTGCAGGTAATTATTTTGCCCAAGTCAAACTGATTCTGGGCATGCTCAATGAGAAAACCTTTCTTTCCAGGTTCAATAAAATTTGGTATGCATTTCACCCTTGGAACTTAGATCTTTCATTAAAAAGTTGTATGGTAGTAAGAGCTGACTCTTTGCATTTGAATATTGGTCTCCGAAGGGACAGAGATAGTGGGAGCAAGAGTGCCAATGTTATTCTTTAAAGATGAGGTAAGTTACATCCTGCCTAAGCTTAAGAGAAAAAGGAGTTTGTGACAGTTATTTTTATTATGACAGGGCTGCTTGCAATGTTTGAAAAAAAGCAGCTGCACCAAGATATATATTTTTTTAGGATAAAGGTTGGTAAAAAGTTGAGTAATTCTCCTATTTCAGATAGGAGTGGCAACCAAGTGATCCTGAAATCTAAAGGCTAACAAAGCTTTGGCAAAACCCACTATTCAAAAATTACTGATCGTTGCCCAAATATTTACAGAAATCCCATCAGAGCAACATCAAATGAAATATGGTTTTCAGGCAGGTCTTTGTAAAAGTGTCTTCTCCTTTACAAACACAATTAAAAAAAAAAAAAAAANACAAAGTCACACAGTTTCAAAACTGAAACAAAAGTGAGGGCTCTCTGGTGATTGTGGTTGTAACCTGCCCAGCAGACCATGCTGGTGACGCCTCCCTTTCTACACCCCTCTCTTCAGACTGACACCACCCTGTACCTTGCTGTACCTGATGCTGATGCCACAACTTCTGTCCCAGTGAGTTTTCCTGTTTGGGTTCAGCTCTGCTTTCTGAGCTGTATGGCCATTTCAGCTTGACGCTGGAGACCAGTTCACGTGCGCTCAACCAAATGTTAGTGCTGGTGCAAAGAAGGAAAGAAACAATGGCTCTGCTCAACTTTCGTTATGTCTTAAGCCATTAACCTTGCCTACTCATTTGAATGCTCTGAGAAGCAATAAACACTACACTAAGGAGACAGCACAGAAAAGCTAGTGCAATTATGGTGTTCTGAGACTTGTTTGTAAAGCACTTTCAAGTATTCAAGTGAAAGATGGTGGAGGCTGGGTTATTACTAGTAAAATCTGAGCAAGTTATTGAAGTATTCATGAGGTGAATGCAAGAGTTACATCATTAGTCTTCTTAAAACTTTTCACAATTGAATTCTACAAATTAGCAAACAATGAAATTACTCCACTGGTTATTGGGTGCAGTAATATTTACTTCACCACTACAAGTTGCTTTTATTGGGCATTGTTATATCAGCTAATCATTAGCAGGTCTGCCCTTAGGAAATTTTGTTTAGCAAACCAAAAATACATATCTCTTTTTAATGTGAAACAGTTGACATGAAGGATTATGGATATTAGATGAGGGTTTGTATTTCGAAAGGGGAAGCTGGAATATGAGAGGCCCCAAAGCATGTATATTCCTGAGCCATCTGTTGTGCCAGCTACACAACAGCCAGGGTGCCAGAGACTGCTTAAGCTTGGGAGTGCAGCCATGAATACCAAGGGGAGAAGGACACACAGACAGGACCCTAACAGCCACTGTTAGGGTTAATAGGGCAGGGAGGAAAGCAGAGCATCTCAAGTAAACTGAGAACCCAAACTGCACTGCTTCGCTTTTCAGACTCCAGCACTCCCACTATCCCCATGTTAGAAACAATTGCAGCCTTTAAGGTGATGAGTACTTCAGAAACTTTTTGGGGCAGTGCTGGAATTTGGATGCTGGGGAGGCTCAACAAATCCATTTGCCTTTTCTCATGCTGAGAGTCTCTGCTATTTATTTATTTTTTTTCACTTGAACATCAACTCCTCTCTCTCCCCTCTGGAAAAACTCTAACTCTGACGAAGACTGAGAAGCAATTTAAAAATCAAGAAATAGAAAAAAGCTGCAGCCCTTCATCCCAGGTGGAGAGGAAATCCACTTTCCATAACTTTGTCAGAAATACCAAAGCTGTTTCTTTTCTTTTTGCAATAATCACTGGACTTCTTGCTCAGTTATTTTACCATTCTTTAAAAGCTGGATTCTCTCATAAGCTTTTCAAAAGCAAGCTTTAGCTTCTTGAAAGGTCAAAAAGTACTATAGGATCGATGGAGCATTAAAATAACGCAAAATAAGTTTAAAAGCATAGAAGCACTTGATTAAGTCTTCTGCTACAGCAGAAATACACAGTGTTTTTCCCCCAGTAAGATGAAGCACATAGGAAGTGGTTATTTCTAAACCTATGTTTTCCCTCACAAGACTCAAACATTTCTGAATGCTTACCAAAGTGAAGAGAAATTCACACACAACTTTCCGGATGGGGTTCCCTGAGTCAGAAGGTCCCCATACACAGACTGACACCTTTACCAAATGCAGGAAGACTGCACACATCACTACATCAAAAAAAAAAAAAAAAAAGGGGGC
>VZRU01003684.1:292634-325446 GCA_013398155.1 Pedionomus torquatus
GAAAAAAAAAACAGAAAATAAGAAATTTGAATGACTGCCCTGAAATCTGAAGGTTTTTCCCTCTATGAGAGTTTCTGTCCAGAAAGTAATAGCAAGAGGCTGCCCCACCAAAGTGCCTTGAGCAATGCTGATGGCTCTGAGCTGTTCCTACCAGTGCCAGGTGAGAGTTTACATTATAACAGGCTGCAAGCAAAAAGAGGAGTGCAACACTTCTCAGCTGCATTCATTTCAGATGGATGTAGGAGACTAAGGACAATGTGGGGTAGACAATCCAAGAAACTAAAAGACTTGGTCAGTCTTCCTGCCCACCACATGAAGCCTCTCTACCTGGAATGGAAAGGTACCTGTTGAGGTGATGGTCTTCTGGATGTAAGCATCACATCATTTATAACAGAAGAAAGATCACTGGGTTCTTTAAACCACTTGAAAGAGATGACAATTTTCAACCACTGCTGAACAGAGATTTATTCTTGAATCCTAAATGTGGGAAAAACATATACCCTCCTGAAGCATTCTGTGACTGACTTGCAGTTTCTGGATTTCTAGGCTGGCAGGTATAGCTTTGAAGAGGAGCTTTGCATTGTTCTTGTCACCTTTGACTGACCCAAAAGCCAAGAAAATTAGCTGTACAATGCCAGGGAGCTGTGGGATATCATCAACCTCAAAGCTCTTCTTACCCACATACTTTCCATGTGGTTCAAAGAGGCATAAATACAGTTATCCTATTTCAAATATGGGTGATGAAGAATTTATTTCTCACTTGAGTGGAGAGACATTATATATTTACCAAAAAACCATCTATTTGTTTTGGTGTGTATTTACCCTCACATCACTAATGCCTGGCTTCCTTTCACACACATGCCACAGTAGCCCCCCTTTATTCCAGCCCCATATCCTCAATTTACTCCCCAGAGCAGCACTCCCCAGTAGTTGCAGCTTAGCTGGGCACTTAGACTTTTTGGGGTTGTTATCTTGATACAGATGGTTTACAGTACCCATCACCTTGCAGGTGGGCAGGGTGGATTCAAAAGGCACTATTTTTCCTGTCCCTGTACAGTTAAGGAGGCAGCAGATGGCTGCTGCTGCCAGCTGGAATATAGTTCATCTGCCCACATGGAAATCAGCAGATAATGCCACAAAAGAGGCAGCTTGGCTTTCGTGGTGTCCACTGCAGCACTATCATTGACTTCAGGGTGGCTGTGAGGTCACCTCATACCTTTCATGTAAATTAAGAACATTGCATGGTACCTCTGCTCCCTATGGACAATTTCTTATGTATGTTTCAAATTGCTGGAAAATGAGTTGATTTTCTTTAATTTGGCAAAGAAAGGAGGTGAGATTTTCAAAATAAATTCCTCATTGCAATTAAATAACAACAGTCAAGAAAGGGGGAAAAAGACTACAGCAGACTTCTATTAGCAGAGTAAGATGGAAGGGGTCTCCACAATTTTATTTATAGCTAACTCAAAGTTCAGAGAAGTTAGATAAGGTGTCTAGATAAGATAATGCTCCATATAGCATCACAGAGATTCCACTATAAACATCTTCAGTTTTACTGAACCACACTTTATTTAACCTCATTTGTATAAATAACACAAATTATTTAATTGTTTCCTATCAAGCATAAGTTAGATAAATATTACTGAAACACAACCTGACGTTTTGAGCTTTTATTTACACTGCCTTGACAGCAATGCGCCCTTAGAAACCAGTGTTCTTCAGCACAGAGGCTTGATGTCTGAAGAAGTGTTTGATCATGAACCTTCAAAGGCAACAGAGGAAACAGAAATTCAGAAACATCTTTCACATTTAAAGGAACCATTGAATATGCTCTGATGATTCAGATCGCACCAAATCTTGACCAGATGTTCAACAGATCTCACCTGTGGTTCAGTATTAAGAAACTGGCTGTAATTGCGCTCTGAGAAATGCCCAGGGAATCTCAAGAGGAGACACCTATTATCCTAGCTGTGCAGTTATAAAACAACATAGATCAGATGTAACAATTTAGTGCCATAAGGGTACAGTGTATCTGAAGAGAAGGTTTTGAATACATCAAATGCATACAGGATGTGTGGATATATGCTTGCTTTTTGCAAGCATAGAAATGATGCTAATCCTAATGTTCAGCCAAATTCTAATTGTAGCAATTATTTACTATTTCTTTGAAGAGTAACAGCGGGATTCAAAAATAGCAGATGATAATAGCCACCCACCCTCAGGGTGTATCCAAATGATCTCAGAGTTCCTGCTTGTACCTGCTATCATAGAATTCATGAAGCTTACTACATTTCAAAGAGCAGTTCTAAATCAACTCCATTTGTGCAATTCACATGTTGTGAAATCAGATTTCCCAAACTGAAGAAAGTTAAAACCAAAAACTTTATTTGGTGGCCCAAGCTTTGTTGTGGTTCCTCTGAAAAGGAGCAATAGGTTACCAAACACATATTTGTCACATTCAGCTGACATTTGGAGACTCTGCTAAAGAATTTACCAGAAAGGGCACAATTACATTTTTAGTAGGTACTTATGCTTCTCCTCACCTCACTATCCTTCAGTAGGGATCCAACTCATAAGAGTCTTCACTGAGATTTTAGGGAAAGCCCAAGGATAAATTTATTGACAGACCATGATTAAAATAAGAGCTTTGTTTGGTAAATAGAAAGAGGCGTTTCATAGAGGCTTCTGATTCTGGGTGCACCATGCTGGCCTACTTTTCAAAAATGCTCAGCACCTGCAGCTCCCCCTGCAAAGGAGGCTGGAGAATGAGACATTCCACACCTCAATTAGTGTACTAAAGGCACAAAAGCTTTAATTAACATAAAATCCAATGGCGTGATTTATGCAGATTAACCTTATTTACAAAGTTGAGCTTTAACAGGTGTTTTGCTCTCTTCCCTTCAAATTTAACACTCTCTTAATTTTTTGCTTAAGCAATCAAGCTCAAGCAGAAACTAAGTTAAATAAATACATGACTCTGCTTTGGCCATTCTCAATTCACAAAGCCCAGTAAATCACAGAAGACAGGACATCATCATAGCGGGAAAGAATGCCTTATAACAAAGGAGAAAAGAATTATGAACAACCCTGCATGTGTAAGAGTGCTTTCCAAGGGAGACTGAACACTGAGCGAGTCCTTGCAGTCAAGCTTTGTGTATTGTACCTTCACTCTTGGATTGTCAGCCTTGCCAATTCATAATTAACATCTGCTGCAGCTGAAGAACTCAATGCCAGTTGCGAACTGCTAAGGTCCTTTCAAATTGTTGCACCACAAGGGCAAAACCCGGTTTTCCAGTGAGGGGGAGAGACAATCAGGACATGCCCTACAGAATGGCTCATTTAGAAGTCATGTATAGCATTATTTAGCTAGGTTCTTCCTCTGAAAAGTAGGGATATAGACTCAGCTGATGAGAAGATGCCAGACCATTATGCTGGCTACCATTATATCAGTGGTCTGCCTTTGAAACTTCATTTTCACCCAACAGCTTAAATCACAGAAGTGGTTTGGCCTACGTCTTATCCAGAGGGAAGGCTTCAACTCCATTAGGCTTGTTTGGCTGTTCAGGAAAGTTTTTTGTTAGGATCGCCTGCAAACCTCTTTAAGATAACGTGTAAACCCAAGAAACAGATGTAAGAAAATAACCTGGAGATCTTCTCTCAAAAACATCCTCATATCCAGCAAGTGGGAAGGTGAATTTAAGGGTGACAAGAGCCAGAGCCTCTTCCAAAATTAAAATTCACGGCAGTATCAGCAAGCAAAGCTGTGTGTGTGCATACAAAATTAACACTGTCTGTGAAAATAAATAGCCTTGGCAGCAACACTCCAGAGCTAGAGCATAATTGGCCTGCATTTTACTCCCTTCTTTTTCCTTGTAATTCCTTTGTGCTATGTTTCTTTGTGTAAAGAAACCCTCATTCAAGGGATTTATAGCCTTTCAGGGAGGAAATTAAAGATTCAGTGTCTCTCCATCTCTCACAGAGAGAAATTTGATTTTTAAAATAAATTATTGTTATTATTTGTGAACACAGTTTATTGGATTTCTTCAGACAACTCTCCCCGTTCTTGCATAAGAGTTTGAAATACAGCAACTACTGTGTGAGACTGGATGGAGGTTAAAATAGGAAGCCTTTTTCTTTTCGTTTCAAGGCATATTCAGAGCATGGGGTTCATCTGAACAACAAGGAGACAGCCCATATTTGTACCTTCCCCCTCACACTTGTGTGGATCAGCCTGGTGAAGGGACCAGATTTAGGTCCTTCCATAGCATTCCTTCCCTCGCTCCTCCCAACACTCGATAAAAATAAAACTCAGGCAACCGATTATGGATATTTCCCCTCCCCTGCCCCCGACATTATACTGTAGCTTCAGAAAAAGCGTATTCTAAAGGGGGCCTTATAGAGCAGGATGAGAAGTTATTCATTACCTCCTGCAAACTGGACTGTGTTAAGTGCCTGGTCCTCAAATACCTCTGATCCTGCAAGAGGGGGAAGGCCTGGGTCCCACAATGGGCTCAGTGTGGCAGCCCCCTTCACCAGCACAGAATCCCATTGACGGTGCTCAAATAATCTTGCCCGCTGATGGACGTTTAGAGGTCTACATTGGCTGTGCCACAAGGTTGTTGTTTTTTTTTCCAAGAATAGCTACGGTTATTCATCCTAAATGGCCCAGAAAATCTGGAGACAGCTCACATATTTTTGTTGAACATTATGCGTGCAAACATGGACTCACAAGGGTTAGCTGCAGACTTGAGGAGGGAAAGACATTAAGTGCCTAGGTTTGTTCTACCCGTTTAGATCCCTTTTCTTGGAAAAGTGTGAGAATCAGTCTGGTGATACATATAGTCGTAGTCTCTCCTCTGAAGATTGCAGCAAATGGAAACAACGAGAAGTGCTAAATCTAAATCCAACCCCTGGGTAAATGACATAATCCTCCCCAGTGCCAAAATGTTGTCGGAGGAATTCCTCGGTTTTACACTAACCTGTTGTAATTCTTTCAGATGTCCCTTAGCTCTCATACCCCTCCCACAGGCACATGAGACGTGGCCATTTTACTGGGCCCAAGTGTTGGGACTGCTCAGACAGCAAAAAAATAATTTCATGGGGAAAAGGAGCAGGTATGTTATGAAACCAAACCTGGACAATTTTTTCAGTATTAATAGCTTACAGGATGTCACTGCCTCTGTTGTACAAGCCTCATGCAGAGTGAAAATAGCTGTACTCCTGACCTCATTGACCATGGCCAAATTTTGCTCCTAGTTCATTTTGCCTCATTATTCCAGGACAGCCATAGAATCATAAAACCATAGAATGGTTAGAGTTGGAAGGGGTCTTAAAGATCATCTAGTTCCAACCCCCTGCAGGAGCAGAGACACCTCCCACTAGACTAGGTTGCTCAAAGCCCCATCCAGTCTGGCCTGTCATTTATTTCACTTTTCATTCCAAAAACATGTAATTATCATAAAAAGCTCTCTCTGGTTCAAACTCAGCTATAGACTGCTTGGTACTGCCTTATACTTTCAAACTCATATGTTTCTTTGGGCACATATATCTGCTTTATAGAGCACACACTCTACACCCTTCTGCCCCAAGGGCTACAGTAATAAGGACTTATAGTAACAGGACACTTGTGAGTTGAATCTGAAGGCAGTTTTCCTAGAGACACTCTGAAAAAGACCTGAGCAAGACTGAAGTACAGAATAATACCCTGGCCAAGACAGGAAAGGAAGTATTGCTTCAACAGGAGAAGGAGAAGCCCGACTCTCCCAACCAAAAGTTATACAGAGTGGACCCTCAAAATATTCCATAAAGTGTCAATTTTGTGGCTTGAAGAAGTATGCAAAAGGCTTCAGTGGTAGATGCAGTAATTATATGTAAGGAATATTATGAGCAGCTGAAGTCTCTGATATCTCACAACTATTTTAGTGTTCATTAAACCAACGAGCCAGCCCATGGCCAAGGAAGCTACAGTTGATTGTTTGCTGAATTTCTGAAAGATTTTAGACAAGTTCCTCACTAAAGACTGGAGAAGAAGGTAAACTGCCAAGGAGCAAGAAGGAAGGTCTCTCCAGAGATTAGCAAAAAATACTCAGGTTTCTCAATATAAGGAAAACACCATGTACTCTGGTGGTGTCCAGTGCAGTGAGCCATGCTGTTCAACAAATTCCTAAAAATGTAGAAAAGGGTGTGGGTAGTTAGGCAATAAAGTTGTTGAGGATTGTAGGAATAAAGGACAACCGGGAAGAACTGCAGAAACATTGGAAGATACTAGCTGAGTGAAGAAAATGGCAAGACAAAATTCACAGGGAATACAGCCAAGAAAAACAGCCATCACTTGTATACTATGTACATAGTGGAGGCTTCTGAACAATTCATGACTACTCAGGAAAGACATTTTGAAGTTAAATAGCTATATGACAACGTATCAGTTAAGAAAAGCAGGCCATATTACATAGAATAGTAGGAAAGGAGGAAAGAATAAAACAGAGAATGCTCCAGTGCTGTACCTACAAAATAGATACTCTGTGCAGTTCTGATTCTGAGAAGTTATAGAGGACCTAGAAAAGGTGTGAAAAAGACAGCAATGGTGATTGATGCCAAAATACAGCTGTCATTTCAGGGATGATCGGGGAGGCAGGTTCTCCAAACCTGACAGCAGGGTGGTATGCTACAGGCTAATGAAATAGGGAAATAAGGTAAATAGGGAAATAGGGAAAGAAAGATTGTTCATTGTCTTCTAATCCAAGAACTAAAAGCCATCTAAAGATACAAGTAAGCAGCATGTTCAGGTAAGCAAAAGGAAATACCTTCTTCAGCCACAGGACTGTGCTATGTCCAAAACTGCCTATGTCATCTTGAGTCCTTGCAACCCCTGAGCATGAATCCCTGAGCAGGCTGGGAGACTGTCAGGGAAGCATCATTACCTGTTTTCCTCTCCTAAACCTCTCCCCCAGGCATCTACTGTTGACCAGTGTCAGAAACAAATAGACTTGGCTCCTATGTGTGAATTAAAACTAAAAAGCCTCATGTACTGGAGTTGCAGGAGAGTCAGGACTTACTGCTATGAGGGAGCATCTTGGAAGACAAGTAAAGAAAAGAGACACTAGAACAGTATATAAAACAATGCATTATTCACAGAACAAAGGCCAGGGAGAAGTTCCTAATGCTCCTTCATAACATGAATTTAAGGAGGAATTCGGTCAAAGCTAAGTGCTGACAAAACTCCAAGCTGGCTGAAGAAAACACCTTTCTGCATGGCGTGCAAACAGTCTTCAGCATTCACCACAATGAGAAGCTGTCAAGGCCATGAACTTAGCAAGAGTCAAAAATGAAACAAATCGTCATGTGGATAAATCATCATTAATGATGATAACTTTGGACGGGACGTTAAAATTTACACTTCTGAGGTTAAGCCTATCCTTAGAGGCTAACTCTAATGAGGGAGGAGAGTCATCCAATGCCTGCTGATGCAGGATTCTCACACCTTCCCTTTTTGCCAGGCAGGACACAGGCTGCTAACCCCTCAGATCAAATCACAAGCTTGACAATGGGAAAAGGTTTGTATCTTTTCTATTTTTGCACCACTTGTAGTTTCAAAAATGATTTAATATATGTTTCTTCCTCTTTTTAATAAGAATTAGTAAGCATACTTATTATGTCTTTATGTCCTTTCTGTTTGTTGGTGAAAATTAAGAGTGGGAGAGGCATGGACCCTCCAAACATATTGTCAGCAACCATTTGCCTTGGCCAAAAACTTGATTTATTGGCCATGTCACCATATCCTTGATAATAATCATAATAACCAACTTGTGGGAAAGGGACAGAAATGCCCAGCCATATCAAAAAAGTAAAACCCAGGAAAAATCAAGTAAAAATTATAAAGCATGGAGCTATTACCCAGAACTTACAAAGCAAGTAGTATGGTACTCACAGCAAAGACATTACAAATGGTAACAGAAAACAGCACCAAATGAATCCATCTAATTAACAAAGATCATACTAAAACTAAACCTAAAAAGATGACATTGTAATTGGCCTATTGAGTGTGTCATAAGCACAAGCCTGGATTATGACTCCTGGGCAACCAATAAATCTCACAGGAAAGTTTCACCAGGCTGGGAAAGGTGAGAATTATTTTAAAGCAAAACTAACAGGTTAAATTTACCCGCAAACCATTTATTTTCATAAAAAATTAAGCCAGTCTAAACCTGTACCCCACAGAAATGTTTCCAAGTCAGAAACTAAAATAAAATCAATCTCTCCAGAAAGCAGTGCATGAAAAGTCTTTTGTGTCCCAGCAAGTCTATATCACTGTGAGATAAACTGAAAAAGGAGTTAAAATAAATCCAATTAATATATTTGCATGTGTAAACAATGGAAAAACAGAATACAGTAACCTAGGCAATGAAAAATGTTTTCATATTTTAAGGTGTTTCAACCACTGTAACTGGTAACAACAGGCATAATTCACTTCCCCCCGCCCCCAAATACTTACAACCTAATTTAGTCAATGGCATGACCTGTTGACCCAAAACTATCATATTTCATTAACCACAAATTGGAGGCAGTTTGACTCTGTGGCAGGAGACACCTGCACCACCCACACCACCACCCTCCAGCCACCACCAGAGCAGGGCTGGGAAAGTGTGCAAGCAGACGTGGGAGGTGAAAGGAGAAGGATGTCAGTAACCTGGACAGGATACGGCAAAAGCAGGGAGGTGGCTTTCTAGGAATGACTATGGAAAGAGGCTTTTGGAGTAATAAATGTCAGTCCTGGTCCTTGTTCCCCACCCTTTCCCAAGTTATCACACCCATTAACTTCATAAAGGTGGCAGGAGCCTTCACTGACATCTGTGAAGTGTCTTAAAATTATGTCATGGTATTAAATGTACGTTGTACATGCCAAAAGGGCTCAAGTCCTGCAGCTCTGGCTTACCCAAATGGTTCAGCTAAAGCCAATGGGAATAATAATATCCAGGCGAACAGGAGAAAATTCTCTTATGGAATAACACAGATCAAACCTCAGAGCATCTAATGTGAGAAGAAGGGAAAAATGTGTATTTTATTCATTTATGACAAGTATTGCACAAAGCTGCCGTCACTCGCTTACCCCCAAGGGGTTACACCCTTTCCAGGGATAGCTGTCTTTGTCATCTGCACCAACCATTTTTGTCCCAAGCCCTGTTCTCATCAAAGTTAAAAGAAATTTCACAGGGGCCTCCCACAGCAGCCCCCCTTAGCCTGGCTGTCATTGTTGACATTTAGTGCAATCAATCTTATTTCCATCATTGAAGTGAGGAACTGGGTAATCTTCTGTGCACATAGTTACCAAAATACGCATTTATAAATGAATATACAAAGAACTTCTTTAAAGGCAGCACAAAGAGGACTTGAGAGGGTACTGGACTTTATGACCTCAGTACACAGTTGAAGTGGATGGACAAAGGGGTGGGGGGATACATGAAAGAGTTAAAGAGTTGTAAGGATGGAGTTTTAAGACTTTTGGCATGGAAATTAACATGAAAGGGAGACCCAAAAGATTTATTTTTTGGACAAAATCCAGTTCTGTGTATATTTTAAGGCAAGGCTACAATTCAGTATTTGCTTTAGTCCATCCTGCTGCAGAAAGATGTTTCCCTCCCTCTCTCAAACCTCTTCATGCTGCTTGCCCTCACCACCTCTCTCATGTCAAGGCGACTCTGTGGAACTGATCCAGCTGAAAGCAACCTCCCTCAGTTTTTTCTTGGTTTACTCATCAACCAGCTCAGTTCCCAGACCTGTCTCCCCCTGCAGATACTGGTGGCACAAGGTAGCGCAGGCAAGGAGGGAGCTAAACCACAAACAGACAACAAAGGGACTGAAAGGGGGAAGGACTGATTGACAGCAATGGGTGAACTGATTTGATAGGAATCACAAGAGAGATCCCTTCCCACTCAAAAATAAATAAATAAATAAGTATATCCAGCTGTGTATTATTGTGAGCTAGCCATGTCAAAGGGCAAAAAAGATCCCCAATCAAGAAATTTAACAGCCAGAAATTTAACTTGCTGGCCTTGATAGCAATTTGTTACACAGTTTGCAAATGCACATATTGCTCCTAAAAGAGTAGTGTACAAAATATGTAGAGATTCCCATGCTCCTACATTCCTACTTCCCACCTGTTTAAAGGATGAACAGGATAACTCCACCTGGATTTATACTATGATAGTAGTACAAAAAAACCCTACAAGAATAACTAGAAAGTAGGCTTTAAGCAAGTCTCTTTCCAACTGTCTGTTTAACCCAGTTCTGGTGGGAACATTCTTTATGAAGCGTTTGTGAAGCACTCTGTTCAGCACTGGTGGAAGTCCCCTGTAAAGCTTCAAGCTCCCCTGTGGTCAGCTGCTGAAATATTATCAGCTCAAGCACTGAAACGAGCATCTCTTAACTATAGTACAAAAGCAGGGACGCATCAGCAAAACCAAAGGGAATTATTGCCATTCTTAGGGGAGTCGTTAGATTCTGGTACATTGAAAGGCACAGGCTAATGTTAATTGCTTACTTACAATAAACACAAAATATTATCTATAGCACACAACAATTTCAGCTCAACAGTCCTATATTTCAAAAAAGTGTTTTAGAGATCTTCTGGTCTGTGGCAGTGGATGAATCTCTCCTTCTGCTCAACTTGGTGGGGATTTTTTTTGCTTGGTTGGTTGATTTTTGTTTGTTTGTTTTTAATTTGTCAAGCCAGAAAGCTAAATAATACCACAGATAAAGTTAAAATATTTCAGGACCAAGCCTGAAATTTGGACAAAAAGCCTAATGGAAAACACAATGTCTTCCAGAACTCTAGATGTCTGCATACATCCCTAGTGACAGATTGGGGGCATAAACAAGTTCTGATCTTTAACAAAAATAAACCATAAAATTGCTGAAAGTCATAGATGGAAAAATCCCGTTAGACCATCTAAACCACCAGCCCACTGCTAACAAAGATCTCAAGCGTGCTCTCTGACACCATCCAGAATCTACATCTCCAGTTCAAGTCTGAAAGCAAGATAATGAAGGCCTTGCTGAAATAAAATAATTTTAAATTACTGTTTTTATTGTGATTAGAAAGATTTTAGACTCTGCAAAATGAAGATAGAAAAGCGGGGGAAGCCAATATGTTAAGTATTTTTCATTGTCTGTTGTATATTCCCTTTTTACTTCAGCTTTTTTTCTGGTTTCATGTTTCCAGTTTATACACCTTAACTAATCATACAATGAATACACTAGGTAGAGGGGTTTTCTTTTGAAATTTTTGCTGCCAGTTTTTTTTTAGAGTTTCATGAAAAACACCTGTTAGATTCAAGAAGATTTTACTTTCACAATCTAAATAGGAATCAAATAATTATACTTTTAAAACATGCTTTTTGCTCTGGCACATTTTAAAAAAGGGTAAAACAGATTCAGGATTGAAGGCTTCCTGTAAACATAATACAGAATTAAACTCTGTGAATCTAATATCAACAGAATGATATGGCAGCTACAACTTATGATCAGATACATCCTTTTTCATTCTTGTAGTATTTCACAACTGTTTTCTCAATTCTTTATAACTCTTTGCTATTATATGGGGGGGGAAAAAGACTAAGAGGGTTTTACAGCTCTTGGTCAATGTTTGAAATCTTATTATAGCCTTCCATACATAAATAATGTTTTCATTTCCCATTTACAAAGAAGCTGTGATCACTGACAGCATTACAACTTTTTTTGAAGCTGCATAAAATTTGTGAGTATCCAAACATCTGGAGTTTGGAAGTTAGTATACACATGTTGTTTTGCAGAAATATTGGCAGAACCAGAGTAAAATAGCTTGGAACACAAACACAAGCAATCCCTTCACACCCAGAGGAGGTAACGGCATATACTTTTGTAACCCTCTACTGCTTTCTTGCTTCCAACCCCGGGAAGGACATTCCGCCGCAGCGAACTTACACACCGCTTCTTTATAGGTATTATTGGCTTCGTTTCCCGCTGCTTGTTCCACTACCGGGAAAAAAACATGGCATTTTTACTAAACAGGAGAGAAATCCTCTGCAATAACTCCCAGCACCACTGGGTGGTACTAGTTGTCTTCGGGTGAGGAGCGGAGCCCGGTAGAGCGGTCGGCGCCGTGTCCCGCAGCCTCGGCAGCTGCGCTCCGCACCCGCTGCCCTCCCGCCTCCCACCGCAACAACATGGATTTCACGGAATCCACAACCTAGTGCTATCACAGCTGGTTTGAAGGGCAGTGGATATCCTGCAGATGCTCTCTCTTGCCCGTTCCCGTAAGATGTCGTTCCTCTCGAGAGGGCAGAGCAGGGCACTGCACTCCCTTCATGCATACTCCGTGGTGCCGGCACAGCTGAGACAATTCTCTTCCGAGTTTAAAAAAAAAACCAAAAAAAAAAAAAAAAAAATCTTTGTTAGACATTAATATCACCTGGAATCCCGTGAAAGAAGATGTTCTTATATGGTAGTCCCAGTGAAATATGCAGCACTGTCGACATATATACTTTTATTCACATTTTTGCAACCTCAGTTTCTTCACATATATAATTGGCATTGCTCTTTAATAGCAAATAAACTTTTTTAGAAAATGCACTTCTTACCAAACCAAATAGCAATACTTTCAGTTACTTTATCCACTGCTGAATCTTGACAGACAGCTCACCAGCAGTTGTTAGCAAACAGTGCCGATGCTATGTTCACAAGTAGAAATACCGATTAAGCTTGGCACCAGTAGAGTCAATAGAGTTCCACAGGTATCTTTCAGCTTGCAGAAATCTTACTGCTAGTGATAGATAAGCTGGGAAAACATAGCTTCCACCTCAAAATCAGCTGGAGCTTGGGACCTGAAGTTACCAAAGGCATCTTCCTATTTCTAAACTGAAGAAACACGTTACAGAATGTTTGGAGAAAGCTAAACATAAAAGTAATATACCTCCTTTCAAGCCCTCTAAACCAAGACAATGAGTCTTATTACAGCTTTTAATGATGTGCTGCATGTTTTTAGTTCTTACTAAAGTGACTTTAAAATCTTAACATATTAAGGACATTTGTCTCCAGATCACATATAATTCTTCCCCACTGTTTGAGTGGTAAGCAGTTTCTATAAGCTTGACCATACTGGCTCAGGGGAGGTTTTTTTTGTTCCGTCAGAAGCAATGCACTGTGAAAAGAAAAAGTGAACGATATAAGGAGTGGTTTATTCAGTCACAGGGAGATGCTGGATTAGCAGCCAGCGAGCTGTTGTAATGATCCGTCGCAGCAGTTCTGCGGCCTCGCTATCTCCATCCATTAACTGCACCAAAGTTTCAGCATCTTCTGTAGCACAGGTCAGCTAGCTCATGCTCAAAGCACCACCGAATCCTGCTATGCAGGCTCATGTTTCAGGGCTGAAATTCAGCATTGTAGCTGAAGATAACTTGTCCAGGCTTCGGAAGCCTATGTGTTCTATACTGATGAATGTATTTGAGTGTAAACCAAGCCAGAAGTAGCACAGAAACCCTGCAACCCTCTCACCAATTTTGGCCTCCCCTTCATCTCTGAACATTAAGACTGTGAGCTGCATTTAGGGGAAGGTGATGACCTGAAAGCCAAGCTGTCTCATACAGCCCTTGCCTGCAATTCAAGCTTGGTCCAAAGATTTTTTTTCTTTTTTTTCCTTTTTTTTTTTTTTTCCCCAGTTCTTTGCTGCAGAGCACCTCTTGAGTTGCTATTAGAGCTGGAGTTGGTGGAGTTCCAACACGTGTACTTAAAACACATTTCTGAGATTTGGCTTCTGTGTGATTCCCCCTGCTACACATGCACTCTCTGCAAAAGGGCCTGTAATTAATGCTACTCTGTTAACTGTGGGTATCTTTATTTAATTAGCATTGTTAAATTACATGGCAAAAAGCAATTCCTCCTCTCCTTTCATGTGCATGAAGGGTCCCACAGACAGCAGAACCAGTATCTTCCTGGGAAGCAAACTTTTATGACATGAGACAGGAATTGAACATTCCTTAATGCACCACAGACAGCCTCTACAGACCCTGTGTGTGACTGGAGACAGAAGCAAGAGCCTGAAGAGCGTTAAATTGCAGTTCCTCTTAGGGCAAGGTCTAGTACATTGTCGATTTCTGTGTGACTTGGAGACAGAAGCAAGAGCCTGAAGAGCATTAAATTGCAGTTTTTCTCAGGGTAAGGTCTAGTATGTTGTTGATTTCTTTCAGCCCTGTTGCTGGGTCACTACTGTCTTGAACAAGGACCACTTTTTGCCTTATTTCTTTCCTCACTAAATTTATTTCC
This sequence comes from Pedionomus torquatus, assembly GCA_013398155.1. Taxonomy (NCBI): domain Eukaryota; kingdom Metazoa; phylum Chordata; class Aves; order Charadriiformes; family Pedionomidae; genus Pedionomus; species Pedionomus torquatus. Next base: position 306,930 of record VZRU01003684.1, read on the forward strand.
AAATCCTAAGTTTGGACTGCATACAGAGGAATCGTTGAGTGTCTAATTAGCATAACAACAGGAGACTTATCATTCAGAACAATGAATAGGAAATAACTTTGGGACATATTTTAAGATTCCATGATCTCAAAACATGATCCCACTTGATGCATCCCACTTTCCAGGAATGTGGATTTCGGTACTGCATCAATGTTATTGGCTCACTTGGTACCTGAATAAAATAACTTTCTAGCAAGCATTTCACTACTGAAGCTGGATGTTTTATTAACTTCGTTTCCTTTACATCAAAATGATCTTTTTTAAGAGCTATATATCTTTCCCTGGTTTAAAAGTACTGGTTCTGCTCCAGCATGTCAATTCATTTTATTCTGTAACACAATTGCACAGTGCAAGGAAATGAGAAGGGGGAGGGGAGGCTTCTCCATCTGGCAGATGATCCTCAGAAGTGGAAAAGAAGATGTGCAGGCTTATGCTATTAAACTTTTTGAGTTCAAATGGGCCCCAGCTGTTTGGGATCCACAACATTCTTGCAGTTTAACTGCTCACAGTATGTATACTTTCAATCCCTTTATTTTTGTTTTCTTTAATTGTTGGGGCCTGAGATCATAAACGCCTCAGTCTTTCAAACGTGAAGTGCAGCTCTTAGTAATTTGTTCTAATCAACTGCAGTAAGAAATGTCTGCTCCATAACCTTGAATGCTTTTTCTCTCCCCTGACAACAGAATAGACTTCTTGCAAAAAATAAACATCTGGTTTGAATTGAACATCAAATTGCAGTTACTTTAAGTGCCAACTATTAAATTACCTCAAATGTTTTATGTTTGAACATGATTTTTCAAGACAGCTAAATTTTTTAACTGTAGTGCAAATGCACATGTAAAATTACTTTGGAAGGTTAATTCCCTTGAACACACTTCTTTTTACCATGTGTAGCTTGGTCAATCTTTTTGCTTTCTGTTTATAGAAATTGCTATTCACAAAGGCTTTTATACATCCAAATATGCCTCATCATAAGAGGCGTAAGAAGAGAAAGAAAAGCTCTATCTAGAACTCAGGGACTTGATTTTGAACTCTCCAACATATGGAGGGGTAGTCAAGACTGTCCCGAACTCATTAAATCAAGCCAGAAAATCACATGGACCAAGACTACGGTCTGCATTTTGATCAGAAAGCTAAACATTAAAATTCATACCTAAGACGTTGCTCACCTGAAAAACCAACCCCCCTTTCTTTATCTAGCACTGTTTTCTGGGGATGAGTCTTACAGTGTGATTTGCATGACAGCATTTCAAATTTACAGCTTTATATAAATGTTGCTGTTTTCCTCAAACTCCCCAGGTCTTGATTCTCCATACTTTTACAAGAGATTTTCCTTTTTTTTTTTTTTTCTTTTTCTTTTTTTCTTGATTTTTAAGCATGTTCCCAGCCCTCTCAGTCATGGGGAATTTTCAAAAATATAAACCAGTACAATCTGAACTACCGAAAGCAAACTAAAATGAACACCAAATCCACCATTTTGTTAATGCTTGCAATTTTCATATGCCTGGGACTGACAGCATTGCTGAGGCTTCTTTATGCTGCTCCGGGGAGTGGAAAAAAAAGTGAATATTTTATTCACTGTGAGAGGGCTCTAAAAGGGCACAGGGGAAGTGTAAATGAAAACCATTTTTGTATTCCCTCCAGTATTTCTGCAAAACCTTCCTGCAGAAGTAAAGAGAGTAACCGCAAGTGCAGACTAATACTATCATTGTTTACTGCTTCTTCCCAGGCACTGATCAAAGTGAAATTACAAGGAGAATTGACACCAAAAAAAAAATTAAATTAAAAGCACAGATGACTACAGCTGGGCAAATTGCTGGCAATTATTCTAGTGACTTCTAAATTGGACGTGACCCAGTGTCAGTGGTTTCCTATGCCTGTGTTTTCAACAAAGGTTGTTGTAATTGTTGTGATGATAAGATTACTCCATGGAGGAAGTAGCAATTACAAAGTTGGGGTCACCTGAACAGAAGTTTCCATGTTATTTAGATGGCCATTTATAATACCATCCATGATTTTAGCTATAATATTTGGATACTAAAACACGGATTTAGCCCCAAATTCAGTGAGAAATAGGATGAAAGCTTTATCATAGTAAAAATGTGCTAAATCGTTTCAGGTACACAGTCTGTACACAGTGACAGGTAAACAGTGACTGTTTATGGACTGTAAACAGATAGGAAGAATGACTAAACTTACCACTTTGTTTGCTTAGAGTGATCTAAACAGGCTTAAGGGTCACAAATCCTTCAAAGCCTGTGAAAGCAGCATTTTCATTCTGGGGAAATACTCCCCTGACTGACCAAACCCACCTTTGCTAGCCATTCAGAGTGTCTAGACAATGGATGTGTTTGATTTTTGCTTAATGAACTTTGGCAGCACATATACTCCAATGTAGGTTATTAGGGGAAAAAACCTACATGTCTTCAACTAGCAGTTCTGCGTGTAGCTTGTGTGAAAATAGCTTCAGATACCACTTAAATAATGCAAATGGATATGGCTGAAAGAAGTCACAGAAGATGAAGAGGTGAGGTTAGAAGAGATGTGAAGTCACCTGGTCCACACACACACACAAACCCACCCCTCTCACACTCAAGCAGGGACACATAGACACAGTTGTCCAGGACCATGTCTAGACAATTTCTGTGTCTAAATAGTTTTGAAGTCAACTTCTCACTAATTCTGTTCTCTAACTTCCTTAGTTTGACAACGTTGTTTTAACTTACATTACTTATTAGCAAAACTTTGCTGAGCGAAAACATGGTGAAAACTATTTGGTTTCTTTAAATACTTTGAAAGAGGTGATGCCATTATTTAGGTTCTGGAGGAAAACTGGATCAGGAAGCAACATGAAAATTACTGCCACAGAAACAACACAAAATATTAAGTGAGGAGGTAAGTCCTGGCAGAAGTGCCCCTTCACATCAGAAGGGCCATGGGGCTTCCAGCCTGAGCCAAGCGCTGGAGAAGAGTTCCAGGACCAGATGTGGTGACTACTGTGTGGGTACTCAAACAGGCATGCAATCAATACTGTTTGCACCTACATATCCTAACAAGCAGATATACATCCCAAATTCAACTACCTAAGCCAGTTCTAAAACCAGTATTAATTATTTCCCTTCCAAATTCATCTGCCTGGTTAATGTTAACAGTAAAAAACCAGAAGAACCAACAAACTTCAACTAGTTTTCAGCTGAGATGTGTTACTATTTATTGAAATCTGTGCTGAAGTAAGCCCAGCTTCCTTAAGCAGCTTCCTTTCAACATAATGCATGAGGGTAGACAGGCCCTAAGGATCTGGGGCATGTTAATATGTTAAAATGTTTTCCTGTTGAAATAATTTGTGGAAATCTATTCCAGTTGAAGTTATGACATAATTATGGAATAGCATTCAATATCTGAGTAGGATTATTTCCCAACTCTGCCACACAGGAGTCTTCAGTCAGTCTTTAAACCAAATATCTACTGAACTGGATATGCCTTGAGCACCAGGGAGGCTGAAACCTAATAAAGCAACTTTTTTCTATGTCTATGAAAGTGGCTGGAGACTGAAAATTACTAATTTCAGAATAAATATACTTCCAAATAGTATGAATGAGACCTATAAACTCACTCACCAAGTCAAATAAGGATGTTTGGACAAGGGAGAGAAAGAGATAAGCATGCTTTTGTATTGGGAAAGGAGATCCAAGTAAAACAAGGAGAAAGAGGTCAAAGAAAAATAGCTGCCCTAGAAACGCTCACAGTTTTTAGGAGGAACCACGTACAGTGCAAAAAGGCCTGGAAGCATGGACATTGCAGACTGCTAGGGCAACTCAGGTAAAGAATATATGTGCCAAGGTTCTTTTGTATCATCCAGTTTTGTATATACATTATTAAATCAATGACTAGTTTGTTTATAATTCTAATATATCAACTCTAATTACGTGTGACATCAAAATTCTAAGGACATAAATTGCACATCCCCAAGGATGAGCTTGTGAGGAAAAATGCTTGAACCAAGACTTTTCAAGGGGCTTAAATGAGTTGATTTGTAAGCCTCACATTTTTTATGAAGGAAGAGAGAAGCTATGCTCAGGAAACGGGTCAAAGTTACGATGAGAAAATCTGTCATCAGAGATGCTGGGAATCTTCAAAATATAACTAATCTGTGTTTTTCCTGCAATACAATATAAAAGGTTAATGAACACTCAGCCAGAAAGAACATTGTGAGGGCTCTAACAAATGTGTGGGAACAATGTCAGTAGCAGGGACTGCAGAGAAAAAAGTGTAAGAAAAATGGGTGAACATAAAATGTGTTGGAAAGAGAGAGAAGAAAAAAAGAAAAATGATACAAAGACAAAACAGCGTAAGGGTTGCATTTTAAGAAATGCATGTATGTTTGTGCTTCCTTCTCTCTATCCCTAGTTCTAACAATTCAGCTACTATGTTGGACATCCAGTACGGCTTTCTTTTTCAGTCAGCTTCTCTGGCCTTACAGAGTGTATAGGAGTTTTGGGTCTTACTGATCTCTGACTCTGAGTAGAAAAGACAGGAGGTTTGAGGAAGATGAGTACATGCAGCAAGACTGCATTGTGCCTGCCGTGAGTAACCTGAACATTTAAATGGATGCTTAAATAACTGTGTGCCTTGAGCTCTTCTCAGAGCTGAGACCAGTAGGTTCTCCAGGGGAACATACCACCATCAGTTGAACTCTTGCACTAGGAAACTCCTTCTCCAGAGGCCAAATCTTCCCCCGAGAGCTTTTCTACCTATCTGGGAAGGTCAGCCACAGCAGGGAATTGCTCCACAGCTCTGCACAGGACCTCCAGCAAGAGCAGAGGAAGAAGATCCCATTCACTCTGGAAAAGCCCTTACAGGACTCAATTACCTTCCTGCTTTCTGGCTGAAATGGGGTTTAATCCTATGTACCTGCCCACATATCACCATCTCTCTTATAAGCATAGGAGCAACTCCATGCAAAGTCCACCTACATTTGCTAAAACTTATCCTGCAACATCCAGCCAACACCACCATTGCCCTGATGGGAGCTTACACATACACCTCTCTTAGCAGTGCAAATTTCCCATGACTTTCAGCAGCCTTAAAAGAAATTACGTCTATATCCAAAAAATGTGATATTTGCCATTACTTGCGATTTAACAGCATCAACCCACAGCCGCACTCCTCGTGGCAGGTGCCTGGCAGCGTGAGTGTGATGTACTGCAACACGTGCAGAGGGAAACAGAAAAGCAGCAACCCTGTTTGGCAAATTGGAACTTGGCTGTAATGCTGCTTCTTCCAGATGCCCCAGAGCCAGGAAGAGTCTCTGATCCCATTTAAACTGCTTTTAGACCTACCTACTGCTAAACAAGGAGACTTTGCTGCTGGAGGTGGCAGCCTACAGTGTGCGTGGACCCTTTGTTCAAGAAAATTTCTGTCACCGGTTATCTCGGACTACTCAGTACCGAGATGGGCAAGGGGGGTTGTGGGGTGGGGAGAGTGTTGAAACACTATTTATTTCTTCTAAAAAAACCCAAGCAAACAGGGAGTTCTGTCTCCTGGCTGTTAGACAGGCATGTAAGAGTAGAACAATTCAGCCAGCCAAAACAACCCTATAAGCATTTCTGGCCTTGAATTTTCGTAATCCGGTCAAAGGTTCTCCATGCTGCAACCTTTCCTCACCAAGCCTGTGTTTGGCCATCATCCTTGTCATCGCTGCAGTTTTGTCTCCAGGAAAAGTCTCCCAATCTTTTTTTCCCATCCCAGCCTACTGGCTACACGACTGGTCTTAAAGCTACAGTTTGCTCTCTGGGCTTCTTGCTGACACATGGCTGTGTTGGAAACCTCAATGTCCTCATGCCTTCCCACTCTGCTTGCAGCTGCTCCCCTCTGGAAGGCGGAGGAAGGTTGTCCTTTTTCTCCCATCCAGTTAGGAGAAGCCTGCAGGGACTGAGTGCTTGCACACAGGGAAGGACTCCAAGATCTGAGCATGAGAAACTACTGTACATGGAAAGCAGCAGTGGCAAGGAGCGAGGCAGCCTTAAGGGAGGCTGCAACCGTTAGAGAATCATCTGTAATACTGAACAACCAGCTTGAGCAAACCAAATTACCTCTAATGCACTGGAAGTCTAAAATGGAACCTCTTTAGGTAGATCCTTGGTGTATAGACCTACTATGTAACAATCTCAATCATTGTAACAGTTAAACATTTGCATTTATCCTCCCTTTCCTGACAACTGCTTTATCTGTTCACCTGTTAGAGTGGGATGTCATTTGATCATAGATCTATCATTTGCTTAGACTAATCCTATTATTTATGCAATGTCATTTATAGATGCAACCAACCAACCCAGTGATCTCGATAACGAGTGACAAGGAGCAGCAATTTACCAACCACATGTTGGATGGACAGATGGAAGGGACAAGCATCCACTGGCAAACAGGACTATTATTTTAACTGCATTTTGGCCTGTGCTAGTTTAACCTCACTGGGAAACTGCAGTTTATTTGCATCCCCAGCTTTGCCCAGCAAACCAACAAACAAGGGGGACACAGATTTACAGAAGCGCAAGAAACTTGAAATCCACACAGCGTTTTAAAGAAATATGTGAAAACAATATTCAAAGGCAGTGTGTGTTAACATGCAACAGGAACACTGATACAAAACTGCAGTCCTCTGGGGATATTTTCTTCCTAAGAAAAAGCTTTTGAAAGAAAACCATTTTGCACACAATGTTTTCAAGTCCTTTGCTTTACTTCATCTCCTCCTGTTTCATTGCTGCCTAAGATAGCCCTTGTCAGGAGAATCTAGACAGGCTTCAAGAGGTGCCAAATTACAGAGACCTCAGGTTTTTCACAGTTAGTTGTTCTTTTCACTGCTGGACTCCTCTAAAGCAAACGAGATTGAATTAATATGTTTTTACTGTATCTGTTCCTCTGCTCTGCTGTTTCCCATGGCCTAGCAGAGGAAGTCTGATTGCCAAGTGTTTTCTCATTTTGTTTAATCTGATACAAAAGGTCACCTCAAGTATCCTTCTGGTATTTGCTCTAGAGCTGAGTATAATAGGTGGCAGCCCCAAGAAGAATGTGTGTTGCTAAACTTCAGCAATGTTTGGGTTTTTAGATACAAACAGATGTTTCCTTTTGGTAGCTTCATTTTCCATGTGATATTCCAAGTGTAATGGGCGTAGCCAAATCACAGATGAACACTTTTCAGAAATTAATTAGTTTCACACACTGCATCACAAATGATGATACTAGAACTTCGCAGTTGTGTGAAAGAGATCAAGAATTTATTTGTTTCATCAGACTCCTGTTTGAATAGACCACCAATTCTTCCTAGTACTCACAGCTCAGTTTCGCAGCGGAAGCAGGAAAACAGAAAGACTGGCTCACGTTCAGGTCTGATGTAGATCCACTGAAAGTAGCAAAAACTGGACTGCTTTAGGATCCATTGTGTACACCAGTTTGGCATAATGTATTTACACTGAAAAAAACCCAAATAATTTTAGGAATAACAATTTAATCTGGAGGACTGGTAAACAACTGTGGTTTTATACACTAATCCCATAGCCTAAATTTGTTAGCAATATATAATAAACATATTTTTAGTTACATCCTTGCTGTTCTCCAAAACAATCCCTTTTGCAAAGTGGTACTTAATTGTATGTAATTTTAAGTGAGTCTTCCTGGGTATATTGAGAGAGTTTCTGTCCCCTCAGGAAAATACATGCCATTTTGACCTTTTCAGATGCAGTCTATTTGCTCTTTGGAAGTTTTCATTAATGGATTGGGCGTGATGATTTACACGGAAAAGATGACGGAGAAAAACTCCACTTACTTTTTTAGTAAAGTGAATTGAGAATTTGAGGACACAAAAAGAGCAGAAGAACTACTGGAAGTTCTTTAAAACGTTTCAGCGTTATAAAGCATTGATTCTAACTCCTGACTTCAAAACACATAGAGGTCATTACATCTGTTTAGGCAGCTCTGCTGTGATGACCCGGTTGCCATAATCCTGACATTTTATAAGCCTAATAAGGCAAAGAAAGAGGGGACATGGATAGGGCCCATTATACACCAGGAAACAAACAAAACAAGATACAAAAAAACCTCCACAGGCTTCTGAGAAATGCATGCTAATCCCAGCAGTGCACAGAGGGGTGGCATGGGAGAGAGGGACTGCACTGCAGGGCAGCTCCCGCGGGGACCAGAAAGAGAAGGCAGCCTAAAATGAGATTAGTGCCTTTGAGAAGAATTATGCTGGATTCAGAATTCCTCTGTGTAATGTATTAAATAGTCTTGGTTTGATTATTCAGATTCATGAATAAAAATTTGGGGTTTGACTCTTCCTGTCTGATTCTGACCGCTTTAGTTCCAAAGGGCACTGCCTGAAAAATCAGCAGCTACACAAGCTCTTTGATGTGAAAGCATACACAGGTGATAAAAGCTCCAACACTGGCCCATATGTCAGGATTTTACATCCTTCTGTAAAGAAACTTAGGAAACTAGTTTCATCCAAACCGGAAAGATCACAAAGGCAGAACAGTCTGACAGCTTTTCTCCTCTCAGGAGAGCAGCAGCAGTCTTTCTGAAGAATCAGACCAAATTATAGATCACTGGGGCTGTCTGCCTGGATTATCGTCAGCTGAATGGTAAAGCTTTAGGCAAGAAACACATTTTCTAAATCCATAATCCTTCTCCTCTTGTACTTCATTGATACTACATAGAAACAATATGCGATACATGTTCTGGCCTCTGGAGACAAATGCAGTCTGAGTGGCTACAGAACTCAGGACCAGGTAAAAACACAATGTAAGAGGTACAAAACTTCATTATAGATCATGAAGAAAAACAAAATACAACTAACCATGAGAAGGGGATAAACAGGGCTAATAACACATGAATTATGACAGCTATCTACATAATGACTGCAACATTGAACTTGAGAAGAAGAGTGAAGTCTGTATTTCACACATTTTCTAAGGCATCCTATTTTCTAAGTACCTACAGCTTCTCAGACACATGGGATGCTCAGCATCCTTAAACGCATATTGCAGTCACTTTTTGCTGCATTAATCCAAAACCCTTTAGCCAGATGGAGGAGGAGGTAACAGGGAAGAAGAGAAAGAATATTTTGGAGAAAAAAAATGCCACAATAACATACCTAAAGTCCTAAAGTTCTCAAATCAGTTCTAGTGATAAGCACATACCCAAATTTTGTAGAGTTCCCAATGTGAACAGCCAAATGACTATTCCAGTGCATACAAATTTGGGTCCTGCCACTACTGGTAGACTTTCATGTCTGTAATATATTTGCAAAGTTCTAATCTGTCAGTTATTTACCAAAGAAAAAAAAGCAAACAACCCAAACCTGTTCTGGTTGTTAGTCTGGCTGTGCTTTGAAAGCTGGGAAAACTGTCCATTCTCCTGTTTCATAAGCAATTGAATATGAAGGAGCTCATAGATTAAGATGAATTTCTACCATGGCATAAGTGAAAAGGCTAAAAGCAAAAAGCTGTCAGTGAGAAAAGCAGCAGGCTCCAGGTACAGTTGTGCTAACTGGAATGGTAGGCAATTTTAGCAGGTTGGACAAAAAACTAGTCAGACTCTGACATTCAGGAATGCCTCAGGTACACTTGCAGGTGTAAATTTAAACAGCAAATGAATCCAAAATCTAAGTAGGTCGGCATCATTACAAGCTAACAGTTTGGAATTCATTAGTATTTTCCACCTGGGACATATCATAAATACCTCTAAATAAAATATACGAGAGACTATTTTAACTGAATAAAGTGTACCCAATTGCATATTACAGACACCTCAAAGGGCTGTTAACACTTCAGCAAACTGCTGGTTACTTCAGTCTGTGCTGACTTTGGTTTTAGAGAGGAAAAGTGAGGAGATTTTGTCTCCAAGAACCTGACAAAATGTCAGGTTTTTGATGCTGCCTTTAGTGTAAAATCTATTTATAACTTTCCAGTTACAAAATCAACCTAGGTCAATATATATTTTATAGAATAAATAAAGGTCAGGTCTTAGCCATTCCAGTGAAAAAGATGCTGATCCTGAATCTCTTTTCCATGTGAGCCACAGAAACGGAAGGAAAGGATGTCTTTAGCTCCCAGCAGACCTCTGCAGTCTCAGGTTCTTAGGGATACATCCTGGCAGGAAAACCAGAAGCCTCTGCACTTCCCATTATGCCAGCAAAATAGTATCAGTGGGATCCCAGTGAATCATTCCAATCACAAATCATTCCTGAATAAAATAACTTCCATTTAAGCAGGATTTACTTAAAATTCATGTAGTCTTTCCTTCTCTTTCTAAGAGCAGACTATTTTAAACAGCTGTTATCTCTGTATTTCAAACCAGACAAAACAAACTGAAACAAACTCCCAAATGTAAATGTAAAAAGCAGGGTAAGAAAAACCCAATGACTGAATGGATAGCAGGCGGAACAGAATGTCCCTAACCTGTTGGAGAAAACCCTGTGCCAATGAGTAAGATGCTAGAAGAAGGTAGTGCTACACTGGTAAGAGCAGTCCGATGGAAGGCACAAGCAGCACAGCAGAACTGTCCACAAGGGTCCCAGAACCTGCACCAGGCTTACAGGAACTACTGGCAAGTTCCAGATTTGTTGGAACATTTATTACTTTATTCATTTTCATATAGAACTCAGTGAGTAAGACAGCTCTGAGTTACTTCTGCCACTCATATTACAGCGTTGCAACAGGTTGCAGAGTTTTATACTGTCAATATCTAGTGCTGGAGCACTGCTGGGAGAAAGAAAAACTGAAGGTTTTGACAAAATAATGAAATAATAAGTAGATCTTTTTAGGCAATAAGACGTAGTGGGTAAATAAGGTTTCAAGGAAAATGAGTTAATTGGGTCCTTATGGTAATGTCATCAACAGTGAAACAGCTGGTGTTTGGTGTGGCATCTTCAGGTTTCAGAGTTAACAACGTTCTACAGTGACCATGAAAGATTCCCTCTTCAGTAATCATCAGCTGTAAAAGGCATTTTCATGCCAGTTAAACCCAGGTTCATCTCTCACATCAGATCAGAGAACTAGATTTTTTTAACATTTTTTAAAAGATGAATCCTGTTTCTTAGAGCACAGTTCTGCAATACAATTTATTCCATTGCCACAGACTTATTATCAGTGGGTATCTACACTAAGAATCTTGAAATCTTTCCATTCTCACACAGTGAAAACAGAATAATCAAGCTGTTGCTGAAAAATATGGCAGGCTAAATCATCTGATATATGTACTGAGCAACATTCCAAATTGTCTCATAAGTCTAACATATGATCCTTGTCTTGCAGTATACTTGTTCAAGATTTAGATCATGTCATAGTAATGGCAAATAAACCCTATTATCCTTTAGTTATAACAAAACATTTTTTTTTCTGAAAGCATGCTTTTCTGAATGTGCTCCTTCTAAAATTATTTCTGATCTTTCATCTGATAGGTATCACCACTGAGTATTCTCCCTCATTTCTAATTGTTTTATAGTACTCAAGTAGAGGCTGCTACAGCTCTAAGTATCTTCAGATTTTAGATTAATTTTAACTTCACTATTTAAATATTAAGCAAGATAGGAAGAAAATTAATATCAATAGTACAATATAATAGTAATATCAATGGTACAATGATAGATGAAGTTAAAGATTGCACTAAAACATGGATTTGGACATATCAAAAGAGGTTTTTCTCACTGTCACGATGAACTACAGCAGTGTGACAGTGAATCCCTCAGCTTAAAAGTTGTAGCACAGACATCTTTTCAGTGAACTTTCCTGGCTCAGACAGGACATACACATATCCCTACATAGCATAATTTGTTAACACAAAGCCAATCTTTGCTCTTACTGGCAGGGTATTAAATGTAATTATCTACAACCTTCCTACCCTTCTCATGTTCCAAGAAAAGAGAATACCTATCTTGACTTAAAACTGGCACTCAGATTTATTTTAAAGACGTCCCTGAAATATTTGTTCTCTATGAGATAAATCAGTCTCTCGAGGAAAAAAATTGTCTCATCATCTTTGTGTGTATGATTTTTTCTCTATTATATGTATCCAGGCCTTCAAATGACTTCTAAACATTTACTACAACTAAACAAACATATACCAAACTAATGTCAATGAAACAAACTGCACATGAGAAGTTAATTAAGTGAACCAAGTAAAGTCTGGCTAACAGCACTTTTGCCAAGGACCTCACAAAAAACTTATCTACTCTGTTTCCTCGCAATTCAGGTCTCATAATCAAGTCTTTTTTCCAGTCTCACATGACAAAATAAAACCAAACAAAACTAGCCCAGACTGATGGCATAAGATGCGATAAATTGCCATAGCCAGAAGGCACTGCTATGGCACTGTGTGAACATTCCATTGGTCGTTCATTCTCCCAAGATTATGAAAAATAAACCCCTCCCTTCACAACCTCTGAACACTTGTTACACGTCATGTTTTCAATTGGGGTAGTTTTCTTCCTAGCAGATGGTATAGTGCTGTTGTGGATTTGGGATGAAAATAGCGCTCGTAAAGGCTGATCTTTTTGGTTGTTGCTAAACAGACAAGGTCTTTTTGGTTCCTCACAATGCCCTGCCAATAAGCAGGTTGGAAGAGCACAAAAAGCCGGGAGGAGACACAGCTGGCACAGCTGACGCCAACAAACCAAAGGGATATTCCGTACCATATGACGTCATGTTCAGAATATAAAGCTGGAGGAACAAGAAGCAAGGGGGAGATGTTCAGAGTGATGGTGTTTGTAATCCCAAGAAGCCACTATTCATGATGGAGCCCTGCTTTCCTGGAGACAGCTGAACACCTGCCTGTCCACAGGAAGCAGGGAATGAATTCCTTGTTCTGCTTTGCTTGCACGCACAGCTTTTACTTTACCTATTAAACTGTCATTATCTTAGACCACAAGCTTTTTCTCACTTTTACTCTTCTGATTCTCTCTCCCAAACCAGCTGGGGGGAGTGAGTGAGCGGCTGTGTGGCCCTGGTTGCTGGATGGGGTTATACCACGACACTACATTACAAAGTAATCTGTCAGTAGTAATACTGACAGATTGCTCCAATGTTTGTTCAGATTCTCTCCTGGTACAGATTGCACATGGATAGATCTCTGAAGAGTTATAAAGTATTTTGAAATACTTAATATACAAAAAATTGAAGTATTTTGGAAAAAAAATATATTAGTGTGATTTGAGAATATGTTTGTCTGAACATTAAAAAAAAAAAACTTTGGTAAAATAAGTAATAGGATTACACTTACCTATCTGAAGTCAACAGACACCTTTTAACATATTAGCTGAGGACTGCTCTGCCTGACAGCAACTTCAAACAAACCTTGCAATGAAAAAACAGGTAATACTTTAGTAAGAATTAATCCTTTTAACAGTATCACAATTTTCTTCATAGTAACTTTTAAGATTTATTATGTAGGGGACTTCATATCCCTGGACAAACAGCTCATTTCTATGACAGAAAATTATTACACATAGATTATCAAATGAAAAATAGATGTGTCTTTAAAAATCCAATAACAAATGAAAAACTTGTCACAATATATATATATATACTCATAAATTCTCCTCAACCCTTCAGGTTCTTCTCTGCTAGTAAATATCCGTATTATATTTTTAGGCAGGTTTTTTCCACCTACTTATTCATACTGCTTTACTCACTTTAATTCTTACAGCCTTGTTTGTAAAAACAAAGGAGATAGATTTATTCAGAAAAAAAATATCAAGAAACATCTACATCAATAAATTCATGTACAATGATAATAAGATAAATATTTGTGTTTAAAGACAATCGACTATTTTTTCTATGGAAATCTATTTTCTCTGGGAATTGAAGCATTCTCTTGAGAAAACTAAAACTTTTTATGGAGAAAAACACAACAGCAGTATCTGGACAGACTGCCAAATCTATGCTATATTTAGCACGGAGCAAAAGGAACACATCCAGCGTCCAGCACACACACAGTTTCCTTACATTTACTCCCCATTTCTACTTAACAAGTATCAGATTATAGATTGACATTTCTAGAGCAACTCCTGCCAAAAGAGTTGCCCAGGTGAAAAATCAAGTATACCACTACATACATATCATTTGGCTGATTTAATTTGAAAAGATAAATTTTTAAAGCAAAGATTCACTTCTGGACCTCACACAACATATGCACACCCTTGGTGGCCAGAGAGACACGAATTTGTGCGAGCAGCCAGGTTTTTAAAAATGAAGTAGTATTTCCCTTGCTCACTGGAGTTTTCTGCAAATACACATACTTTCATGAACACAAATTATTTTTTGTGGACTCATCCACTACAATCTTAAGTTTACTAGTTAAATAAACATCCTGCTGGAACTGGTGTAGACTCTTTTTTTCCCTCACCATTCTTTCTTTTCCAAGTCTCTCCCAGGAAAGAGCAGAAAGGAAAAGGCACAAGACACATACACAATTCAGCAAGTCCCTTCTTTTAAGGGTAATAACAGCTCAAATGATGACAATATTTTAAAATGTGGCATTTGCAGTGCATTGTGAAAAATAACAAGAGCAATGCATAAAGGAACCAACATTTTTATAAATCCTACTGTGTTAACCCAGGCTCTGATAGTCAAGTGGTTCTTTTCAAAAAGAGTTTTTCATGCACATGTAGACCTTCACTGACACCATCACCACCCTCTTCTCTTCAGATTACTTCTCTCTAGTACTATAACATCAATGTTTCCGGGATCTCACAGAGAAATTGTTTTCGGTTTTGCAGATCATTAACGATTTTGCAGTAAATGTACACACTCTACATTGGATTTTTATCTAATGTGAATAGCCTACATTTTCTTATACTGTGGACACTCTGGATGTCAAGAGTACTTGAGGCTGTTTAAGCAGCTTCCCGTCCTTGACTGTTTTTTCCTGCCTCTGCACCGCACCCCCACATTTTGCCACCTCCAGTACTTCAACAAGTTGAAGAGAATCAAAGAAATGGAACTGACTGAAAAACAGGGGAGAGGGGAGGTACCAGAAAAGATTCTTTTCCAGGAGGATCGATTTCGCAGTTCACCTTCCAGCTGCACAAACAACCCTGCCAGCTGACTGCAGCGAAGGGTCAGGGATGGTGAGGAGGACTGGGAGCTGGGCAGAGACTGCCAAACCAAGTGGTGTTGCCACCAGGGAAGCCCTAGTATCTTTTGCAGACCCCTAGCAGTAGTCTGCTTAATTTGATGGGACAATATTTTGGTGATTTCCAATCTTTGATAGATAACATGCTCCATAATCACTTGGCAGGAAAACAGCACTCAGTTCACTCTTCTCCAAACTGCATGGATTCTAGGAGAGGACAGGGCAGTAAAGCTCTATTTCTGCTAGGAGAAACACTTTGAGCACAAACTGATGGCAGGTTCCTCCATTTAGAAGGGGCTGATTTTACAGTCATTCTTTAGAAAGGACTTTACTTTAAAAAGGACACAAATATATATAAACACTACTGGTAAAAATA
The DNA here is from genome assembly GCA_013398155.1 of Pedionomus torquatus. Taxonomy (NCBI): domain Eukaryota; kingdom Metazoa; phylum Chordata; class Aves; order Charadriiformes; family Pedionomidae; genus Pedionomus; species Pedionomus torquatus. The sequence continues at coordinate 322,471 of VZRU01003684.1, forward strand.
GAGCCATGTAATATTTACATTATTCAGTTGCTGAATGTCACTGACATTTCTTTCCTCAATCAGCTGCTAGTACAGCTCCCCACTTCAAAAAAAAAAAAGTTGTAATATCTGTACACAAAGCCTAAGTAATATGAATTATAGTATGTATGACTCTGAAGAAGTCAACAATTTCATTCTGTTAACCACCTTTTTTTGTTGTTGTGATGATCTATGTATTTACTTCTTGCAGGATGGAGCAAAGAGCCTTTTCATTCTAGCAATTCCCTGGACAATCGTATAAATTCAAAAAGCAGCTGTTAATTCTTAATTAGAACAACATGTATATGCTCAATATGATACATCATTAGCCTGATAATACTGCAAAACACTCAGAACTGTAACTTTCAATGAGTGCACAAAAATTGTATTATCCAAATCATCACTTTTTATTTAGCTTAGGAAGGATCATTAGTTTGCTGATATAACAGAACCTTATTATATGGGACAAGGGTCTACCTGTTTCAGAATTGACCATTTAAATGATTTTAGTGTTTGCACTATCCAAACATATTACAACCAAAATAAAAAACATAGTGCATGGTGAAAAGACATGATGGAATGAATGACAAGGCACTCTCTGCAGTTCAAAGGAACAGCAGCACTAAGTAATACGAAGATGTCACAGCCAGTCTATGATTGAAGAGTGGTGCATTATGAGATACAATAGAAAACACCAATTTTCTTTCAGCAAATGGATTTATTGACATAATTGATTATAACCATATACAGCATCTATGCATCTCCCATTGGAAGAATATCCAGTGATAGAGCTAATGTTAGTGTGATACACAGCTTTACTCGACAATCCCCACTGCGTTTCTAACAACAAACAGTGGTGTATTCCACAGTCAGTCATAAATGGCCAAAAGATCCCAGGGGTCCAGAAGAACAGAGATTTAAGATTCTTAACAAAAAATAAAACTTGATCCTGGATTCCTTCAGTTTTAACTCCATTCAACATTGTATCTATAAGAGTGAAGAACTTTAATCTATACACTGACAACCGAGTTTGGCCTCTGGTATTCATGAAAACTGCTGCCTGTCAAAACAAAATCCCAAAGGTCATTGTGGTACTGACTCAAGAATTGAAGACTTGAACCTTAATTTTTTTTTTCTCCATTTAAGAGGCACAGATTTAGACAAACAATCCCTACACTCTCTTCCCACTTGAATTTAAAGTTTGAACAAAATTCCCTCAGAACATAAAGTCTTGTTCTCTCCATTCAGTCACGAAACTCCAACTGAAGGTACCAGTTACTATGGTGTCTTTTCTAAACACTTGTTCATCTAAAAAAAAAAAAAAAAAAAAAAAAAAAGAAGAAGAAAAAAAAGAGAAAAAAACCAAATTGGTTTCTTGCAACTATGGTAATAACTTGTAGTCACGAACACCTCAGGTCAGCAATGAATGCAGGATATTGAGATGAATGTCTCCATAGTCCACTAACACTTCCTTCAAGCCATTCAGTTCCACAAGAGTTCATCTGAGGTTGCACATTAAATTCAAAGGAGCACAAGTAGCATCAATGGTCTCAAGAATTTACCAAACTCCATCTAAAACATTCGCATTTCAAGTGTAACCACAGTTTGGACCTTTTTAATTAGCTCCCTTCTAGACCACACAGAGAGAATTATTAATGTAAACTAAGCCACCATATTTCATAGCAACAGAACCATATTCTGTAAATATTTAGGAAAGTAAAAGTCTGAGAAAGTAGAGCGCAACTGACCATAATGTGATTTGCATTGCTCTAAAACCAAAAGCAAAATTCAAATTAAAAAAACCCACAACACAACAAAACAAACCAACTCGAACATCGTATACTACTCCTAAGTGTTTAACTAGCATTACTCACGCAGCTACACAAAACATGAAGTCTAGATTAATACACAAAAATGTTTTATTTCACAGTGAGGTACATAAAGCTTCTAACTTTAGTAGGCTAAGGCTAAGAGAGAACGGCCTGTTAGGATAAAGACCGTTTCACATTCCTGAAATATTCTCATCTATTATTGTTTTTGTAGAAAGGCACCAATATTATTTATCCAGCAACAGTTCCCCGCTGCATCCACCCATTTAGAAATGAAGATGGATTATGTGAGGGTCAGTGACCTACTGACCATCACGGACCCAGACGCCTACAGCACACATTAATGTGTACAAGTACCAAGCAGTATTTATTCAAAACCAATTTAAAAATAGCTCATTTGTAAACACATTACAGAACTCTGTTAGTTTTTCCTAGTGGTGTCAGTAATATACTCCTGTAAAACTAACCAGCTGCATTATTGTTTCCCATTTACAAAAACGTATGAAACACTCTCACGCACGTGAAATTGCCTCACATTCGGTTCGAGTTAAAACGGCGCAGCCTTCAAACTGCCCAGCGCACAACATACGTTTCCAGCCCTCCAGCCGACCCGCTGGTTACCCACAGGTCAACTGTAAAAGATTAACTTCCCAGGCCAAATTTTTGACTGGGAAGGGCTGATGCCTTGGACAGGTCTGTTGCAAGCGCCCTCGTGCAGGGCCAGGCCGCTCGCTGTTGTTGCCAACTGCAGGCCAAGAAAACCACCTCTGCAGTAGCACACTGAAATTTAGGGGCGAATTTAGGTGAATTTTAGTTCACGCAAGGGAGGCACCAGCTCCCGACCGCAGTCGCTCCTGCCATCTTGGCTCTCCTCATGGCACACAACGGCGATCGCCACACTGAAGACTTTTGCTTGGGGATGAGTGATGGTTTCTTAGAAAGCAGTGACCTCCGGCAGAAGCGACCTAGGAAAAACCATCAACACTGCTGGCATCGGCCCCGGCCTGCGAGCGGGGCGGCTGGAGGCAGGGGCTGGGCCGCAGGTCTCCCTTCGGAGGCCGCCACCAGGCCAGGCCGGGCCTCGCCCCGTCCCCTCAGGGCCGGCGCCCGCCCCCGGCAGCCGTAGTCC
>VZRU01003684.1:327839-346473 GCA_013398155.1 Pedionomus torquatus
GCTCAGCCCCGGCAGCGAGCAGGGGTGCAAAGTGGGAAAGTAGGAATTGGAACCGGCTGTGGCTGCCTCCCAGCCACATGGGCTGCAGATAGAGCTGCGCATCGGGGCAGGGGGGGAAGGGAACAGAAGTAAACGAGTCGTTGCCTCCCTTCCCCCTTTTAATCGTTTGGTTGTATTTAGAAACCTGCCAAAAGCAATAGTTAACGGTTTACTATAGATTAAATAAATACTTTGCTTTCTTTTAAGGAAACGACAATCAGAGGACTAAGCCACCTATAGTACACCAAAGAATGAATTTTTATTCTTTCTCTGCACTATCTTGCCCGGGACGTTCCTGCCAGTGAAGATGCAGATAGCTCCAGCTCCACGAGGGGCTCGTCAGTGTGATTAAGGTGCTTTTTAAAAATAATTCATGTTTTAAATGCTCTCAAATGTGAGACCTCACATTTGTGTGATCTCAGCAGTGTACAAATTCAGAGTGAAAGGAAAGTGTTGGAAGGCATACTGGAAACAAAATAGGCTGTGTACCCATCCATTCAAAGATTTGCCGTTCATTCTGTTTTGTTTGTTTGTTTGTTTTTTTCTGTTTTCCTGAGATCGTAGAATCATAGAATGGTTAGAGTTGGAAGGGACCTCAAAGATCATTGAGTTCCAACCCCCCTGCCATGGGCAGGGACACCTCCCACTAGACCAGGTTGCTCAAAGCCCCATCCAGCCTGGCCTTAAACACCCCCAGGGATGGGGCATCCACAGCTTCTCTGGGCAACCTGTTCCAGTGCCTCACCACCCTCACAGGAAAGAATTTCTAAGATCTAATCTAAATCTCCCTTCTTCTAGTCTAAAACCATTACCCCTTGTCCTATCACTACACTTCCTGACAAAGAGTCCCTCTCCTGCTCTCCTGTAGGCTCCCTTCAGATACTGGAAGGCTGCTATTAGGTCTCCCCGGAGCCTTCTCTTCTCCAGGCTGAACAGCCCCAGCTCTCTCAGCCTGTCCTCATAGGAGAGGTGTTACATCACTCTAATCATTTTTGTGGCCCACTGCTGGACCAGTTCTAACAGTTCTGTGTCTTTCTGTGTTGAGGACTCTAGAGCTGGACACAGGACTCCAGGTGGGGTCTCACAAGTGCAGAGTAGAGGGGGAGAATCACCTCCCGTGACCTGCTGGTCATGCTTCTTTTGATGCAGCCCAGGATATGGTTGGCTTTCTGGGCTGCAAATGTTGCCAGTGGGGTAGAAAAGTGTTTAAGGGCAGGAAGACATGGCTGGCTATGAGGGGTATATAAGGCTGTCAAGGATGGTGAAAGATAGTGCCCAAATACTGTGTTGCAAACTTGATAAATACTTTGGAAACTCTGTTATTGTGTGAAGTCGTATCTGACTGAACACACTTTGCTTACACTTCTGGACTAAAGCAGTGTACAAACTATGCTCCTATCTTTCACCAGAAGGCAGAATTTAGATAGCTTTTGCAAAAGCTCTGATTTTAATGACTGTATCAGCATAAGCAGGTAGCATGGGATGGTAGTTTGTGCTGAGTCCCTGTTGCTCACTTTCGTGGAGGGGTGTTACTTTGAGCTAATTCTGATTTAGTCCTGCTTTATAGCAGTTGGAGAGTATGAAGTGTGCTCCAGGCTTGCTGTGGAGCATGAAACATAGTGTTCTACATGGAGGTGATCTGTAGATTTGCCTCAAAAGCAGCCTGAAGAAAACTTGAAGGGAAGGCATAAGACTTGGCTTGGTCAAAGGAACATCACTCCAAGCATCTTAATTCTTGTAGATAGCTGAGGCCAGGAGGAACGTGCTAGCAGTTTGTCTTTTCTCAAAAGAACCATCCAGCATTTACTCATGATTTTAATGTCCATGGGTTAAGGATCCAGACCTTTTAGCTTATTCTCTTCCTTATTCCTTACTTTCCAGCTCTTCCTTTTAATTTCCAGTGTCTTTCACATCATGTCTAATAGTCAGGACAAAGTAGAGGGGTTTTTTTTCAACCTATAAAGGCTGTGTTTCGGTCCTCATTCTCAAAGCCAGTACAGCGAAAGGGAAATCATCCTGGCTCTCAAAGTTTTCTTTAATTTTGAGCAAAGCCTGATTGATTAGTGACTTTTCCAAGCCTACAAAGTTGCATCACTGTCATGTACTTTACATAGTGAAATTGTAGGAAACCATTCTGTATAATGGTATGCTTATTTTTGGTTCCTTTGGGTTTTTCTTTTGAAACACGGTCAAGCTTATAAGGGCGATTTATGAACTGTCCTTCCTGTAGAAGCACTGTAGATCTTTTTCCAGTCATGTGTCATTGCAAATGCTAAAGGTTTAACTCAACTTGTGTCTTATGTGTTGGTTTTGATTTATGCTTTCTGACGCTTTGCCAACATTATTGTTTTCACTGGGTTTGGGGAATTAAAAATGGGGAATTTAATAAACAAATTTTATTAGTGATTCTTAACAATCACTAATACATCATACACTTCTTCTCACACTGGAAATAGTTTATACCAGAAACAAAATAAACAAATACAATGTTGGGGTTTTTTTGCTTATTTTGTATTTTTTGAGTCAAGTAGGAACTTTTCAAAATACATTAGGAATGCATCTGTTTGGTTAGAAGATGTCACATTTGTTTTCCAACTTTGGAATAGGACCTTTCCAGCAGCAGTAGTTCTTGTTTCCTTATTCAAGCACACTATAAAATTTTTAATGCATGATTGAGACACGATAATCTATTTTACCCTAAAATGAAAAAGCATAAATCCAGCTATGGAAAACTACGGAGGGGTAAAAAGTAGCCTATTTTTAGAAGCTTTAAAGGCTATCTTGAAATACACCTTCATGATTAAGATTTGAAGTATGAGGACTTTTAAGAGTCGAGAACAAATAGCAAAGCCAGTGATCAATCTTTCCACTGATACGTATCTATTCCTATAATGACCTTAAATAAAGTTTTGTTTCATGGCTAAATAGTATCCATATGTTTGTTATACCTAAGACCATATACATCTGTGATTTTCTTTTTGTTGTTTTTTTCGAGGGATGTTATCTAGGCACTGATCAGAGGACTGGTGGTTGGAAGGGATGAAAGCAGAATGCAAAATAGAGTTAAAGCAGCAGCATGCTTAGCATAGCCTATCTCCGGACTGTGGCAATATCCCCATGAGAAACTTCCGTTAAACAAAATTACTCTTTCTTGATTCCAGGATAGGAGAACTGATGGTGAACTGTTTACGTTTGAGGGCTGATACATCATAGCTTTATGTAGTTACCAGTAATGGTAACTAGTTATGTGGAACTGGAGCTTTATTTCAAAAGAGGTATTTTTCATTGCTCTGCCCACTGCACATCATAGGTGTTTTCATCTGCATTTGTACAAAGTGTTTCTAAATGTGTTAGCTTTAAACTTTATTTCTCACTGAATCAGCTGGATTCTTAGAAACTTTCAGCTGTTCAACTTTAGTGTCAGAATTCCCATTTAAAACAGGACACAAAGTTTCTAAAAGTTGATACGTGTTTAGTTGATTACAGTATGAAAACTTAATTTCCAGTTATTTGACTTACTACAACTTCCAATGACAGTGTATATATCATTACTCTGTGAGTCATGCCAAGTTCACCCCAAGTAAGCATAAAGAAAAACAGAAAGATACCACATTATTCCTATTTTCTAGGTGATACAGTGTCACCCTATGAATTTATATTTTTGCAGCTATCTTTGGTTTTCAAAGAGATAAAAATACTGTGCATCACCGCTAAATATTAACAAAACAGTTCATACACCATCAGTGTCTTTGTTGGTGGCTTCTGCAGCTCATGGCTTAAAGCATCTTTTAAGTGGTACTTAAAAATATATAAATAAAATAACCTATAAATAGCACTTCAGTGCTATATGTTCTATATGTTGGTGCCAGTAATGCAAATATAGTGTAGGAAAGCATAAGAATTCTAGTGCCAAATGTGCTAATTTTTTTCTTCTTTGAAATTATGCAAAGAGTTCACCTGTGTTGTATAATTTATGTTGGTTGCACTTACTGTAGTAATAAACATTTGAAATAAAAGTTTTTCCTGATACAATGGTTTGTCTTTGTTTGTAATCAAATGTCACTTGCCACATCCAGCTCTTCAGAAATAAAGCATGACTTCCAGGCCAGCAGTAAATATTATGCGCCTGTTCAGCTCCGTAGAATGAAAGCTACCGGACGTTTAAAAGATACCTAGTCCCATCATCCGTAAAGGTCTGTGGCCTACAAGTCTCTGCTGATTGCACATATCTTTACATCTTTTCAGAATTAAATATCTGAATAAAGTCTTTGTGGTTTTTGGACATATGATACTAGTCTAGACATGCTTTTACCGTTGTGCATGTGTTATGTCAAACAATCACTGAATTTCACATGGTGTAGGTTGTGCCTCGTAGACTTCCTCTGAGCAGGCCATTCCAGCACTTCATACCGATTACAGGAATTGATTCCTTTGTGCATATTAGTTTACTGCCTAAGCAATTTCAAGTCTGTTTTTCGGCTTTCCTTGTGTAGGCTGTGTGAAACAAATTGTAGCTGCATCAACAGCGTATTCAGATGTTCTGTTGCAAATGAAAATCGGCTACCTCTCCATCTGTACAATTAAATGCAAATCAAGTCATGTCGAGTTAGGTATCTTTGATCTTCTGTATAGTGAATTCTGCCAGTATGGATCACTTAAAAATTAGCTTTCTTCAGTTTGATTGGCTGAATCATATTTGCAAAAGCCTAATTGATTATTTAGCTGATATATTTTGCTTTACTCAACACTGATTTCCTGAGGGAGAAACTCTTTTACAGAAGTACATATATTTTGTGTAGTTTTACATCTGTAAAGTAAGAGAGAACCAGATTTGTGTCAGGGTAAGAGTGGTGTAATCTGTTAAACAAATGCTTATGTAGATTCTGCAGGGCCAATTAGCTGTCACAGTTTCTGCAATTCTTTCTCGTGATGATCTGCTTTTATACTGAATTTTTGCAGTATTGTTAGACCAGTTTTTCCATAACTGGGTAACAAATCAGGCAAGTGTTCTTGCAGATATTTTCTTCTTCTCCTTCTCCATAAAAGGCTATGTGTACTTCTGACAATCTCTTTCATAATGAGTAGTACTCTCTTGCCATGTTTTTACTGTGATAGATGTTCTTTCCTATTCCTATCATCCCATAATTCGGAGAGTCTGTAACAGCAAAACCCTAAAACAAAATAGCACTTGTACTAGGACTTCAGTGACTAATTGCTAAATCATGTTCTGATAGACATACAGAAAAATAGAAAATATTCACTGATGCAATTGACCTATATCAGGTTAGAAGGGATTGCTCAGTATCTTTTAGTACAGCCTCCCTACTGGATCTGGTTGCTCGGGGCTCTGTCATCTCTCCAAGGATGGAGATACCTCAGTGCATCTGGTCAGCCAGTTTATGATGAGAAAACTGTTCTGTACATCTAATTGGAATTTTCTGTTACAGCTTCTGTTGGTCACTTCTTGTCCTGTCCCTATGGCCTCTCAGAGTAGTCTGTCTTCTCTATATCCTCCCGTTAGGTAGATCCCCTACTGGGACCAAAGGTAAGACCAGAATGGCCTGTAATGGTCTGAATCCTCATTGCTCTCCTTGACGATGGATGACGAACCTCTCCATATTCCCATGATCTTTTAAAAGAGCAGACTTGCAATGAAATTGACCAACTCAGATGCAGCCTGTCTGGGTCCACAGACTTGTGTATGTCCAATTAGCTTTAGAGGTTTCTGATTCAGTCGTTGTGGGTGATGCTTTGCTCCCACAGACTCTGCTACTGAGGTGAAGGAGCTGGGAAGCCTAAGGAAATACCTTACCAGTAATAATGGAGGCGCGAAGGCATTGAATACTTCAGACTTTTTCATTTCCTTTATAACTTCAGTTTATCCTGTCATGTTAAACAGTGGTGTTACTTCTTCTTTAGTCTCTTCTGGTTTTTGCTGCTGTTATTGAACCATTCCTCGTTTTTGCTTTCCAGACTTCTAGCTACTTTGGGATTCAGATGAGCTTTGACTTTTGTGTGTGCACGTCCTCAGATGTGTGCTCTCGACTCCTGTTTTGTAATTAGTGTGAGTCTTCAATAACCTTAAATAATTGACAGCTACATGCCAGCCCCTGAACAGGGATGGCTCAGCATACCTTTGACTTCAACAGAGCCATGTGCTCATGTGGTTTCACCCAAAGATCTGTCCTCAAGTCCTAGACGGTTTTTGAGAAAGTATTTAAACATATGACTAAGTTTTGTTAGAAAGACTGACTAGATCATCAGGTTTAGTCATCTGCTATCAAAGTATGTCATATGAGTCTATTCACATCCTTTCAAGAAGTTTTTTATGGTTTTTTTCCTCATTTTGCTGCTGCTGGAAGCATCTGACAACATTCTGGCTGTAGCAGACAACCTTCTAATTTCTGACACTGCTTAATATGCATTTCTTCTTGGGGGTCTAAATTATCCTTTAATTTAAAAATTAAATGAAACTTATCTTTTGGCATTTAGCATTCTGATATTTATGGAGAGCCCAGTCCTATCCCTTCAGGCTGTTTTGCTGTGATAAACAATCTAAGCTGGTTTCAGCTGCTATAGACAGATAGGCTCCTTTCCCCTGTGGATGCCAATATGTCTCGTCTCCATTTTAATTACTCTTCCTTGGGTATGAGTGATAGAGATCTACACCCGACTCTAGATAAAGTCTTTTTAGTGCCTGAAGAAAGTTTCATATCCTAGAAATTATGCTTGATTTGAAATCACTTAAGGCCACTTCATTCAACCCTCTTCGCTAACTTGTACATTTGTGGTTCTGTGTTGACAGTGACACCCCTAGATTTAATTGAAAAATCTGAAAAAAATTGTCACTGCTTCTTAATACCATATTTTTGCTAAATACAGTGATATATGGTACTAAGAATCATGATTTTTAGTGGAAAATGGGCAGTAAGGTGGCATTACACAATAATTCAATCTTAAGCACTGAGCATTTCTGTAATAAATTGACCTGTGGATGTATGTGTATTTAGGGGCACAGACATAAACACTGTCTTAACACTGCAGACAGTAAGCCTTTGAAGCCAAGAAATACATATTTTTACTCTTGTATTGGGAATTGCTCTGTGCAGCCACTTCATTTGTATAAGTACCTTGATAAAGTGTTTGTAGAGTTTTTCAAAACATTTACTAATTAAAATGAGAGGACCCAGAAAAATGAAGTAGAAGCAAAAGCATTGTAGCCTTTGCATTCTTTTATTTTTATAAATATTTGCATTTTGATTACACTGTACTTAATACCACATGATGAAATGTGATATTGGATCAAAGCTGTTGCTTTTGCTATAGCTGAAAATTGTTTAAAATGGCTGATTTATTGGTAGTATTCCATTATCCTTCATAGTATTGGGTTACAAATTATTTTAGACAAGTATGTTCCAGTTAGCTCCAAAGACGAGTAGGTGATACCGTCCAGTATTGTGGACAAAGCAGAGGCTTGCTATGACATGTAGCTTAATGTATAGAGCTGATGAGGACAGAGTTGTAAGAACGCCTAACGTAATAATAAGTTACTCTGAATTCTCAGTCTGAGAATGTGTAGGCTAGATGATAATAATGTAAGGTGTGGCTGAAAGTGGCTAGAAAACTTTCACCTGACTTGTACTGGTGATTACACTAAAACTTGTCAGGTTTATCAGCTTTGGTCCTGCACGGATTTATCCTGTTACATATTAATATTTTTCATTAAAAATCTGGATGACGGAACACAGTATGCTCTCATTTGTTTGCTGGCAGTGCTGCACAGAGGAGGAGCAGCAGATATAGGAGGATAGGGTCAGACTTCAGAATTAACTTGACAATTAAATGATCTGAGGAAAAAGTTAATTCATAATTCCCAAAATGATGTGGTGAAGGGTAGAACATAAGCAGAGAGGGCAGGAAGGATGATGAGTGTTTCAGCAGTTGTGGTAGGAGGAGAGGATATATAGGCTGGTATAAGTCTGTTTGCTGTTTTCGCAACTGTAAGTAAGGAGTATGATCTTAAAAACATGCTAGTGAGACAAAGAAGTATTATTTTGAGGGTAATTAACTGAGGAACTGAGCTCAATAGTGTTTGAGTGTCTAATTTGAGAGGCTCATCACCTGTATTATAGTCATTAAAATTTATGTAGTATTTAAATATTTAGTATATAGCTTCTGTAACTAAACTTGCACCTTTCATTTAGAGGTCACTTCTTTTGAAAATCAGACTATCCAGATGTTTCAAATTACACAGCCGTGAAATAAAGGACTCCAAAGTTGTGGGGCTGTGAGTAGATCTGTGATACAGACCAAGATAGAATCTACTTCTCCATGGCAGCATTTAAGTATTTGAACTAAAGAAATGCTTTTTCTCATTAACCCTTCCAGTTCTTGTCTTCTGTACAATTTCATTCTCATGTACTGCTGATAACAACCTCCTCAAGACTTTGAGTGTCCATACCACTACCCCAAGATCCCTGCTCGTTCATAAAGAATAATGCAATACTTAATGTATATATGTAAATAAATGCTGGCATGGTTTGATGGCAACCTGAATTCTGGAATTTCTTAATAGGTAAATATTTGTCATGGTTCTGACCTAATCAGAAAAAGACAGATAATGTCCCTCTTTAAGAAAAAGAGAGGAAAGGAAGAAATTAAAGAGATTCAGGAGACTGGACTCGGTGATCGACAGGAGCTGGATTCCAGATTTGGAGTCAGGAACGCTCAGATCAGGATCAAAGGCAGATGAACAGGCAGGGTCTTCCTTGGACATCGGCCATCAAAGGAGAGTTGACCCTTTGATCCCTCAGCTTTTATACGGGGCATGGTGCGGATGGGATGGAATACCCCTGTTGGTCAGTTTAGGGTCACCTGTCCTGTCCGCTCCTCCTTGCAGGTGGGACCCCTTTATGCTTTTCTGCTTCCGACCCTCCAACGGGGCACATAATGAAATTACCTGACCTTGGTTGTGATAGCAATAAGTATAAGCAAGAGCCTCTCTGCAGACCATCCCTTGGGATAATCAGGTCTTATCACTGCAAGAGAAGACAGTTCTGAACAATGGGCTGTTAATTTCAGAGTTTAGTTAGAAGAGGCCTAGCTAAGAAAGTAAAATTGCAAAACAGAAAATTGGTTCATTTTACCTCACACTTGGACAATATTTAACTTTTAAAATGATAGTATATTTAAATGTGATTGTTATGCATTTTTAACTCAAGTTCTTAACATTTGAAGTACTGTAATACTCCTGTGAAATATGGTGGTACTATATTATAGGGAAAGTGCGGTGAGTACAGAATATTTGTCTTGTGTTGATTTCTCTGTCTCAGTAACTCCTCTGTTAAGCTGAATAGTTGCTGTATTTTGTGCTAGATCTTCAATTGCCATTATTTGTTATACCATTACAGCGAACTGCTGCACTTTATTTTCATAACTGAAGTACTCCATGAAATATAATTTGTGTGTTAAGAACTGTTGCAACTTTGTGAGATGATCCCTCTCTTCTTTTCCTGCTATTAACAAACAATGCAGTTTTATATTTTGCCATAATTAATTGTGAATATGATAGATTTAGAAATTTGCAAGTTAAAATTAATGAACTTGAATATTGGTTCTCAAAAGAGTAGTTGTATTAATTTCTCAGGAAATAATACCTGAAGCAGAAAGAATAGAAGAATTCTCATCAGTTACCACTTGGGTATAAAGGCTGTTATGTTTTGTGAGAAGCTTTCAAACTTCTCCACCTCAATGAAAATTCCTTTTTTTCTCATTTCAGAGTTTTCAAGTCCACCAGCAGGATAAACAGAAAATGGGATGCTCAGAAGCAATCTTGGAGTGCAGGTGGGACTCCCTTCAGCTTTAGGGATCTGAAGTAGGAAATGGCAGTGACGGTGGAGCCAGTACACCCTGGATTAGTTAAAGTGTGAGAGAGTGTCTGGTCTTGCTCCTGTTTTAAAGGCACGCTTCTGGCAGCAAATGAAAAGGGTCTTGGTAGGCTAGAGAATGAAATACACATTAAGCCCACTGCTATGTTTGTGCTTAAAATTGATGTATTTTAAAAAGTGGAGTAAAAATATGCAGACTTTTGTCAACTGACAAATGTGAGAATAACACCCAAGTTTCTGAAATAAAAAAAAAATGTGAGAAATAAGATTGTAATTATACAAAATCACCTTTAGATCATAATTTCAATTGAAGTGCACTATTAAAATTGCAACAGTTTAAAAACTACTTGGATTAAGAAATACAGGACTGAAGACTTCTACTGCAAGCTAATTTGGCCTTAATTGTTCTCACACATAGCAGTGATGCCAGTATGTAAGAAGAGAACGGTTTCTGAGGCTGGTTCAAGGTGATGTGTACAGTGTTGTGGAGTAGGGTTATTGCTCTACTCTCCAACTTTTCTGCAACAGTTGGAGGCAGAAGAGAATTTATTGTGTGAAAATACTGAGGTTACAATAACAAACTAAAAACATTGCAGAGGAAGATGTAGAAACACCTATCCTACCATATCCATGAATGTCTCCTCTTAATCACAAATCTACCTCTTTTTCTTTTTTAATTTTTATTTTCTTTCTATTTTTTCCTCCTTTTTTTTCTTCTTTTTTTTTTTCCTCTCTTAACATGATTTAGAGTTATCCATAAAAATGTCAGATATTCTTATTTTTGACACCCTTCTTAATTCTTCCCTTTGTCTTTGATATAAACATCTATTTTCTGGAAATTAAACTTGCTTCAACAGTAAAGGAAGATTAAATAGCTCTTTATGTATCACTACTTGCCATTCACTATGAAACTGCTCTTGTGCAGCCCAATCAGCTATTTCTGTTGGCATGCAACGGAGCTGGAGTTTTGCCTAGAGTAGCACAATCTTTTTATTCGCTGGAGAAACAGCTAGTCACCACCTCAGCTATATGATACTCTGCCTACTGCTCTGCAGGGCCACAGTTCCTCACTGCCTGTGCTAGTGCCCACACTTCTGAAGCTCTGCAGTGTCCACACTTTATCACTTCTTTTCCTAGCACTTCTCTGTATTCCTGGCTTTTATGTGTTTTTCTTGGTTTCTTTTGGCTTCTTACTCTCAGTCGGTGCCTGACTTGACTACTTGCTTACAGTTGTCATGCCAACTTACAAGCCTGGAAACTCAAGTAGAGAGAGGATTTCTCCCCCCCGCCCCTTTTTTTTTTGTGTGTCAAGTACTCACTTCACAGTTACCAAGCTCCATGAACTGAATGCATAAGTATGGCAAACAACTCTGTGACTTTGATCTGACATTTATATTTCTAAATATCTGTTCATGAAGACTCTTTTCAGCCCTTCTTTAATCCTTTCTGCTTGTCCACATGCTGAAAATCAGGACAATTAGATCAATGAAGTGGCAAAGGGATTTTATAGATTGGTTGTTGCATTTTTCTTACTTAAAACAGAACTGCAAACATATTTCAAATACCTTACATAGAAATCATTTTTTAAAAATCCATGAGTCTGTTCAGTCTTTCTGAAAGTTAGATGTTACTGAATTTAATTAACTTCTCATGCCAATTCATTAAATATTTATGTGTATCAGCTTTCCAAATAACCAAGTGAAAAATACAAGAGAAGCACAGGAAATTAAAAATGCAAACTCTTTACTCCTTATACTGAGGTAGTATACCATCATCATTCCTTGTTAGTAATGGATGTAACAAAGACGTAGTTCTGTGAAATAACTGCTCTCCAAAATAAACAGTGGTTTAATAAGCTTGCTGTAATTGACAGCTACATTCACAGGTAAATCGAGTTGGAAGATGTAATGGGTTTAAAGGGAATTGGTTTAAAGAGGAGGAAACATGGAAATTTCATCTCAGACAGTGCTGCTCTTTGGAGATCCCTGTAGGTGAGTTTGTTCTAGGTTTCACAGGAGCCACCTGTATGACTTGTGTAATATCACATCTAGTGTGTGTCTTGCTTTTCTTAAGTTCAAAAAGGTGTAATTTATCATTAAAGTTATTTTGTGTATAAATGCTTACTGTAGTTTGTTGTAGTTCTTAATAGTTCTTTCTTGAAATTGAGCTTTCCTGGCTGCAGGAACATGCATTGAGAACATGCATTTATTTTGCATAAAGGACTTCAGAGAATCAAATAAACTGGCTCAGCCTTTTTGCAGTTGGTTAATAGTAATTTCCTTTTCTTCTTCTGTATCAGACAAGTATGTTTGTTTTAACTAAGCCCATTCTGAAGTGAAAGGCTTTTATATCTTACTGAAAAAGGCAAGAAACCTCAGATATCTAAAGAAGCTTTATCCTAAGAGGCAGCTGTTGCAGATCAGGGTTCCAGAGCTATATTAAATGTTATCCTACACTTGAGCCACCTTGTAATAATCTTAGATAATTTCACCCCAAATACTGGAGATTCTGCAGTTTATCTAAAGCATTGACATTCTTCTATCTGCAGCCCTCTGAGGCTACAACTTGCATTGGCCCTTTATAAGGGCAGAGGAGGCAGAGGTAGTTGCATTGGCCAACAGCCCCAGGGTTTAGTGGTTGTAGGTAACTGTGCAATAGATGTTTAACATAAAAGGATGTAGAGACCAGCGGTACCTCTTGCCACCACACACGCTGCAAAAGTCTGTAAAAGAGGCTGAGAGTTACAAACTGCCATATGAGGAAAGATGAAGCATTGCAAATGTCTTGGGATCCTGTGGTAACACAATCTTTGATCGATAGTTTCTGCATGATCTTTAGAAGTACATATCGTGTATAGACACATGCTACAGGCAAAAAATCGCCCACAGGACTTGTCTTTCTGATCGTAATTTGGGTGACTTGTTTAAGGGGGCATGTGAGCGTGGTGAAACAGGCTGTCCTTGAGAGTTTTCAATACTTGGAGGAGCACCAAGCACAGCCCAACTTGTTTATTTCTTCTTGCACTTTCCTTTCTAATACTTGTTAATGATGAGACAGGATATAAAACACGTGAAAACAGATGATCAAGCTGCAAAATGACCAAGAAAGGTTGTTTACATTCTACATCTGCCAAGAGGAAATAAACTTGTGGTCTTCTATGCTAGGAATGTAGCTTGAAAAGCGATGTTACTTTCACGTCATCTCCCTGGTACTTCCTCGATAGTGCATTTTATGCAACTTTTCCTAACTAGAGTTATTGTGAGAAGATTCTGGGATGGGAGGAAAAATGACCAATTAGAAGAGCTAATCAGCTGGAATGCTGAGAACCATTGCTTTGGAGGCCTCCCATCCACGCGGCACCATCAAATGCACTTTGCTAAGGAAAGGACAACTTGTTTGTTTTGGCCATGGCTCATGTGAGCAGAGACAGCAAAAAGCCAGGGAATCCAACTGGATAAAGAACATCTGCAATTGATGTTCTGTTAATGCTTATTCTGTCCGAAGAAGCCTTGATGCTTGCTCTAAACTCTGGTCTTGGCCACACATGTCGCTTTGTCAGGTTTGTTCACAAGCAGCTTTTCTTTCCTGTAAATAAAGGGGGTGCAGAGCCTGTTTCATGCTATTCCACAGTATCACTGTAAACTGTTCAGCAAAAAGAAAAATAAATTGTTGGATATATTGAAATCCATTCTTGAACTAACTTAAAGAACTAATGGTGGATTTAGAAGCTTAGTCAAGTCTTCTCTTATTTGAATCTTGCCTGTATTTCTCTATGTTTTCTTTTACTTTAGTAACTGAAGAAGATGGACTACTTTGGCAGTTCATGAATAGAGTGTGAGAACTAAGATGCTTGATGCTCCATGTGATAGAGAGGCCAAAAAGATAAATATAAAATTTTGAAGAATATGCTATGTGACTTTAGAGAGGAAATGAGGTCATATTGATGCAAGAGGAGCTGTTTAGGGCTCTTTGTAAACTGTGATTTTTAGACAGCTAGGATTTAGGGTGGTGTTTTCAATAATCTTGTTTCTATGGACATTTGCAAGATAAAGATACCTAATTCAGTATTTGTTACCAGTTAAGTGAACCAAGTTACATTCTATGAGAAAGTAATTGGCCCTTCATTCTAATAATATTTTTCTGAAGAATAAACATCTCTTTAATTGTTCACTTTCATGTTCCTAATGTATTAATAATAATTTTATTATTACAGTTGTATGATATCTTCATTCATTCATTCTGTTCAATTTATTTCTAGTAAAGTGGGATGAGAACAATCTTGAAGTTGTTTCCAGAGAGAAAATCATATATTATTTTGAGAACATAGAGTTGGAGAAAATTGGCATTTGGGACAAACTTAAATTTAGTTCAGTATTTTGAAACCACAGGTTGAATTTCATGTCCTGCACAGATGGATTGCATGGGCTCACTGGACTTGATAGCTGGTATCACGTCCAAGAAGACATTGTTGCAATACCTTTTATGAATCTTCTGTCTCAAGGATTCAGCCCTTGATTTAGGGTATCTTCTCTCCAGCCTTTTTTAGTGAAGAGAAAAAAGGTTCATCATTTCTTTAATTTTTGTGGTGTAGTCTCCAACAAGGTAAGCAGTAAAATGATGGCCAGGACTTTACTAACAACTGCAAACATTTATACCTACAGTCCCCTTATAGGAATTCGGATTGTTTGGTAAATTAAGATAATATTGAAATAATATTAAATTAAGATAATAACCTTTATT
This sequence comes from Pedionomus torquatus, assembly GCA_013398155.1. Taxonomy (NCBI): domain Eukaryota; kingdom Metazoa; phylum Chordata; class Aves; order Charadriiformes; family Pedionomidae; genus Pedionomus; species Pedionomus torquatus. The sequence continues at coordinate 342,506 of VZRU01003684.1, forward strand.
TATTTTACTACAAATTAATTTACTCTTAAAGCTACTTAACATTTACACAGTGTTTCAAACAATTTTACAAATCAAAGAGTTTTAACATTAATTATTACTTGCACAACAAGCCATAATAAACCAATCAATTAGCTTTTTAAATTGACTTTCTGAGCTGTCTGCTGTTGGGTTAATGCAAACATTTTTTTCTCTCTTTTTGGTTGCTTATATATTCTATGTAATGGATCTGTGTGACTTGGCTGACAGTGCTGCTTGGTTCTTTTTTGTCTCATCTGAAGTTCTTTGATCCTCTACTCTTATTAAACGGATTCTTTTAAACTGATAGGAAAAGAACACACATGCTCTGTCTTGGCACTTAATGGCTGTTAACTAGACCGTGGTGCATGTTTCTGCATGATGAAGAACATAGAAGATGACAGTGAGATTTCCATCTTTTCATCTTTATGTAGATTTCTTATTCACCCCTCTGGCTTTTCATTATTAACATTATATTTAAACAATGAAAGGTCTTACTTTTTCTTCATGACTATAGTGTATTAGACTGCCTTGTCAGCAGCTTGGACATTTGGGGAAAAAGAAAGCTTAAAATTCAAGAGATTTAGCTCTTTTTACATATATCACTAATCTATGAAAATTTCATTTTGTAACAACACAATTCTAAATCAGCCTGCCAAAATTGTCAACTATCCTAAGGAGTAGCTGAGTGGGAACCAACCGCACTGGTTCTCTGTGAGCTAGGAGTTCTAGTTGACATAGGGAACATTTTGATTGAATATACCAGGCTGCGTTTTTACTTGAGAAATGTAACGAATCTAGAAGGCAGTGAAAAATGGACCTCACTCCATAATTACAGACCAAATAAAATAGTTTTTGGTGAGATTTGCTGCCTCTCCTCTCATCTAATGAATTACTTCAGCCTATGAGAATCTTGGAGTTTGTGAATTCACTAAGGAACTTTGCCAGTCTCTAACTCAAGATACATACTTGAGTGAAGATACATGTGGACAGAAGAAAAAATTTTAAAAGCATTTACTTTTTTTAGATTTAAGCATTTTTGTCATAGATTTAGACAACTTCAGAAAGTGAGATGCAGATGTTGTCCTGCCTTGCATTTTAACGAAGTATAATTTTCATCAAAGAATAAAGAAAGAAAAGAGGACACTTCATCCACTTAATTACTGCTGCTCTCATTTTAATATTTCCACATGACAGTGCTCTCTTTAAATGTCGGTCATAATTGCTCTGAAACTCTTGGAAGGGCAACTGATTAATACTGTCTTCTTAATTTTCATTTTACTATCTTCTTCCAGGCCAAGCTTGTCTATCACATCCAGTGTTCTTTCAGGCTGGACAGGGGTAATACCTGTGCTCCTTGAGCAAGTACCTCTCAGATGGTGAGGGATGGGTTACTTACCAGTAGTTTTAAGAATAAAAATTTTGATGATCAGAGGGCTGGAGCACCTCTCCTATGAAGACAGGCTGAGAAAGTTGGGGTTGTTCATCCTGGAGGAGAGAAGGCTCCTGGAAGATCTTATAGCAGCCTTCCAGTACCTACTGGGGGCTGCAGAAGAGATGGGGAGGGACTCTTTATCAGGGAGTGGGGTAATAGGATGAGGGGTAGCGATTTTAAACTGGAAGAGGGTAGATTTAGATCAGATATCAGAAAGAAATTCTTTCCTGTGAGGGCAATGAGGCACTGGAACAGGTTGCCCAGAGAAGTTTTGGATGCCCCATCCCTGGAAGTGTTCAAGGCCAGGCTGGATGGGGCTTTGAGCAACCTGCTCTAGTGGGAGGTGTCCCTGCCCATGGCAAACGGATGGGAACTCGATGATCTTTAAGGTCCTTTCTGAACCAAGCTATTCTATGATAGTTTGATGATGACCCAGTCAGTAAGTTGCAAACATGACCAGTTTTATTACAGTCATGGTATGCTACACCCAGTAACCTCAGGATAGAAAAATTGAAAAATTGCAACTGCCAATTCTTGATGCATCCCAGTAAGAATGAGGTTTAGACTTCAGGTTAGGTTACCATGTCAGGCTAGGGAAGGTCATGATGTTGGCATTAATTTTGGGTTTGAAAAGGAATTTTTTGAGCTAGAGCTGAACCCAATACCAGTTGATTTCTTGTAGCTAGTGTTTTCTTTTGAGCTGGGCAGATTTAGTTTGTAGGTTCAAATATTTTTAAGGGCTAAAAGTCAACTTTATGTAGTGGTTAAGTCCATGTTACTGTGGGATTTAAGAGGGAATAGAATATTAAGAGTTTTTGAATGTGTTTTAAACAGGAGCTAGTAAATCGTGGTTAGCTTTTGGCGTGACGGGTTGCTGGTGTAACGTAAGGAGGCAACCTACAGAAAGGCCTCCTGAGGGGCAAGGTGAAGGATGGGGAGATGTGAATCATTTGGTCAGTGTTGCTGCCCAGATATAAGTGTTATCAGTGTGTCTCTCGATGTCACTACACCTGTAGAGTGATGCAGTCCAGAGTTTGACAGGGTTTGCTAATCTGGGTGTAGCTTTAATTTCAGGATTGGTGTTAATGTTAGGGTTCAGGCTGGCATGATCAGGAAAGGCTCTGCAGCTTCTTGACCTAATCAGGTCAGCTATGTGTTTTTGATGGTAGGATGCGAACATTTTTGTTCTAAACGTAACAAAAGGCCCTTTCCTTACACTCGGCCCCATAACAAACCTGNGAAAGGCTCCGCAGCTTCTTGACCTAATCAGGTCAGCTATGTGTTTTTGATGGTAGGATGCGAACACTGGTTCTAAATGTAACAAAAGGCCCTTTCCTTACACTCGGCCCCATAACAAACCTGACAGCCCTGAACTGTAACCTCATGCTCCCCGGCCCATTTCATCTGAGGGCAGCTCAGTGACAGGACTCCATGGGAGACCCTTGCCATGTGAAGATGTAAATGGGGAGAAGTGTTCCTGATTACAAACGGTGTGCAAAGGATTTATTGCTGCTCCTAACAGCTAGCCCTTGTATTAATCTTATAGATTGAAGGTCGGGAAGAGGCTGTTGCTTCTCTCAAACCTCACAGCTGAGGCACGATTAGGTGATCTCTAAAACAAGTATGAAAGCAGGGCTGACCTGTAAGATAAAAGCAACAACTCCTATCAAGCCCAGAAGGACTTACAGCTACATTGCACTGATCCTCAGTAAGAAATCAAGTTAAAGTCTTCCAAAAACCCTGCCCTCATCAGAGGACAGTGGATCAGTGTCACTCTTAATCACTGCTGCAAGCAGAGCTTGAAAACTTTTCCAGGATCTGCAGTAACTTGGGTTTGCAAGCCAGCATCCCCTTCCCTGAACAGGACTATGGTAAGGGAATCTGCAAACAGTTGTCCACCCACCCCAAATTAAGATGCCTCTCTCCAGCTGCAGGGATTGCAGCTCACCAGTTTTTATCAGCCCAAATTCTAGTGCTACACCATCTCTGAAATGGATTTTTCAGCCCAAAATCTCTTATGAATGCTGTAATTAAGTGCAGCCAGGTGGCTGTAGCAGCTCTAATCCTGATCACCCTATCTGTAGTAACCCAAACCCTCCCATTTGTCCTGGGCTGAAATCCACTCCCCTCCTACAACCTCTTTGCTTGGAAGAGTAGTCACAAATCTTTCACTGCGTCTGGGCAGCGTTAGTAAGTACTTCAGTGCCTCTTCATATCACGCAGAGATGCTCCTTCAGTGTTAATCAGGGGCAGAATCCCGATTCAATAGGCAATTCTTCCTGGTGAGCTGCATTTTAATGTGTAGTACTGAGTGCGTCTTTTGCAGCCTACTGGAATACAGAGCAAATTTTGCTTACGTCTGAAACCCCATACAGCACAAAAAGGGTACGGGTTGAAGTTTCTGAATTTCTTTGATTGGCTAGTAGAAGTAGAGGACTTTGAAGTGGCAATTAGGAAAAATGGTTTCACATGCTTTTAAACAATATAAAGACTGCAATTATCTTTCTTTCTTCTTTTT
>VZRU01003684.1:346500-364159 GCA_013398155.1 Pedionomus torquatus
ACAAAAAAAAAACTAAATTTTTTTTTTTTTTTTTTTTTTTTTTTTTTTTTTTTTTTTTTTTTTTTTAGGGAGTGATTTATGCTATGCATCCAACTTGCTCTTGAGAATAGGATATTAGTGTGTGGCAGTATGCTTTCCCTGTTCTCCCTCTCTTCCCCCACTCCCCCCCAGGCTCCTGCCTTGGCTTTTGAAAATTTCTCCTCTCAGTGTTAAGGTATATTTTTTTAAAAACCCTATACTTTACCAACTAGACATCTTCAAATTAATTATTCCTATACGATTTGCTCTGCTAAAAGAAAAAATGGAATGGATGAGTCATGTTAAGAATTAGTACAGTTAACTTAGTACATACTAGATTGCATACAGCTTCAGCACAGCTAGATACATCCAGCATCAAATGACATCTGAATGATTAGTCCAATTATATATAAACATAAGCAAGGAGGTCTGTTAGCTAATCTTTAATGTTTGAAAAAATAGTAAAACCTACTACAGTAAAATAAGGGAAGATCTGATTTACATTACAGAGTGACAGCATTTTTTTTAACCCCTTGTCCTACAGCGTGTATGTTAAAGCCAGTATCATTTATGTTTAATTGTACTTTGGCACAAAAGATTCTAACTGCCAGAGTATTACCTTTAACTCATAAAGTTAATATTAAAAAAAAAGACAAACCCACAACTTCTATCCAAGTCATTTTACCTGTTTAATTAAATTACACAAAGAAAATGTCTGTATATGATTTTCTAACCTATGAGATTCTCTTTTCTGGAGACGTGTTTAAAACTTACAATTATTCCCGTGGGTAGATTTATTAAAAAACGTCTAGGTTCCTGGATTTCTGACGTTCACATGAAACAAGAAGAAAATACAGGAAGAAAAACATTACTGCATTACTTTGTCCCTTCACCTTGGCGTTGTGTAGGAAAACCTCGACTTCAAAGGGTGAGAGAAAGTTCAGCCTTCATGCTAAATCAGTTTTGGACCTCACTTCCAGGATTTGCCAGCTATGCCCATTTTTTTTAGGATATAAACTGTAAGATAATGTTAATGGAAAGAAAACCGCAGCCACCACACTCATTTTCCTTTGGCTGGAGAATCAGCTTAAATCCCCAGAGTGGCCAGTGCCGTATCCTTCCAGACGCCCTCTCTCCCCTAATCCAATCACCACCATGACCAGAAGCTGCTAACTCTGCTGTGGATTTCCAGATTTCTCTCTTAATTGCCGGTCTGCAGGAACTTGTGACACGAGACAATAGCTGGCTCGGTCAGACGGGTAAACATCTGTAACCCCCTGCTCCAGGCTCTGCTGCAAAAGACCACCAGGAGAGGGTCCCCCAGCAGAGCCCGTGTGCTTTGGCTGCGGAGGGTAGCAGTAGGATGCTGTGGCCCTGCTTATGTTGGCTGTGACCCAAGCTGCCTCCTTGACCTCTGTGTCGCTGGTAAGAAGGGCCCTGGCTGTAGGATGTAGCTGCCCTCTGTGATTGTATCAGAAACAGTGTGGCCAGCAGGACTAGACAGTGATTTCCCCCCTGTACTTGGCACTGGTGAGGCCCCATTTTGACTACTGTGTTTAGTTTTGAGCCACTCACTACAAGAAGGACCTCGAGGTGCTGGAGCATGTCCAGAGAAGGGCAGTGAAGCTGGTGAGAGGTCTAGAGAACAAATCCTATGAAGAGCAGCTGAGGTAATAGAGTTTGTTTAGTCTGGAGAAAAGGAGGCAGAGAGGAGACCTCATTGTTCCCTAGAACTACCTAAAAGGAGGTTCTAGAGAGGTGGGGGTCAGTCTCTTCTCACAAGTAACAGGCAATAGGAAATGTCCTCAAGTTGTGCCAGGGGAGGTTTAAATTCGGTACTAGGAAAAATTTCTTCACTGAAAGGGTTGTCAAGCATTGGAACAGACTGCCCAGGGAAGTGGTGTAGTCACCATCCCTGGTGATGTGGAGCTGTGGTGCTTAGGGACGTGATTTAGTCATGAACTTGGCCGTGCTAAGTTTATGGTTGGACTCCATGATCTTAAAGGTCTTTTCAACCTAAATGATGCTATAGTTATCTGATTCTATGACTGGGGACAGTCAGGAGTTTAAACAAGACCAATAAACGTTGTTGGTTGAATTACATCATTGTGGCATGTCTCAGTGGATGTACTCCTGTTGTGTACAGTCCCAATTAAAATAAACCTGGCTAAACTAGTGTAGTCTCTGTTTCGAGTTGTTTTAAGACTTGAAGTAGAGTTTGCATGCTCCCTTGCATGCAGCAGGCCACACGTGTGTCCGGCAGAGGAAACTGCAGATAGAAATCGTTGCTCTCAACATGTGTCAGGTTTACCACACACAAGGACAGAAAATGGGTTTAGTATTGTCAGCCCCTTGATGAAAGAAGCTACAGCAGCTGCCTGACCTGGTGCCGTGGTGGATCACACGGGCCAGTGACACGCTGTGCAGGGCAATGGTTCTTTTTTGTTTATGTTATCTTCTGTTTACTTTAAGCTGCTTTTTGCTCCTTTATGAAGAAGACCATTTAAAAGGAAACTGAGGCACTTTTTTTGATGTAACCTGCCTTTTCCAGTAGCTGAAATAAGTGTCTCCAGCTACTTTTTTAAAATCCTTCTACTTTTTTAAAAAACTTCTGATAACTGTTACCTTCTGAACCTTTCTGAACCTTTCCCATCGTTGTGATCAATGCTGCTGTAGTGAAGAGCAGTCAGGTCTCCACCGCATATGTCCTGAAGAGAAGCCAAGATCATTATGGACATAAATACTATTGTTATGTATTGTACTCAACTACGGAACGAATCCTAACAACTGTCTCTGGTGGCTTGTTGTCAGGAAGGCTTTGGAAAACCCTTGCAGTATTTCTGCACATGAAGGAGCTGGAGGGAAAGTGTTTCTCTGCATTGGACTTTCCCTACACAGAGAACCATTGTCCCACATCTCAGATGAGCAACAGTCAGCGTCCCACAAGTGATGACTTCTAAAGTTTAACCTAATTTAAATGAGTTAGCCTATTGTTTAGAATAAGCACTAAATTGTTTAGAATAAGCACTAAAACAATCAGTGGATGTAGCTAGTCTCCCTAAAAGATATCGGTAGAGAACTGATGGATTATTAAAAGGGCAGTATGTTTGTCCTGGGTCTCACCAAAGCCAAACTCTCGTTGACATCCTTCATTTTCTCCAAAACCAGTCATTTCTAAGGGTGAATCAGAGATTTAGATGAAGATTGCAGATTTTTTTAAGTAAAAAAAAAAAAAATTAAGCTTGAATTAAGCTTGTGTGTGTGTAATTAGAAACATCTGCAAAGAGAGAACGTATATTTATATTTCTGTGATGCGGAAATAAAGATGACTTTACATTTATTTTTGTTAAAATGCTGATATTTCTTTGTCTTTCTCTTCTCCTTTCTTTATTAGCTAGCGTTACACAAGTGGTTCCTTGTGGTTTGTCTAGGATATCGGTAAGCATGTACAATTAAGCCAGTGAGAGGAGCACTGCGAAACAGATGTGGACAGACCCCAGCATAACTGGGCGGGTGAAGTGCTGGAAGCACTGAGCGGAGAAGGCCGAGTGTGTTCTTGTTTTCTGATCTCTGGCAGGGGAATGGAGTTGGCTGATCGTGGATGTTTTGAGCAGCCCTGTGGCTTTGTGGTAGTGCAGTGCAATATCATCTGGGAGAGCAGCTGGATTCCTGATGTGGAATTACTGTTCGCTGGCTGGGATGTGCTGTGGAAGCAGCGAGCTCTGCTCCAAAACTCAAAGGGCAACCTGCCTCGCATAGGGAAGACTGGAGAGCAAACTGATAAGAGACAGCTTCACTCCTCATGCAGATGGCTGGCAACTGCAGAGAGACTCGGTGTGAAGTGAGAGACAAGCTGTGGGGTGAGTGGAGATCCAGGAGCCTCAGATTGGTTTTCGAAATGAGTGGCATGGGTGTCTTGGCTTCCAATCTTGTCTGCAGTTCACAGTAGCTATAGAAAAACAAACTGGAGTACTGAATTAATAAATACCAACATCCCATAAATCATATGTTAAGGTTTTCACAACCAGATTTTGTGCAGATACTAAACCTAATTTGCATACTGAACTATGAAAAATTTGTAGTTTGAGGTAACACAGTATAAAACATTTCAGAGACTTGTTCAAGTTTTCTTCAATTTGAATTTCAAACAGAATATAACTACAGCAATTAGTTGCATTTATTTTAAGACTATATCCTGAAACTTCTACAATGGCTTCAGACTAATAAAGACAGTGAGAATGTAATGTGAACTGACTCACATGCCGAACAGGAAAAGATGAAACGGCATCCTCAACAGTCAAACATCATTTTAAAGTCTAAGCCAACTGTACGGTTTAAAATAACAAGTCCGTTTTTTTATGAACCAAACAAGCATGTTTCCTTCCTTGGTTCCCTGCGTAAGCACTGGAAAAGAACCGTTTATTTTTTGTAAGAGTTAATGCAATGGAAGAGGATCCCACTGTCCCTAAGGAAGAACTATTGACTCTTTTCTCCACAGCACACCCTGAGGAGTTACCACTGACTCTTAATCAATGCTTGCAAAGGCAATATCTATTTTGTGTCAGCTGTGAACACCAGGCAGTATAAAGGCCCTTTTTATTTGCTGCTGTTTATTACTATGAAAAAGAAAAGTGTGCTATTAAAAGCCCCTTTTTTCTCCGCGAGCACGAATGGAAGTATTTTCTCAGCTATTTACCATATACCAGTGGTTTGTCCCTGTCCAGTTTGACCCCTGCCAGCCAAAATGAATGCAGCAGTTCTTCATTCTGTACATGCTAACGGCAGCGCATAACCCTGTTTTGAAGGCGCTGCATAGGCTGTTCGTTGTGGCGGTTGGACGTGGTGGTTGTGTCAGCTGCACCACTTGCAGTCTTGTTCCAAGACAGAGAAGCCCCTGGTGATTCAGCAACTAACTGGGTCACTTCGGAGCTTCAAAATAAAACTGAGGGCACCAAGAATTTGTTTGAAGTTTCTTAAAACCATCCCTTTACATAAATGCAGTAACAGCCTTGGAGGGGGAGGCAAGGAGTTGGTTGCTCTGTGAAGAAGGTCCCATTGATGAACTAGACTGGGGGCAATCCTCTTCATGTGAATATCATTCAGAACTGGATCATGTAATCATAAAAAGTGATTTTACAGAAATTTCTATGAAAAACCTAATTAAGACCTCACTTTTGTTATGCTACAGATCTATGGGTGTAGGTATTTATTTGGAGTGCAAGGCAAGTCCTTGGACTTAATTTGCAGCCCGGTCTAAATGACTTATAGCAGGTCATTTCCATACTGTATGACAGTATGGTGCAAGGATAATTAGTCTTGTTGCTTTTCAGGAAATTGTCAGCATTTGCTACATGTTTGCTTGCATGTTTACCTCAGCCAGACACTGCAAAATAAGGACTATTTTTCTTGGTGTGCGTGAGTAACCCAATTGATTAAGTCGCAGCTGTGAAAGTACCTAAGTGAGGTATTCACATCTACTTCATAGGATGAAAGAAGGAGCAAGAAATGGACAGTAAAAAAATGTGTAATTTTTAATTTTTTCATTATATAAAGAGAAAAGTTAGACTAAGTTGCATTTCAAAGTGTTAACCACATAGGAATTTGTGTCACTCAGGCTACTCCTGGAAGGCTCAGCTGCTGCTGTAGAAGTCCTGGAAGCACAGTAGGCAATCCAAGACAAAACTCAGTTACCATGTGTGGGCTTGAAGGCACATAATCCCAATTTCATGAGCAACAGTTCAGGTGGAAAGCTACAAATCATTTGGCATGTTAGTTTTTTCAGTGGCTGGACAAGAAATGTTTATTTAACACATTAAGATTACAAAGGCTGTGAAAATAAGCAGACTCACAATAAAAAAATAAAACACAGATTTTTACAGAATGGACAACCACCAGAGATATTTTAAAATCTAAATTTAAAAGGTGGTATTGTTGGCAGCAATAAGCTATTGTTCTGCCACGTCCTAATTTGCAGAATTGTTTCCTAGTTAAAATCACTGCTATCTTAAGAATGCAGAAGATGAGTTAATTTCTATTGTATTTGACTACCCAAACAAAATCCTAGTGTAGTTAAGCTTCTCTGAACTCAGCCTGTGGTACACATGATTGAGTTTCTTGGTAGTGGAATTGCAAAAGGAACATATACCGAGGATTATATTTGGGGGAAATATAAAGGCAAATCTAATGATGAAAAAGCGTTGCGCCCATCAATCTACTGGGTTTGCACACACATGTATCTAGCAAGAACCAGTTTCAGGGGGCCTGTGCTGCTTCTGTGTTATACACAAACTGTCTGCTAAGTTTTCTTTTCAAAGAGCTGTGCCTGAACAGCAAAGTGAATACAGTTCCGTGCATTGCAGAGCAGGCATCTGCATTTTTAATTTACCAATGACCACAATAAAAATCAAGGTTTTCTTCCTGAGAAAGAACTGCTCCAGCAATAATTACTCCAAATCTATTTAGCAGTTTGCAGATTGACTAATACGATGTAATGCAATGGGGAAAAGCAGAAATATTTGGTTAGGATTTGTCAGCTTGCTACCTGTATATTTTCTCTTCAAAAGATCTTGCTTAGAAAGTTAATAAGGATTTTCTTTTATTTACTCAATTGTTTTGGTTAAAATTCTGTAGTACTTCCTCTGAGGTCATTACATACACTAATATTTAGGCTTTAAAAATTATGTTGCAAATATTAATGTTTGGTAATTCTCACGTTTACTTCATTGAATTTCAACTAAACTCTCTAGGCAGAGGGATTTGGATTTGTTTGGGGGATTTTTGGTTTTGGGCTGCTGCCAGACCAATATATCTAGACGAGTTCTAGTTTGGTTTAATAAACTAGCACTTGGAAGGTTAATCAAAATCCCATTTTCGATGTGCAAGTATAGCAGCCTGTTACTAAAATATGTTTTAAAGTGACTTTACCTCAAATGCGTTGACATTGCAGTATGCCTGCCTTTGCAACATGTTAGGTTCTTTGCATTCTACATGTTAGGTTTTTTTATTTTACCAAGGTGTTGGCATGGGACAACTTGGCAACTACTTTCCACCTCTGTAGTGTGTTCCCACAAAGGTTGAATATTGCATGAGATTATCTTTCTATCCCCCACTCCCTCGTCCACTTGAAAGGGTTAAATTATAACTGAGAAGAGCACAGAGAAGGGCAGGAAGAAGAAGGAGAAGAACAGGGAGCAGCATCCACATAAAGAGTGGGTGAGCAAACCACCTCTCCTCAGTCTGAGTGAGAACAGGTGAAGTAAGATAAGCATCTAGCAAATCACATGAGGCACAAAGAGGGTGGACAGAAATTGGTTGCTCACGGTAGCCAATACAAGCACTATAGAGTACCTAATAAAAAGAAAATGAGGCAGAGGTTTAAAAACAAAGGAGTTTCTTCATCTAACTCAGAGGCGGGCTCTGAATCTCTTTGTCTTGCAGTAATTGTGAATATTGGAAACTGGTAAGGAGTCAAAGGGAGACTATGCAGGGATTGCATAGACGTCATGTTTGATTCAGACAGTCCCTGAGCGATCAGCAGTTCCAGGCTGGGACAGCCCTTGCTCAGCTTCTGTGGTCTTCCCTAGTAATCTGCTTTTGGCCAGTGTCAGAGGCAGGACAGTGTTGAGCTAAACTGACCTTTAGTTTTACCCAATTCCAGTAATGTCAGTTGATGTATGAACAACTCAGGTGTGCCAAGAATGATATTATTGTCAGTACTAGTGACTTAAGACTTGTGTCTGTTGCATATCCTTAAATCTTCATGATCTTTCCTTGGCCTCATCTCTGCAAGAAGATTATTCCAGGTAAAATATATTGTAAATCGAGTCAGCCAATTGTGCGAAGTCCAAAAGCATACCTACGCTTAACTGTGTTCAACCTGATTTCTCTCATCCAGCTTAAGTTGGTAATATTCTGGCTTTGGTTCATTTGAATAACGAGCTTGCACTGCACTGAAGATCAAAAGCTTAATTGTACCCAGTTACTTGGATTTAGGTTTCTTTGCTCTTAATTTTATGCCTTCTTTTTTTTATTAAAGATAACATTTTCTCCCTTCTCTTTAACATCCTGAGCATTTAGCAGTAAGCATTTATCATACTGTAGTTTGTTTTAAAGTTCAGAGCCAAAGGGTTTGGCAGAAAAAGTCTTCATGTTGGTGAACACAAGTATACACTTCTGTTTTAGGTAACTGATGCTAAAATGAAAGTCCACAGCAATTACAGCCCATTTTTCCATTACCACACACTTACCATTTGTAAAGTCTCTACAGATCCAGGTTTCATGGACAATGCTTTTTTATTACAATTACTCAACAATTGTATTTGATTTTTGAGCAGTAAGAAGCCAAATTTTTAAATCACTTATATAAAAAGCCAAAGGCCTGCATATAGAATTAAACACTTTTTACTTATTACAAACACATGTAAGCTTCTTTTTTTCCCTTTCTGCACGTTATGAAATGTTATAATCTCTTCTCAACGTATGCATAGAAGCAGTGGGGTCTACTGGATAAATCACTTAGATTTATCTTAGACCTGGATATTCTACCCCTGAAGCTGTGACAGGTCCAGGGAAAAAGCCTATTGCATCTTTCTGGACAAGCTTTTCACCAGAAGAATATAATGACAATAGAGCAAGCTAGAGGGTAAATATGTATGATTATGTGGTTTATTTTATGGAAACAGTTAATTGCACACTGTAATTTGCCAGTAGTTTCTGATAAGGCCTTCAATAAACTAGTTTTGCTTGTCTTTTCTTGTACTGCAATTGGCTTATTCTGGTTAAAAATGGACCCACCTTTGAGGCTTCTTCCAAGAGCGCCAGTTGTCACAAAACCAGGCAGAAATGTGGGAAATTGCAATATACAGAAAGAAAATACAGAAAACCTGAGGATTTCCTAAAGTCTTGTTTTGGAAAGGGGAGCTTATTGTGCCTAGCATTTTTGTTCTACCTACTGTATATCTCCAGACACAAAACAGGAGAAACAAACAAACAAACAAACAAAAAACCAAACACAAAACCAACTTTAAAATTGTATCTGGGTCACACTTTCTGCGGTAGATGAAACTCCAGGAAGGCATAGCTGTGTTTCACTGTAAAGTCCGCAGCAATAGGGGCCATTCAGGCAGGCTAAATGGTTCAACTAATCCTTCAGCTGCTGACCTACAGTAAATCCACAGCCCTTCAAAGAATCACTGATGTGACTGTGGAGACCCTCAGGCACAGATGTAGTACAGATGCAGAGCAACACTGCAGGCTGCCCTGGGGCAATTCAGCACAGCCAGGAGAGATGCTCGACCACAGGAGAGTGTAGAATCATAGAACTGAAGGGCCTTCAAATCTCCTCTAGTTCTAGCCCCTCTGCTGTGGGCAGGGACATTTCCCACTAGACCAGATTGCTCAAAGGCCCATCCAGCCTGGCTTTGAACACTTTTAGGGATGGGGTGCCCACAGCTTCTCTGGGCAACCTGTTCCAGTGCCTCACAACCCTCTTGGTGAAGAATTTCTTCCTAGTAGCTAATCTAAATCTGCCCTTTTTCAGTTTAAAGCCATTATCCCTTATCCTATCACGGCATGCCCTTGTAAAAAGTCCCTCTCTGGCTTTCTTGTAGACCTTGTTGAGGTATTGGAAGGCTGCTATAAGGTGTCCCTGGAGCTTTCTCTTCTCCAGGCTGAGCAACCCCAACTCTCTCAGACTCTGTTCATAAAAGTGCTCCAGCCCTCTGACCATCTTCATGGCCCTCCTCTGGCCTCGCTCCTACAGGTCTGTGTCCTGTGCCCTAGAGCTGGATGCAATGCTCCAGGTGAGGTCTCATGAGAGCAGAGCGGAGGGGCAGAATCACCTCCCTCAGCCTGCTGGCCACACTTACTGGGATGCAGCTCAGGATGCTGTTGGCTTTCTGGGCTGCAAGCACACGTTGCCATGTCATGTTGAATTTCTTATCAACCAACATCCCTAAGTTCTTCTTTTCAGGGCTGTTCTCAATTCAGTCTCCTTCCAGTCAGTATTTGTGATTGGGGTTGCCCCAGCCTCTGTGCAGGACCTTGCACTTGGCCTTGTGAACTTCATGGGGCTTGCACAGGCCCCTCTTTCAAACCTGTCCAGGTCCCTCTAGATGGCATCCATTCTCTCCAGTGTGTCAATTGCTCCACAGAGCTTGGTGTCACCTACAAACTTGCTGAGGGTGCACTCGATCCCACTTCCAATGCTGTTAACAAAGATGTTGTTAAACAGCACCAGTTCCAGTACCGCCTGCTGAGGTGGGGTATACCCGTTGCCATGCATGTTTCTGTGTCTTCCTAGGGCAGGAGCAAGGGCAGGAACACTCTTGCCAAGGAGAAACCGTGTGGCGGGGCAACTGCTCGACATGCTCTGCGCAAGGAGCTGCTGAACAAATCTTTCCTGTTGGAGAAGGTCTGTCATCAAACAAAAGATTCAGAAGGCATTTCTGTGACTTCCCCGAAGCAAGGAACTGAATGGCCTTCAGCCAAGAGCTGCACGGTCTCTAGGTGGCAAATTGAATAGAAGAAGACTGTGTGGGTGGAGGGCAGAGGGGGCGAAAGGGGGAGCAGACACATGGGAAGCCCACGAGAGCAGGGCAGCACAGAAAGTTAAGGACCTGTTTTCAAAAGAGATGGCTTCAATTTGCACAATAAAAAATGTAGGTACGGACTAAATTCAAAGCGAAGCACTTACAAATCCATAGGATGTCTGTGGTCTCCAGGGGCACCATTTTTATGCCTCTCTGAATTGGATCCTGAAGGTCTCAGGCAAAATTATTCTTGGCTTTAGCTACAGGATCAGTGTGTGCTCTGGCTCTTTTCTTAACCATTTCGTGTGTAAGTGGAAAGGAGTCAAATCGTGTTTCTTTTTTAATATATTGAATTTTCTCATTGTAACTAAGAAGCTACTAGAGACAATTTAAAGCATATTGTAGCAAGATGGAGCTCTGGCAGGATATCCAGAAGAGTAAGAAGCACTTTGAGATGCTATTTTAAAAAAAATAAGTGTTTTCTTTTCCACCCTGATGAACTCATCCCAAACACACCTCTGTATATTTTTTGCTGTTTTTAACAGAGGTCACTAACGAGATCACAGAAGCTATCGGTTGTGATAGGAATCTCCATCTGCTGCCAGCCCCCTTTGAGAGCCTTTCATATTTAATGACATTTATTGGAGCATTTTGCCAGCTTCTTAGTATGACCATAAGAGGCCTCAGACTCTCAGCATTCATAGCTATATTCCAAAATTAGAGTGTTCTCACAAACTGGAAAGTTTCCAGCTTCTGAAACCAAGTATGGCAAAATCCAGCACTGTGAGCTATTAGCACTTGTCCCCAACATCCAATGCCCAGCACCTCTACTGTTGTTCTCCAGATACCCACAAAAGTTAACTGTACAGTGGTAAAGAGATTTTGTACAGTTAGAACTGTAATTTGGTTAATGGTAAATTTAACAAGGGCCACATGAGGTAGTTAAGAGCAAAAATATCCCAAGAACCTTGTGAATATGCTTAAAACTAGTAAAGAACCCAGATTATTTTTATACTTGCATTTTCATTGTTAATTCTGTGATAATTTGTGTGGAGATGCAGTGTAGGGACCAAGGTATTATTTTAATTTAGAGCAAGAGAACGAACCCAGTGAGGAAATATCCTGAGCTTCCAAGTCTCTTGCTGAATTCAGGGACAGGACACCATGGAGTTATGTCCACAGCTGTGGGTTGTCTTCTGCCCTCTTCCCTCTGCCGGGGCTGTGTTAGTTAGTGACACTCAGCAATGATTTCTGTGTTTCCTGAGACTAGGCACTACCTTTTCCCAAACCAAGGAGATGCTGCCCTTGGCAAACACAACCATCCTGGTTTGCCTTAATTTTCAAGCAGAGGGCTTCTAAAGCCAGGTGGCCTCATTCAAATGCATTTTGTCTCCTGGGTAAGTGGTTTGTGTTTTCCAGAGCTGTTGAGAAGGCAGTTATCAGAAACCCACCTTTAAGAAGACCACAGAGCAGCAATGGATTAAACTCCTGATCCCAAAACACAGCTACAAAAGAGCACAAAAACAAGATGCAAAGTTAGACTGATGTTATTTGCCTGTCTTAGTTCTCATTTAGTGGGACCTGCAGCAGCTTGAATCCCAAGGTATTTCTTGGCTATAACTCTTTCCAGTTTGCACTCTTTCCAGTTTTGTATCCTCAGCAAACTTGGTGAGAGTGCAGTCTGCCCCATCATCCGGATGATTAATGAAGATCTTGAACAGTCCTGGACCCATAGGACCCTGGAGAACATCACTAGTTCCTGCTTAATTACTTTGTTAGATTTATCACCTTTTGAAGCAAAATAAAATTTCAGAAGTCAAAATTAATTCAAGCCATCTTTGCCCTTACACTTTGCCTTTCTTCTTCTTCACTGGGGCTCCTGCCAGCCATCAGTTCCCATCCTTGCTTCTCTCTTTTAAGAAGCAAACCAGCTGATGATCACTAGTACTTTTGCAGAGACCATGCTAGACCCAAATTGCCATCAGAAAGACCTAAAAATCCAGATATTACAAAGCGTGTTTGACTCCAACATTCTCCACAGACTCCTAACAACCTCCAGAGACTGAATAAAAGCATCACTTTTTGAGAAGTTTCACTGTCAGCATTTTATCTGGCGATTCATTTTCATGTATAGCGTATAAGCATTTCATATTTCAATGACAAAGGAGGAATTCACAGAGGTTCACTTCAACGGGGAGGCGCGTCAAGGATAGGGAGTTGCGGGGGGTGATTTAGTGCAGGAGCTTAACTTCAGACACTCTAAATCGTACCTCTGAAGGAGCCCCTTTCTTTCCATTGCCTGTGGAGGAAGTGCAGAGAGATTAGCCTCCATCAACACCCCTCTAAATGTCAATGCAAAAGATTGCATACGATGGCAGTTAGGAAATCAGATAGTTTAATGCAGCCATTAATTAAACAAAAACATTAAGCCAGTCTCACCACTCATTTTCATAACAGTAACTGAACTAGAATTTCAGTGTTTGGAAAGATTTTTGTAATTAATTGCATCTGTAGAAGCAACAAAATACTAACAGTGTCTGAAAAATTATCCCTTGATACCCTTAGTACATCTAAGTGAGCAAAAAAAGGTACCCTGTCGTTTTGTAAGTGCACTTATGGTAAAAAAGAAATGGTCTGAACAACTGTCGTTCAAAGCATGGTATGTAACTGTTGCAGCATATAAATAAAGCAGGGTGAAAACTTCGTTAAAATATTTATGCCCACTGTAAGATTTAATGTTTCCTTAAAAACACCATTTACAAAAGTGGTTGATATAGTAAAAAATGCACTTAACCCTTGGACTGTGTTTCTGAGCATTTCCTGGTATAGGTTCACAGTGGCAGCACAAGCAACCATAAATCCACAGAACACACCACGATAAATGTGTGAATCGGATGTTCTTGGATTCCACCACGGGTGGACCCCATCAAGCCCGGGGAAAGGAGGTTGGTGCTTTTTTTTTTTCTCCATTGGGCAGGGAGCAGGAGTAAAGAAAAAATCTTACTCGTATGCTGAAAGCACGCATCGTTTTACAGGAAACATATTACCAATAGTTAAAAAACAATACATTGGGTAATATTCCTTTCTAAATTCCATACTGAAGCACTACTTACTTTTTGTATCAATCAGAAGCTAGCAGCAATTTGGTAAGATTTAAACTAAGATAAAGATCTTTTTCTTGTGTAGAATATGAATGTTTCCTATATGAGCTACTAAAACTACCAAAACAGGCACCGTGGCTTTTTTGAGAAGGCTCATCCCAAGCAGATGAAGAAATACTTTCAGTGTTTATGTACGTAAGTGGTGTTGAGAGATCTGGATGCCTCCTAACTTTAAAATAATTTTCTGCAGTTGCTGTATTTACCAGCACAGACACCATTATATCTGTGTTTATGCACCACGTTATGGGTGAGAACACAGAAAATTACAATATACCCAAGATCATGCATTTTAACTGTGATATTATTCCACAAAGTATCCTTTCTGAAATGTTAACAAGCACTCAGATTACATTCATTGTTACTATTAATTTCTCCTATTGTTTGTTACTGCTAAATGTTTTTGTTACAGTGTAGGTTGCTTTATCTACATTGGAAATGCATAAGACGTATTACAATGTAATGCAAATATGGGACTACAATACAATTCGGCTAGAAATCATAGCCATTCTCCGTCATTTTCTCCACCAGTAATTGTTGCAGTAAGAGCTTATTTGACACTGGGGAATGAATTGCTGCTTTAATGATTTTTACTGAAAAGAACAAGACCTCTAACGTGCAAGAAAACTCAGCAGGACTATATGTGTTAAGCAGATTATTAAAAGAATACAATATGGGAAGATAAGCTAGACCATTCCAGTGCATATAAAACATTTTCTCATTAATGCTATTTTATTCAGATGCAGTCAGAGACTTATTAAATACATTACCAGTTTACCAGAATTTCCTTTATTTTCAGTTGATATACTTCCTCTCTCTCTTTCTCTCTTTTTTTTTTTTCTCCTCCTAAGGCTCCAAGATCTCTCAGTGGTAATTATTATAACAATATCGGTATTTTGGCCCCTTGTATATAAATGTGCATTAGATATGCAGGTACTGAGCCATGCAAACACCATTAATTTTCAAATGAGGAATTCAGGGGGACATACGCATGGCAGCTGAGTTATGGCAGAGTCAATATTACGGCTGGGCTCTGAGCCAGCCTCACAATTCTTCCCGTATTACCAGCCATCGAGGGCACACAGTCACTGGTGGGGCTGTCAGCTTCAGGCTGTATCAGAAAGCTGAGACCCCAGGAAAGCAAACCGTAGGAAAGGCGGGTCTGGGGCAGCTTGGCAGCAAGTCAGCTTCCAAGCAGTAATGCTTATATTAAAGATATTCTGCCTTCCACGCTTAATAGTAATAAAGTTTGATTGAAGACATGTTCAAATTGCACTCTGTCTGATGCCAGGTATTTAATATTAAGCAGTTTGGGGAGTTTTGCTATCTGAAGAAGAAGGGATTTAGATTTATTCCAGACTTTCACAGTAGAAACTTGCTCTATGGCCTGGAGCCACTGAGCTAGGGAAGGGGAAAAAAAAGGCTACTGGAGGTCTGATCATCTTCCTTTTGGCAGAAAAACTCATGGTTCTTTGCATGCTTTTCAAAACTGTTCCACTGTAGGAGGAGTTACCCTTTGCTGCAGCACCAGAAAATCCACATTTTGCCTCGAAACTGCTGCAGGGTCCAATAAGATGATAGGATTTTTTTTCTCAAAGTGCAGAGCCCAGGACTCCTGTGATGATGAACTCCCATCTCCCTCACCCCCTCCTCCTCTCCCTTCCTTCATCTCTCTCTGAGACACTTTCTAGCCCTTGTGTTTGCAAAGTTAGGTTTACTGCAAATAAGAAGCTAAAAACCCCCAGAGAAACAAATTAACAGAGTCACAAGTTACATGTTGGCTTTTGTTGTTGTTGTTATTTAGAAAGTCTCCTGAGTCTGTAGCAATCCAATTATATTTGAAGTCATGATTTTTGAATGCTCAATTGCATAGCAGGTATCCTTGGGGATCCACAGCAGGCTATGGCTGTTCCATAAAACCTGTATTAGGTTAATGTACAGTTCTCCATTTAGACTACAGATGCAGGGACAGCCTTGCCACTACAAATTCTTCATTTACTTAAAGGGGATAGGAAATACAGTGCCTGTATTTGAAGCTCTGATTAAATAATTTATTAGCTCAACAATTCGTATCACTAGCTAACAGCACACATGCAAATATGTGTTATATTCATTTGGATTTGCATTTCCATGGATGGTTTCACCTACAATGCAGCCATAGACCTTTAGAGGGTAAGAACTGTCAATAAGGGAATTTTTATATTGAAAGAGATAAAGCCCTACCTGGAGCATAAACAAAGAATTTACAATTCAGAACCATTGGGTTTTGAAATGTGTCTACAGGATAAGTGTCCATTTGAAGCTAAGTGCAGGTAGCAAGGGGGAATTAGGAGGCATCCTTCCACAGGTAAGTAATGGGCCAAAGTGTGCAAACACATTGCATCTTCCTGGACACCCTTAGCTGCACCCTTACAGCAACAGCTGGAGGTTGTTTCAGGCCCTCTGCTTGAGGCATAGAGAGTTTTACGCTTCCATCTCAACACCTTTTGTGTTTTTAAACTATTTTCATTGTTGCATTTTGACCTATTTCTAGGACAGGATCATGTTTTGCAGACAAACCTATGTGCCTTTCCTAATGACCTAATGACCTTAATCTCTAACATTTTGTGGTTTCCTGTGTAGGGATGCGTGAGAGCAGCAACCTCAGCTCTTTCAGCAAATCAATCCCAGCTGATTACAATGCATCTGCATTTTGATCTGCTCTTCTATTCACTCACCAAAACAAGCCAATAGTCAGGATGACAGCAGAACATCTGCAAGGAAGAGCATGTATTTTTCTTCCTTCTCCTGCTGGAGATTCCTGGCTAATTTAGCAACGCTTCTGGCTACAGCACAGCAATAGTTTCAGCTTTGTGCTGGTTTGTGTCTCCTGTGTTTTTTTCCTTGCTGCAGGGGAGGAGAGGAGGAGTTTCCCTGGTGCAATTGTTTGTGTCAGGTGAACTCTCCATAAATCTCTTCTTGAGGAATTCAGTTCATTAAAGCCCAATTAGACACCAATGGCTTGATTTACCTCATTAAGGCTCATTTAAGGTAGCAGAAATAGCAAACTGCTGTTAGGGATTTATTTGGATTTTATTTATTAGGGATTTATTTGGAGTTTTAGTGGTCTGTGAGCAGACAAATACCAAGGCAAAGACAGTTCCTGTTACTGTACTTTTCACTCACTCACATTTTTGAGCATAAATGCATGTTAAAAGAATGTACTAAACTTGGAGTCAAACTCTGAACATGTGATGAGGGAGACATTACCAAGTACAGTAATTTACCTGCAATTCTTTTTTGATGGTTCATTTAAAAGAGTAACTATGTTTTCCTTTGGGCTATATTAGGTGAAAAGACCAAGAAAACAGTCTGAATAAACTCTTTCCTTTCCCATAAAACTTGTAATCAAAGAAAAAAACGTTTCTACAGAATTAGCATTTGCTTGCATAGCATCTACCAGCACTGCAAGAACAGGTTTATTCGGCTTCTGAAGCAATTAGGAAGAGTCTGTGCATGCCTAAAGGAGAAATGAAATAGTCAAAATTTCAAGAACTTTTCAGAAAAATATTTTAGGTAAAAATGACCCAATTAGCATAACCAGCGCTTTTAGGTGCCAAGGTCCCTCTGAATGTGAACTTTAGTTCTTTTCCTTAGCAAGCCGAAAACATTATGTGATGCTTCAGACAGCACTGTCACAAATGGCTGCATGAGCACTGCAGGAAAGCAACCACACACATTCATGTGAGAGTATAACTATTCATTTGGATTCATAAACTCCACCTGTGTTCGTAGAGTCCTGAAAGCAATCAGGGAGTTTGGTATCTAATCTATACTGCTCAGTCAGGCTGCCTCTAAGGTTAACAGAGATGGGAGAGGACTTTTGTAGGTCCTCCACAAGAGCTGTGTAGCAGTCGTCTTGTCTTTATTGCCAGATGGCATGCTGTACAGCTGGGTGCTGAGGTGCATTGCTTT